>CM059783.1:20482921-20657565 GCA_030435695.1 Brachymystax lenok tsinlingensis | reverse complement strand
CTAGCTATATTTCCCATCAATTTGTTGGAAGGAATTTTAATGCACGAAATATCCAGCCCAAAAATATACACATTTTACCAGCATTGGTGTTTTCCCATATAGCTGGCTTCTTGACTAACAATAACACATTTGCTTAATGATGCAGGTACACATAAAAGCATTTGTATCATATACTCTAATTTACCTAATAAAAACAGAAATTTCTGGCGTTTCCATCCCATATGGCACAAAAAGACTGCCATAAACCGCTTAAATGTGCCCACTCTGAATGTGCTTGCTTACATGTACTATAGATGGATGACTTTGCTTTGAGCATTGGATCTATGTGCAACTTTATGATCACAATCACTACTCTTCAATTATTCAGTCTGACAAAGATAGATAGAAGAGGAGTCGTATTGGGGGGACTGACCCCTTGTTCAGAGTCCTCAGTCTTAACAGCTAATCAGATCCGTGAAACAGAGCAGTATTATGTAGAGCTACCCTGCCCGGTTGTGAGAATCCATAGATTAGGGGCCAAATTAATTAATTTCCAATTGGCTGAATTCCTTATAGAACTGTAACTCAGTAAAATATTTTATACAGAACATAAACAGAATTGCAACATGCAACAATTTCATAGTCTATGGCCCTGTTCGTGAGCTGTCTCATCAACCACTCTCACCAAAACCATCCACTAGGGGACACGCTTTACCTTGAGAACGTGTCATGTCGGAGAGTTTGGGCTATCAGCTACATCAAAACCTTAATATACGCTCATTGCCTGCCATGTGTTTCTCTTCACACTTGAACACTCAACACAGGTTAGAACAATATAGAGACAGTCTGACCCACATTATCTACAGGGGCGGGAAGTAACCAAAAATACCAGAGGGAGACCTGAACCGATAACCAGTATGAGGAAAATGTGCTGGAATCACTTGGTATGTAAACAAGAAGGCGTTTAATGTGCGTTGCCTCTTGGAGTCACAACACATACTTTCTCCATCTTGATAATAGTTTCGCTGTGCTGAAGAAAGTTACATTGCTGTCGATCTGGTGATGCATACTTTAAATCAAGTGGTAACCTTGATAAGAGAGCAGTTATGATGACTCTTACATTTCACTTACACAGTATGTAGTTTGAAAGTAATGAAGGGATAGCTGAAGGTGGGACTGAGTCACTATTATTCCAGTCTGACAAGCAAGACTCAAGTCACAAAGTCAGAGTCTCAGTAGGAGATGGGGTCAAGACCAGAGTGGGTTGCATTCTCCTAAAGGAGCAGGTCAACTTGAGTCAAGTGACAAGTTTTCCCAAGTCAAGTCTCAAGTCAAGTAAATACAAAATCCTAGACATGCAACGACCTGTTCAACTACAAATCTTTGTCTATTTATTGAGAATACCAGACAGCCCTTTTCATTTATTTTGTCCACAACACACATTTTGATTAACCCATATAATTGTAAAATATGTACCTTGTAGTAGTCCCTGAGGGCATGCAATCAGCAGAGAGAGCAAAGGCAGGTTGGCACGTATGCTCCAGAGTGTATATTTATTTACAAGTCTTAGTGATCCAATGGTAAAAGTGCCATATTATGCTAAATATACATATATTTACTAATTATGCATGGGCAATATAGTCCCCAAATAGCACTCTGTATCAAGAAGCTTAACCTGTCCTATATGAGCGGACACAGGTAGAGAGGCAAGATCTGTCAAACACAGGAGCTTCCAGCAGGTAGGCCTACATAATATAAGCACTTGGCCCCGGACAATACAGCTGACCTAATTGGCAAATACAACCAATAAACTGGTCTGCAGAATGTAAAAGACAATTCCCACATCCTATTGTTACATTGCTACATTACTCTTAATCAGACTTAATGATTATTATTAATTATTTTTCCAACTCTATGCATACATGGAATGTAATCATTTTCTCTTTATTCTCACTTTCTAACTCTCAAATGCTGGAGTGCAAGCTGCGTGGAGCGCAGTCCACGTAACCTATTTCACTATGCTCATTGAGGTGCTTTGCATCTCTATTACACACTAAAAATGACAGAGGCCTGTGTTTTGACTTGGGAGATTCCGAGATTGGATGACCGTTCAAATACATTTTTTTCCCTGTCTGAGAACAGCTTTTTTTTTCTCAGAGATTCCCAGTTGTTTTGAGCAGCAGTGCTGAACAGACACACAGAACTTTGACATAACCCAGGAAACGGGAATATGAACAAAGGAAACCTTACATTAGAATTAAATAAACAGAACTTCTACCTCATTGGAGTCATTATGAATGTTAATGTGCACTTTATAAACATCACGCTTACTCAGAGCAGGGTAAAGAAATGGTTGGTTATAAAAACAATTATGTATCCTACAGAGGTGTAAAAACAGCCAGCTCAGACCCCAACTTTCTTTTTGTTTTCATATTGCCAAAAATCAGATGCGCTGTTATTTCAGCTTGTTTTTCATATGTTTTGATATGAGTAATGTCGGGTATGTAAACATTATATACAAAATTGTGATACATTTATTACATCCAATTTTCTATTATTAAAGTGGCTAGAAGATTTGGAGTCAGCTATGTTGGCAGCAGCCACTCAATGTTAGTGATGGCTGTTTTAACTCTTTAGGCATCATCCCAGCAGGGGTGACGGTTTTGGAGAGTCCAGCGTGCCCAAAGTAAAATGCCTGCCACTCAGGCCCAGAAACTAAGATATGCACATAATTAGTACTATTGGATAGGAAACACTCTGAAGTTTCTAAAAGTGTCCTAATCAGACAGCACCAAATGTTCTGTAAACACTACCCCCAGAGGCTTGTGTCTGATTAGGATATAAAGTGCCTGTCTCCAAGAGGCTGGTGTTTACATAACATTTGGTGCTGTCTTATTAGGATATAAAGGGTCTGTCTCCAAGAGGCTGGTGTTTACAGGACATTTGGTGCTGTCTTATTAGGATATAATGGGTCTGTCTCCAAGAGGATGGTGTTAAAAGAACATTTGGTGCTGTCTGATTAGGATTGCAACATAGCAGAACCAGATAGATTTTTGATTGACTTTACCAATGACTGCTCTCCCATTAATTCCACTGGAAATTACAATTACATTGTAATCCAGAGAGAATAAGGAAGCTCAAGCGTATAAAGTCATATGACAGCTAGAGTAAACAGAAGCCTGTGTCTGTGTGTGTTTAAGCTTTGACATCTTGGCATTACACACCCTCAGTGCAGAAACATTTTCTCATGAAATCATGTGACTTATAGTTAGGAAAAGGATTCCTCTAAACACGCCCTGCTACAAGCAGGAAACAAGCTATAGACAAACCAGAAATGTGACATATTTGTTTAATGGTATTGCTTTCCTGAATGATAAATGTGTGAACAATCTTGTCATCTTTTTGGCTAACCACATTGGAACATTCTAATCTTTAAGGACATCAACTGGCAGAACAGGTTTAAGCAAAGTATATTGCCATTGTTTTCAGGAAAGGTGTACTCATGTTGATATGAGGCACAGACTAAGGGAAAGGACAGGAGTAGCCACCTGAACTGCTCTACAAAGGCAAGAGCAGTCTAAGGAAACAGTAAATCTGAGAGAAATGGCTTGAAAGAGATTTGTCACTAAATGTGAAAGACCAAGTGGTCAAACATTTAGGCTACACCATAGATTCTCCTCAGATGGTTGTTATATGACTCATTGTTGGACCAACAATTGAAGAGTTCCAGTGATAAAATATACAAGCTGTGATGATGTTGGATTAGTCCATTTAGTCATGCTTGATTATTAACTTGATCATGTGGAAATAGCCTTCAGTGTCTGCTTCTTTACCCATCAACCAATCAGGCCCTTCTTTATGAGCCGTTAGAAAATCTGCTTGGTGTTGTCTGAAGATCAAAGGGACTAGGCCTATGAGTTGTTGGTTTAGGCTGAGTGGGCTCAAGGAGACTAGGCCTATGAGTTGTTGGTTTAGGCTGAGTGCTTTTCTACTGTAGTTCTCTGCTTCTAAACATAGAGTAGCCTATTTTTAGTCTGAATCACTGTCTGACACTCTTGTTTTGTTCACCTTATAGTCACCCTGTGTATCTTGAAGTGACTATTGGTTGAACTGTTTGTATGAACGTTGACCATAAGGTTCACATGACTGTACATGCACAGCAGACCATCAGATAGGTCACGCCCATAAAGATTTTGATATGCAACCTGGAATAAAAACTATTTCTATCTATCAGAGAAAAACAACTCAAATGTGCTGTCTGTGAGCAATGATGGTAATCTACTGAAGATGATTGTTGTTTCTTCCTCAGAATGCAATGGCTTCAGTAAACCGATACATTGTATCAAATTCACTTTACAGTGAGAACTAGGAGTTCTTCAAGTTCAGCACTGTATCCACACATTTTCTGGTGTTCCTAAATTCTGTCCGATACTGGAGATTTAAGTTTCACAGATAGGGAGCATCAGTTCTAACTTTGGAATCACATTCACAATTATTTGGTATTTTATTATAATTAGAAACAAGTACTTAGTGCTCACGTATAACATCTGCTTTTGCAACTCACATGAAAATGTTAAGCGCTTTTCTCAAAATAAGAAATTGAATTTACATTTGCGGATACTTCATACATCCAACACCCATATGTTGCGCAGCTCCTCTTCCAGGGTTCGCACAAAACATGAAACATTACATAATACAGAACAGCTCAAGGACAGAACTACATCAATTTTGATAAAGGCACACGCAGCCTACATATCAATACATACATAAAGTTGAAGTCGGAAGTTTAGATACACATTAGCCAAATACATTTCAACTCAGTTTTCACAATTCCTGACATTTTAATCCTAGTAAAAATTCCCTGTCTTAGGTCAGTTAGGATCACCACTTTATTTTAAGAATGTGAAATGTCAGAATAATAGCAGAGAGAATGATTTATTTCAGCTTTCATTTCTTTCATCACATTCCCAGTGGGTCAGAAGTTTACATACACTCAATTAGTATTTGGTACCATTGCCTTTAAATTGTTTAATTTGGGTCAAACGTTTCGGGTAGCCTTCCACCAGCGTCCCATAATAAACTGGGTGAATTTTGGACCATTCCTCCTGACAGAGCTGGTGTAACTGAGTCAGGTTTGTAGGCCTCCTTGCTCGCACACGCTTTTTCAGTTCTGCCCAAAACATTTCCATGGGATTGAGGTCAGGGCTTTGTGATGGCCACTCCAATACCTTGACTTTGTTGTCCTTAAGCCATTTTACCACAACTTTGGAAGTCTGCTTGCGGTCATTGTCCATTTGGAAGACCCATTTGCGACCAAGTTGTAACTTTCTGACTGATGTCTTGAGATGGTGCTTCAATATATCTACCTAATTTTCCTGTCTCATGATGCCATCTATTTTGTGAAGTGCATAGTCCCTCTTGCAGCAAAGCACCCCCACAACATGATGCTGCCTCCCCTGTGCTTCATGGTTGGGATGGTGTTCTTCGGCTTGCAAGCCTCCCCCTTTTTCCTCCAAACATAACAATGGTCATTATGGCTAAACTTATTTCTATTTTGTTTCATCAGACCAGAGGACGTTTCTCCAAAAAGTGCGATCTTTGTCCCCATGTGCAGTTGCAAACCGTAGTCTAGTATTTTTATGGCAATTTTGGAGCAGTGGCTTCTTCCTTGCTGGCGACCTTTCCAAGTTATGTTGATATAGGACTCGTTTTACTGTGGATATTGATACTTTTGTACCTGTTTCCTCAGCATCTTCACAAGATCTTTTGCTGTTGTTCTGGGATTGATTTGCACTTTTCGCACCAAAGTACGTTCATCTCTAGGAGACAAAACGCGTCTCCTTCCTGAGCGGTATGACGGCTGCGTGGTCCCATGGTGTTTATACTTGCGTACTATTGTTTGTACAGATGAACGTGGTACCTTCAGGCATTTGGAAATTGCTCCCAAGGATGAACCCGACTTGTGGAGATCTACAATTCTTTTCTGAGGTCTTGGCTGATTTCTTTTGATTTTCCCATGATGTCTGAAGGTAGAGCGTTTGAAGAGTAAGGCCTTGAAATACATCCACAGGTACACACCTCAATTGACTCAAATTATGTAAATTAGCCTATCAGAAGCTTCTAAAGCCACAACATCATTTTCTGGAATTTTCCAAGCTGTTTAAAGGCACAGTCAACTTAGTGTATGTAAACTTCTGACCCACTGGAATTGTGATTACAATGAATTATAAGTGAAATAATCTGTCTGTAAACAATTGTTGGAAAAAATACTTGTGTCATGCACAAAGTAGATGTCCCTAACCAACTTGCCAAAACTATAGTTTGTTAACAAGAAATTTGTGGAGTAAAACAACTTTTAATGACCAACCTAAGTGTATATAAACTTCCGACTTCAACTGCATATCTCTCACTAGGTCTGGGATTTTTAGTCTCCAAATATCCGCTATTTCTAATGTTTGTGATTTCCAAATATCCACTATAATATTTGTGATTTCCTAAAGACACAGTGATAATAGTTTGTAGAGTGATTACCTTTACGGTCCATTGAGGTACTTAACACTGTGTTATAGTCTCCTACCATCAAGATTAGATAATTTGTTGCCTGTAAATTCAATAAATTGGTAAAGAAAAAATCAAAGAAGTGTGGATGATCCTGATTTGGACCATATAGATTAAAAACAAAGGTGTTCATGTATGCCGATGACTCACGTTTTTATATTAAGTCCATAAGCTAGATCCCTGCAATGTCTCATTGAAGATCTAGATAACTTTTCTGGACTCTCTGGACTAAAACCTAATTATGATAAGTGTACGATATTATTGGATCCTTAAAAAATAAAACTTTTACATTACCCTGCAGTTTTACCTATAAAATGGGCTGATGGTGAAGTAGACATACTAGAGTATTCATATCACGAAAGATTTAAATAAGCCCTCCACAATGAATTTCAATAGAAATCTTGAAAAATAGGCAAGATCCTGCAACCATGTAGAGGTAAATACCTGTCTATTTATGAAAAAAATTCCCTGATTAACTCCTTAGTCATATCTCCAGTTTACTCACTTCGTTATGGTGCTGCCTACTCCTGATGATTCGTTTTTCAAATCATGTGAGCAAAAAAATGATTTTGCTTTATCTGCGATGCTAAACCAGACAAAGTAAAAGGTGCCTACCTATATAATGAATATGAATTGGGTGGGTTGAGATTATTAAATATAAAAGCACTAAACCTCTCTAAAAGCTTCACTCATTCAAAAGTTTTATTTGAACCCTAAATGGTTCTCAAGTAGATTACTAAGAAAAAGCTCATCCATTGTTTAAAAATGGCCTTTTTTTCCTTTGTGCAGATTGCCGTGTCTCATTTACGATTAATACATTTTTTCAAAGTATCTCTCTTTCAAACAAGCATTGCAGAGCTGGCTTCAATTTCAATTTCATCCCCCTGAAAAGATAGAACAACTATTATGGTTGAACTCAAATGTGCTGGTTGATTTAAAATATCTGTATTTATGGGAAAGATGTTTGAAAAGGGTATTTTGTTCTTAAATTATATTGTAAATTGGAGTGGTAGAGTTAAGTCCTTCATGGGGTTATCAGAATTATGCGGGAAGGTATGCTCCAATCCAAGAGTACCACCAATTGATTACAGCATTGCCCCAAAAATGGAGGAGGCTGAGTGGCAGCGAGGAGGAGGTAGGGAACTGCTCTGTCTGCCCAATATAAAGGATCAAAACTGGCAGAGGAATAAAAATAGCATAAATAGGAAAGTATACCAGTTTCATTTGAGGACCAGGATGTTGACAACTGTGCCATACAGATTGATAAATAGTTGGGAAGAGATTTTTGGTGTACTGATTCCATGGTACAGGGTGTATGAGTTGATATATAAAACAATACAATATTCAAGAATTTGTGCTTTTCAGCTAAAATTATTATATAGAATTCTTGCCACCAACAAAATGTTAAATATTTGGGGCATAATATCATCGAAGCTCTAGAGATTTTGTTGTGAGGATACAGAATCTGTCACGACCTCCGACGAAGTCGGTGCCTCTCCTTGTTCGGGCGGTGTTCGACGGTCGACGTCACCGGTCTTCTAGCCATCACCGATCCACCTTTAATTTTCCATTTGTTTTGTCTTGTTTCCCACACACCTGGTTGTCATTCCCTCATTACTTGTCATGTATTTAACCCTCTGGTTTCCCCATGTCTGTGTGTGTAATTGTTTATTGTCAGTGGCACATTCCGGCTGGTTTGCGCTGGACTTGTTGTTTATTGTGTTTTGTGCTGCCTCACTTGTTTTCTGTAGGCAATTGTTGTTGTGGCGCTATTGCAGCTCAGTTTTTTCTTCCTGGGGGGACTGTGGGAGGGTCTCGAATGGTTGAGGGACAGCTATTAGGGAATTGTGGGGGTCTTGTAGGGTTCGGGTTCACGTTTTTTTGGCCTGGTGGGAGATCGGTTAACATGCCCTTGAGCAGGGCACTGACCCTGGATGCTTCTGTGTGTTGCTCTGAATGGAAATCTGTTGGATGACTGGTGTGATGCTGTAGTTGTTGAGCGGCTTCACTGCAAGTTTATTGTATGTTTGAATATAAAGAAAAAACAACGACATTACATGACCAAAAGTATGTGGACACCTGCTGCGTCAAACATCTCATTCCAAAATCATGGGCATTAATATAGAGTTGGTCCCCCTTTGCTCCCTATAACAGCCTCCACTCTTCCGGGAAGGCTTTCCACTAGATGTTGGAACATTGCTGCCGGAGAACTTTAGTGGTCGGGCACTGATTTTGGGCATTTAGACCTGGCTGCTTGATCGGCGTTCAAATTCATCCCAGCGGTATTCAATGGGGTTTTAGGTCAGGGCTCTGTACAGGCCTGTCAAGTTCTTCCACACTGATCTCCAACAAACCGTTTCTGTATGGAACTAAGCTTTGTGAGCAGGGCATTGTCATGCACTGAAACCGGAAAGGGCCTTCCCCAAACTGTTGCCACAAAGTTGGAAGAACAGAATCGTCTAGAATGTCATTCTGTGCTGTAGCGTTAAGACTTACCTTTACTGGAACTCTTTGGGACTAGCCCAAATCATAAAAACATCCCCAGACCATTATTCCTCTTCCACCAAACTTTACAGTTGACACTATGCATTCGGGCATGTAGCTTTCTCCTGGCATCCGCCAAACCCAGATCGTCCGTCGGGACTGCCAGATGGTAATGCATGATTCATTACTCGAGAGAACGTGTTCCCACAGCTCCAGAGTCCAATGGCGGTGAGCTTTACACCACTCCAGCCGGCGGCTTGGCGCTGAGCATGGTGATCTTGAGGTTTGTGTCGGCTGCTCGGCCATGGAAACCCATTTAATGAAGCTCCTAACGAAGAGTTATTGTGCTGACTTTGCTTCCAGAGGCAGTTTGGAACTCAGTAGTGAGTGTTGCAACCGAGAACAGCGGTCCCGCTCTGTGAGCTTGTGTGGCCTAACACTACGCCGCTGATGCTTCTAAGCGTTCCCACTTCACAATAACAGCACTTACAGTTGACCGGGTATGCTCTAGCAGAGGCAGAGATTTGATGAACTGTACTCTTCAGTAAGGCCATTCTACTGCAAATGTTTGTCCATGGAAATTGCATGGCTGTGTGCTCAATTTTATACGCCTGTCAACAATGGGTGTGGCTGAAATAGCGAATCCACTAATTTGAAGGGGTGTCCACATACATTTGTATATGTAGTTCACACATTCATAATTCAGGACAGAGAGTTACTGTCAAACAGATCTGGATTCGTCCATAACTTGTTTCCTGCTTGTAGCATGGTGCTATTTTCTCCAACTATAAGTCACATGATTTGCACATCTATCACTCCAGTGTTAATTTGCTAAATTGTAATTACTTCGCCACTATGGTCTATTTATTGCCTTACCTCCTTGCTTAATTTGCACACAGTGTAAACAGATTTTTCTATTGTGTTATTGACTGTATGTTTGTTTATGTGTAACTCTGTGTTTATTTGTTTTTGTCGCACTGCTTTGCTTTATCTTAGCCAGGTCGCAGTTGTAAATGAGAACTTGTTCTCAACTGGCCAACCTGGTTAAATAAAAATACATTAAAAAAATGATTTCATGAGAACATTTTTTCGGCATTGAGGTGTATAATGCAAGTCAAGATGTCTTTGGATGAATGTGAACTAGATGCATAACCAGCATTATTAAAATAACTGTTTTAATTCAATCTCACGCCTAATAGAAGACAATATTCAAATGCAGTCCATGAAGAGGTTTTAGGATTAGGTGCACAGATATTCTGACGTTACAATTGCAGACTCAGTAACAACACATTGGTCAAAATGTTCTTTAGACCAAAAATCAGGCTTTTATGGTATCCATTTTGTCTTGAGACAAAGTGTCACTGGTTAAATTTTCTTCAGTTTCAGAAAATTGAGTGTCAAATTTGCAGTATCTACAAATCCAAGTAAAAACCAAGGCAAACAGGAGTAAGTGAAGTTTCTAAGTGAAGTTACTGCACTCTGGCTTTGTTCCACCCTGTTTTGACTGAAGATTACTGCAGGCTTTGTTCCACCCTGTTTTGACTGACGTTACTGCAGGCTTTGTTCCACCCCTGTTTTGACTAGCGTTACTGCAGGCTTTGTTCCACCCTGTTTTTGACTAGCGTTACTGCAGGCTTTGTTCCCACCCTGTTTTGACTAGCGTTAATGCAGGCTTTGTTCCACCCTGTTTTGACTGGCAGCGTTACTGCGGGCTTTGTTCCACCCTGTTTTGACTAGCGTTACTGCAGGCTTTGTTCCACCCTGTTTTGACTGGCGTTACTGCGGGCTTTGTTCCACCCTGTTTTGACTGGCGTTACTGCAGGCTTTGTTCCACCCTGTTTTGACTGACGTTACTGCAGGCTTTGTTCCACCCTGTTTTGACTAGCGTTACTGCGGGCTTTGTTCCACCCTGTTTCAGTGGTGGAAAAAGTACACAACTGTCATACTTGAGTAACAATAAAGATACCTCAATAGAAAATGACTCAAGTAAAAAAGAAAGTCATCCAGTAAAATACTACTTGAGTAAAAGTATTTGGTTTTAAATATACTTAAGTATCAAAAGTAAATGTAATTGCTGAAATATCCTTAAGTATCAAAAGTAAATGTAATTGCTGAAATATCCTTAAGTATCAAAAGTAAAAGTACAGGTATAAATCATTTCAAATTCCTTACATCAATCAAATCAGACGGCACTATTTTCTTGTTTTTATCACTTACGATCAGAGGCACACTCCAACACTCAGACATGATTTACAAACAAAGCATTTGTGTTTAGTGAGTCCACCAGATCAGAGGCATCAGGGATGACAAGGGATTTTCTCTTGATAAGTGCGTGAATTTGACAATTTTCCTGTCCTGCTAAGCATTCAAAAAGTAATGAGTACTTTTGGGTGTCAGAGAAAATGTATGGAGAGTGTCAACTTTTGACTGGTACTGTATCTCCACAAAAACAGGGGAGAGGGAAACATCTTTACTCTGTTCAGCAATCACCTGCTTCTTAGACATCAAAGTGTCAACTGTAGGGGCCCTCTCTTCCTTCAGTGGTCCTACAAACTCACTCATCTTTGGGGTTTTCAAAGGAAAAGTCCAAAAATCAAGATCACGCAAACGTCTCAGACAGATCGACCATGGTGGGATTGCTGACATCCTCAAAACTACACTTGCTCCCAGCGACTTTCTTAGACATAGCATGTGTAATGGCACACGCTGGGGACACTCTAGGACAATGTTCCCTCTAAGCTGCACGACTTCCACACAGCTCCGCGGGACTGGCGCACAATGCACAGAAGAAATATCAGCCCACAGAGAGAAGCACAAGATTGAACTTCACTCACTATATAGTTTTTCTGTTAACACTATCAATGCTTCCCTTTATTGTTGCAATTGTGATCGAATCAATGCAATATTAACCATTTTCAATGAACATACCGAAACAAAACGAACTAAGCAAGCGATTTTGTTGTAGGCAGAATGCATTGGAGTAGGATTCTATTGCTCACGCCTTAGCCCTTACTCTACACAGACCAGTGCGGCATAACCAATCACAGCTGCAGTAGGCCTATATGCAAATAGACCATTGCCATATATGGATCTGTGCCATTTACTTTAAACTGGACTGTGTTTACAGGTGTGTTCGTGAGTAGATGCACTTGTTTTGAAAGGAAGAGCTGCATGTAGCCACATGTGCACATTTTGTTCATATCCTTTGCTAGTCAGTGAGTTATTATCCCAGTTATAGAACATTTGTAATGAGCAATCAGGGAGTGTTTCCTACAAAAGCATAAAAAAACCTGCTTGTACAATAGCTACGGTAGGTAGCTAGCTAGCAACAATATGAGCTGATATGACATCAAAGCAAAACTTAACAGATGGATACACTTCCCCTACCCGTGGTGTTGGAAGGGGCTGTATTGGGAGGAGGATGCATCAACACACTGAAAATATGTTTGTGGTGTACTCACTCATAACACTTTTTTTGAGTGATACAATGCATTTGGACCCCCTAACTTTTTCCACATTTTGTTACGTTACAGCCTTATTCTAAAATGTATTAAAATAAAAATCTCAATCTAAACACAATACTCCATAATAACAAAGCGAAAACATGTTTTTAGAAAATTTAGCAAATGTATACAAAATTAAAAATAGAAGCCAAATTTACATAAGTCTTCAGACCCTTTGCTATGAGACTTGAAATTGAGCTCAGGCGCATCCTGTTTCCATTGATCATCCTTGAGATGTTTCTACAACTTGATTGGAGTCCACTTGTCGACAGTGCATGTCAGAGCAAAAACCACTAAATAAATATACCATCCCAACTCAGTGGCCTTGTAGTTAGTCTCCCTGCAGAGATTGGCATTACTTACACCATAGGCCATGTTAGAGATGCTCTTCTGTTACCTCTGGAACATGATCAGTTATTCTGTCATGGATGCAACTTTAAACTAATTGGGAACAATAAGGACTTTTCTTGGTAATAACTATATTAAAAACAAAAACTATGTTTTAAGTGAGAATAGCCAATCATGCATGATGGTCTTGTAAGTATAAAAGCAAAGCTTGCTTTTATATAATTGAACATAGCTTGATAAGGTAGTGGAACGAAATTTGTGTTGTGTGTCAAGAATCCACAATCCCTACTCTTCCCATGCTCTACCAAAGTTTTCCAGCACACAGCTTTGACCTACTACAGTAGATACAATATGTTGGTATATTGTACTTCTCAAACAACCTATTTATACTCTTAGAGGTAATGTAATTTGTACCACATGTAAGTTAAGATATTGGATTCGTCACACACATCATACATTTTCAAGCTATGTTCAATTATATAAAGCAAGCTTTGCTATTCTAAATGTTAGAAAGAAAGCTAGCTAGCTAAACTAACTTGGATACATCAAATTTAAGGTAAGCGTTAGCTAGCTAACATAATTTGCACCCATCCTGCTCAAATTCAGAAGTCCGACTAAAGCTGCCACTGTCAGAAACCATTGAAAACTGGTACAGTAACGCTAGCTAACTCAATCAATCACAATAAAAGCAGGAAATAAGCCTGTCAATTAGCTTGGTTAAATTAACCCAGATGGAGAATAAGTAATCTAGCTATGGTAGCTAGCCAGCTAACTTAGCTAACGAGTGAAACAATGTCAGAGACTGTCCAGAATAAGTGTCAGACTAAGCTAGTTAAGGGTAGCTAGCTAACTTTAGCTAGGTACCATTAAAGACACTGACATAGTTAGCTAGCCAAACGTTGACAAAAAAACATACATTTTGTTATATTCCACGACAACGCTTCAGAAAGATAGAGTTCAAATTAAATAACATTTTATTTGTCACATGCGCCGAATACAGCAGGTGTAGACCTTACAGTGAAATTCTTAATTACAAGCCCAACAAAGCAGTTTTAAGTAAATTATGTGTTAAGTAAAAAATATATAAGTAAAAAATCGAATTAATTAATTAAAGAGCAGCTGTAAAATAACAATATTGAGGCTATATACAGGGGGTACCGGTACAGAGTCAATGTGCGGGGGCACCGGTTAGTCGAGGTAATTGAGGTAATATGTACTGTCACGCCCTGATCTGTTTCACCTGTCCATGTGCTCGTCTCCACCCCACTCCAGGTGTCACTCATATTCCCCATTATCCCCTGGGTACTTGTGTTTTATGTTTGTCTGTTGCCAGTTGCTCTTGTTTGTTCAAGTCAACCAGCGTTTGGTCTCAGCTCCTGCTATTCCCCAGTCTCTCTTTTTCGCCATCCTGTTTTTGACCCTTACCATGGCCCCACTCTGGATTACCGACCTCTGCCTGACCTGAGCCTGCCTGTCGTCCTGTACCTTTGCCCCACTACTCTGGATTATTGACCCAGCCTGCCTTGACCTGTCATTTGCCTGCCCCTGCCCCTGTTGCTGTAATAAACATTGTTACTTAAACACAGTCTGCATTTGGGTCTTACACTGAAATGTGATAATGTACATGTAGTTAGAGTTAAAGTGACTATGCATAGATAATAAACAGAGAGTAGCAGCAATGTAAAAAGAGGGGGCAATTCAAATAATGCGGGTAGCCATTTGATTAGCTGTTCAGGAGTCTTATGGCTTGGGGGTAGAAGCTGTTAAGAAGCCTTTTGGACCTAGACTTGGAGCTCTGGTACCGCTTGCTGTGCATTGGTAGCAGAGAGAACAGTCTATGACTAGGTGGCTGGAGTCTTTGACAATTTTTAGGGCCTTCCTCTGACACTGCCTGGTATACAGGTCCTGGATGGCAGGAAGCTTGGCCCCAGTGATGTACTGGGCTGAACAGCACTACGCTCTGTAGTAACTTGTGGTCTGAGGCTGAGCAGTTGAGGGCTCCCATGTTGAGGATCAGTGTGGCGGATGTGTTGTTACCTACCCTTACTACCTGGGGGCGGCCTGTCAGGAAGTCCAGGATCCAGTTGCAGAGGGAGGGGTTTAGTCCCAGAGTCCTTAGCTTAGTGATGACATTTGAGGGCACTATGGTGTTGAATGCTGTAGTCAATGAAAAGCCTTATCACGTTGGTGTTTTGTCCAGGTAAGAAAGGGCAGTGTGGAGTGCAATAGAGATTGCATCATCTGTGGATGTTGGGACAGTATGCAAATTGGAGTGGGTCTAGGGTTTCTGGGATAAAGGTGATGATGTGAGCCATGACTAGCCTTTCAAAGTACTTCATGGCTACAGACGTGAGTGCTACGGGTTGGTAGTCATTTAGGCAGGTCACCTTAGTGTTCTTGGGCACAGGGACTATGGTGGTCTGCTTGAAACATGTTGGTATTACTGACTCCAGTCAGGAGAGGTTGAAGAATGTCAGTGAAGACACTTGCCAGTTGGTCAGCGCATGCTCTGAGAATCTGTCTGGCCCTGCGGCCTTGTGAATGTTGACTTGTTTAAAGGTCTTACTCACATCAGGTGCGGAGAGCGTGATCGTGCATGTTTCAGTGTTACTTGCCTCAAGCGAGCATATAAGTCATTTGTAGTCTGTAATAGTTTGCAAGCCCTGCCACATTCAATGAATGTCCGAGCTGGTATTCTACGATTGATTCAGTCTTGGTCCTGTATTGACACTTTTCCTGTTTGATGGTTTGTCGGAGGGTATAGCGGAATTTCTTATAAGCATCCGGATTATTTTCCCACTCCTTTAAAGCAGCAGCTCTAGCCTTTGGCTCAGTGCGGATGTTGCCTGTAATCCATGCTTCTGGTTGGGGTATGAACGTACAGTGAGGGAAAAAAGTATTTGATCCCCTGCTGATTTTGTACGTTTGCCCACTGACAAAGAAATGATCAGTCTATCATTTTAATGGTAGGTTTATTTCAACAGTGAGAGACAGAATAACAACAAAAAAATCCAGAAAAACACGTGAAAAATTTTATAAATTGATTTGCATTTTAATGAGGGAAATACGTTTTTGACCCCTCTGCAAAACATGACTTAGTACTTGGTGGCAAAACCCTTGTTGGCAGTCACAGAGGTCAGACGTTTCTTGTAGTTGGCCGCCAGGTTTGCACACATCTCAGGAGGGATTTTGTCCCACTCCTCTTTGCAGATCTTCTCCAAGTCATTAAGGTTTCGAGGCTGACGTTTGGCAACTCGAACCTTCAGCTCCCTCCACAGATTTTCTATGGGATTCAGGTCTGGAGACTGGCTAGGCCACTCCAGGACCTTAATGTGCTTCTTCTTGAGCCACTCCTTTGTTTCCTTGGCCGTGTGTTTTGGGTCATTGTCATGCTGGAATACCCATCCACGACCCATTTTCAATGCCCTGGCTGAGGGAAGGAGGTTCTGATTTGACAGTACATGGCCCCGTCCATCGTCCCTTTGATGCGGTGAAGTTGTCCTGTCCCCTTAGCAGAAAAACACCCCCAAAGCATAATGTTTCCACCTCCATGTTTGACGGTGGGCATGGTGTTCTTGGGGTCATAGGCAGCATTCCTCCTCCTCCAAACACGGCGAGTTGATCTGATGCCAAAGAGCTCCATTTTGGTCTCATCTGACCACAACACTTTCACCCAGTTGTCCTCTGAATCATTCAGATGTTCATTGGCAATCTTCAGGCGGGCATGTATATGTGCTTTCTTGAGCAGGGGGGACCTTACTGCGGCGCTGCAGGATTTCAGTCCTTCACGGCGTAGTGTGTTACCAATTGTTTTCTTGGTGACAATGGTCCCAGATGCCTTGAGATCATTGACAAGATCCTCCGTGTAGTTCTGGGCTGATTCCTCACCGTTCTCATGATCATTGCAACTCCACGAGGTGAGATCTTGCATGGAGCCCCAGGCCGAGGAGATTGACAGTTATTTTCTGTTTCTTCCATTTGTGAATAATCGCACCAACTGTTGTCACCTTCTCACCAAGCTGCTTGGCGATGGTCTTGTAGCCCATTCCAGCCTTGTGTAGGTCTACAATCTTGTCCCTGACATCCTTGGAGAGCTCTTTGGTCTTGGCCATGGTGGAGAGTTTGTAATCTGATTGATTGATTGCTTCTGTGGACAGGTGTCTTTTATACAGGTAACAAACTGAGATAAGGAGCACTCCCTTTAAGAATGTTCTCCTAATCTCAGCTCGTTACCTGTATAAAAGACACCTGGGAGCCAGAAATCTTTCTGATTGAGAGGGGGTCAAATACTTATTTCCCTCATTAAAATGCAAATCAATTTATAACATTCTTCACATGCGTTTTTCTGGATTTTTTTTTTTGTTATTCTGTCTCTCACTGTGAAATAAACCTACCATTAAAATGATAGACTGATCATTTCTTTGTCAGTGGGCAAACTTACAAAATCAGCAGGGGATCAAATACTTTTTTCCCTCACTGTATATTGATTGCAATTATTCCCGAATGAGTGAGCGTTCATGTGCAAAGGATTAGCATTTCAATTAATATAATTATCAACTGTGTAGTGATCCCTTTTGTCTTTCCCGCATGTTCTCAGTCCACACCCACTTCCCTTTGTCCACCAAGCGTCATATCGGCTTACCCCACTAGGGAACCTCCCTATCATTTCCTTGTAACCATATCTACTGTTTGTTTGTTTATGCATTTCTGTGATTATTTAGTTAGTTAGTAAATATATGATTAAGCCAATTAGTGTATGGATGATTCATAGTAAAGGCTGGATTTGTGCAGATAACCAACAATTTACAATGTTTGGAATGAGACTGGCGTGAGGTAAATAATAATTCATTAATAAGAAGACTAATTGATCAGATATTAAAATATCTGTAGAGTTATATTATGAAAATTATAACTTTGTAATCTGAATATTTTCCTTGGTGCCCGACATCCTAGTTAATTACATTTACATGATTAGTTGAATCACCTAATAATAATTACAGAGAATTTATTTGATAAAATAACAGTCCACAGCAGTTTTCGGTCATAAGAGATGGTAGCAGCAACATTATGTACAAAATAAGTTACAAACAATGCAAAAAACTAACGAAAATAGCACAGTTGTTTAGCAGCCGTAAAACAGCAGCCATCCTTCCAGCACCAATGCCTGCAGCTTTGTGATCATTGGTCCCAATAAGGGCTGTATTCTGATTGATTCTGTGCATTGTCATAAAGCGCACTTCTGTTTCATCCATTCTTGTCAAATGTATTTTTAATTTATTTTAATTTATTTAACCTTTATTTTATCATGGAGTCATGCTGAGACCGAGGTTTCTTTTACAGATGAGCACTGATAAATTACATAAAATACACACATCAAAGGAAAAATACAAAATGAAAGCAGAAAGAAAGAAAAACAAATGTAAACCTAAGACAATCATCAGTAAAAAGGTCCTCAATCAGCACCAAAACATCACATTTTTGAAAATGTTGAAGATTGTTCAACAAATAACATGCAAAAAAACTAAAAGCTGATTTACCTAACTCAGTAAAGAGCAAAGGAACTTCCAGTTAGCGATTCCTGAGACCGGTGTGATATATTTTTTAGTGATGTTAGGTACAGTGGGAGTTTTTGTAAAATGGCTTTATAAATGAAAACATAGCAATGTATCAACCTACGTGACATCAAAGAGGGCCAGCCAACTTTCTGGTAGAGAATGCGGTGAATGCGGTTTCTATATTATTCATAATACAACATTTTAAGTAAATAAATGTAAGAGAGAGAGAGAGACATTTCTTAATTTCATTATTAATACAGTATATGAGATTTTCATACTACTATTCTGATGATTATTTTATATTTCACACCAGTGGCCATAATTACAGAATGTATCCCTCATAGAGAGGTGATAGCCTGGTATGGCTAATATTCCTATTTCTTCTCATTCTGATTTGAGAATGGTTTGAAACAGAATAATTCTGTTCTGCAGTTCTTGAAGGAAGGAGAAGTCATATTTTTGGACCTCTGCCAATTCCCTTGCAATTCTTTGCTGTTTAATCTTTCTCTCTGCCTCTTGAAACATGTCATTAGTGTAGTGCCCTCCTCCATTCCCTGCCACCATGTCATCAATCTTCCTGATTAGCTCAACAACTTGACTTCTATTTCCATCTGTGTTGTTGAAAACATGGAATCTGCCACCACAACGTTGAATCACTTCTCTGAGCTTGACATGACCCTTAAGTACATAGTTTTGTATTGTTTGACCATGTAATTCATCACCACGAGTGAACAGTACAATCATGTACTTGGTAGCCTCTTCTCCAAAGAGTTGCTTGAGGGCTTCAACTGAATTCTGCTCCTCTTTGGTGAATCTGCCCACCTGGATCCACCAGCAGGAAGACGTGAGGACCAGGGGTTGAAACCTGAATACACTTCACTATCTCGTTTTTACATCCTCTGAATTTTTCTCTGTGTCTAAAATCCTGGTGTATCCACCACATGTATCCAGCGGTTACCATACACTTTCTCTTTCTGACATGTCTCAGTCACAGAGTTAGCACTAGGACATGACTTAAATTGTGCCTTTCCCAGAAGGGTGTTTCCCACAGCACTTTTCCCCACTCCAGTTTTTCCAATCATCACAATTCTCAGGTCTTCACCTGCAAAGATTACAAAATAAAAGGAATATATATTTTTGTATTATTTAAAAAAAAACTTTAAACCACTTGCTGATTTTTATTTAAAACAATTGTATTGCGCAATATCAACAATGGTGTATCAAAAAGCACAATTAAATGTATATTTACTGTATTTAAAGCACTTAATTTGTGTTCCTCAAGCAGGCTTATCTTAAACCTATACGCAATCAAGTAATATCAATTGTTGGCTACCAGGAAATTATAATTAACTGTCGTCTGGACAGAATTGGAAAATATCAGGCTAGGGCTGGTATTTAAACCTGCAGATTTCTGTACTGCTTTTTCAGAAGTGATTTTAATTGGCACAGCAACGTTTCCCACGTCTTAATTTAGATAAAGGCAGTCCTGTTACATGCCCTCGATGGCTTCAGTGGTCATGCCACAGGACTACCGAATCTTATGTCCGGTGTCAACTCTCTGTACCTGGAAGACTTTGTGCTAATCAGATGAACTTCTGAAATACAGTGTGGGAAAACTATTCAGCAATGAGTCTAAACCACAAATGTTGACAACTAAGTAAGATACAGTAATACCATATTATTTTTTATTTATATTTTTCAGTTTTACAATTAATTCTGAAGTACTTGATTCTCACCTGCAGGGATAGAGGATCCAGCACCCATGGTGTCTCTGATTTAGGCAAAAATGAGTTTAGAGAAGCTGTGGGATCTTATTTATATACCTAGCTCTCTGAATCAACCCACAAAGATCTTATCTCACTCACTATAAAAGGAAGATGCACAACTCCTTGACAGACCAATTATTGAAGACCTCTCTATCACTTCACTAAAGTATTGGTATCTGTGGCAAATACTGCAAAGCAAGACAAGGAAATGGCACAAAGTAAGTTCTGGTTCTTGATTCTGAAATATGATTAAATGATTAAATGAAGACATTTTTCTTTTGAGTTCTCCTACTGTGATAAAAATATATACTATGTTTAAATGTTGATAATTGTGTACACTTTGAACACAGGTTGTGCATTTAATATTCTAGAAGCAACACTGCCTCAAAGTTTAGATTTGGTTGATGCCCTTTCATTGAACTACTGTTCTTTATTGTTATTAACAAAATGGCACATTAATAACATCTGAAACTGCAGAAATATTGAAATAATCTGTTCTAAAGATATTTTGCAGTTTTTTGCAAATTCTTTGTTGATGTTATCTTAATTTGACCCTGCTTCTCACAGCAGGGGTGTAATCATGCAGCAACAATAATTTAAGATTTTTTGTAGGGGTTGATACATTTTCTGTTAGGGCAAATCAAGTCTGACAGTTTAAAGTGCAAATTACAAACTTTGGAAGCCTTTTTAAAAACTTGAATACACTACAATTTGCATTTCCTGCTGTACAGGAAAATGGTCTGTGACAACAGAGTGATCAAATGTAAGATAGGAGATCTGTATATACATGAATATGTTATTATTTCTAACCAGGTGATTTAGAAGACAAACATACCATTGTTCTGTTGGGAAGGAAAGGGGCCTGGAAGAGTTCGATAGGAGATAATATCCTGAAGAAGAATGTCTTTACATATGATACAACAGAATGTCAGCGGGAAGAAAGCAGATCATTTGTTGTCATCAACACCCCAGACCTTTTTGAAGACGACAGTCAATCAAACCAGAACATTATTGACTGTATGGCACTTTCATACCCAGGCCCTCATTTGTTCATACTTGTGATAAAGGATGGGCAATCACCAGGAGAGGTTACACAGCAAGTCAAGAAGTTAAAGGGGACATTTGGTAAACAAATTACAGCAAACATGATAGTTTTGTTAGAAGAATGTGATTGCATGATGATCACAGCCCTTGAAGATGCCAATCTAGACATCTGCACAATCTCAGATCTGAAAACACGTTTGAAAGCACTGGGTGGGGACTGTCGTAAATTCAAGTACACCTACAATACTTACAGTAAAGACGACATAAAATCAAGGAAAACCCTTATGGAAGAACAAAGAAAGGCCCAGGACAAGATGTGAGTACAAATTATATTTATTTAAATGTTATTTATTTTCTAAAACTGTCAGGGGCACTCTAAATATTATTTGTCATGATTGTTAACTGTAGGTCCAGGGGGCGTCATGGACATGATGACAGAAAGTTAACAGTTGGCCCTCCTACTTCTAACAATCACCATGAAAATGGTAAGCCGTTGAGTGGAGTTGACTAACTACAATATATTTTCAAGCTATAACATAGAACCAGTATATTATCTAGTTAATATGAAGCACCAATACAATATCACACTATAGTGTCAATATACTGTATGACCAAGCTATAATATCAATATATTATCCAGCTATTGTCTTGCACTTTGCTGGTTTTTGCATTTTTGAAGCTGATTGCTGGTTAGATGAAGTCGCAAGTTTTACTGTGGTGCTCTTTGCAATATTTCAGTTACACTTGTTGTTCTGTAAAATGTTATGGTGACGTCTCCCCTTATTATAGACATCAATAACAAAGGAGCGGAGTCTGCTCTAGGACGTAGCAATGGTAAGTTTGATATGAAATTTGACTTGCAATAAATAAATACAGAGAAGTGTTTCAAAAAGTATAACTTTTTATTTTAATTTTAAATTGTATTGTTCCTTATATTGTTTCATCAGATGAAAGCCATTACAGAAATGTGAAGGATGACAACGATCACAGATATACTTTAAACATTGTGCTGTTGGGACAGACTGGCACTGGAAAGAGTGCAAGTGGCAACTTAATAATGAAAACAAACCCTTTTAAGTCATATGCAAGCTCTGTACCTGTTACTAGAGAGTGTCAGGTAGATCAGAGACAGATAGCAGGGACAAAGGTTAGGGTCATTGATACACCAGACTTCTATGATGAAAATATAGAACAGTCAGACAAACACCTTATGGAATGCAGAGGGCTCTGTCAGCCTGCATCATTATGTGTCTATTTACTGGTTATTCAGATTGGACGATTCACAGAGGGTGAGAGAGAGATATTAAAGAAATTGGAAAAGGGATTTGAGAGTGAAATACGAGAGAAAACCATTGTCCTCTTCACTCATGGAGAGGACCTGAAACCCATGAGCATAGAAACATTCCTTGAAAAAGACAGACCCTCATCTTAAAGAGATAGTGAGGCCCTGTGGGGAGAGGCATCATGTGTTCAGTAACACTAGCACAGACCGTCATCAGGTTATGGAGCTGATGGAGAAGATCTGCAAATTACTGAGCCTTGAGCAGATGTTACAGGGGTTACAGGAGTGGAAAATAAAACACTCCAGTTATCAAGCTTGTAGAATTAGCTAACTTTGATGTTAACAAAATGTATGTAACTAATGATTGTTTTAGGTCATTTTTGTACATCTTGTGACTAAAAGCTCCAAGTGTGAATAGTTCCAAAATGGTGTAACTTGGTAATAGATGTTTACTGTCCTGTGTATTATACTACTGTATTAAAAGTCTTTCCATTTATTGAAGTCACTGTGCATATATAATGTTTTATAAAGCTACTGAAAAATGCTCACACAATGTGGCTTATTGGCTAAATATTTAGGCCTGTGGGGTAAAACAGATCAACATTACCCTTGAGTTCTGAAAATGCACAATTTGTTAAATGTAATTGTATGTAAACATATGCAAATTGTAATTGTTATCTCAATGTTTATTATCAAATATTTTTATCAGGTTAACCAATTAAAGTTTTGGACTGTCATGTATGCCCTGCTATAAGGATCTCATTCATATCTTTAGTCACACAAGAATTCCAGTAGATATATTTGTTATGTAAGTAAATGTTTTATTATTAGTTGTTAATTCATTTACATTGTTTGTTGATGATAAGGTTTGATAACCCTGAGAAATTGGAAGCACTGACCTTAATCTCTACGCTTATTAATAAAGCATGGAAATAAAATATTATTCAATCATGTGATCCTATGGCAATATCCTATGGCAATTAATGTGTATGCATTTGCTTTGTGTAACATCAGGAGTCTTTGAAGCTAAAAGGTAACATTGTCTATATAATAATAATGGAATGGATTCATACAGCGATTTTCCAGGTGCTCTAAGTTTTTTTTACAGACCACTACCACCTTGGTCTATGCAATGGTTATAATGCAATTGCATCAACACAGTGAAAACCAAAACTCTGAAGAATGTACTCATCAATAGAACATTAAACCAAAGGGTTTGGCTCTTACGGCACAATGGGGACCGTGAAGAGACACATGCAGTCACTTTTAAGTATTTTCTATTGTATTTTTAACTGTATTATGTGTTGTAATGTGTGGGTGGGTGGCATTGCGTGAGCCTTGGCTTTTGCGAGCCGGAGCGGCTCATGGGGCAGGGGCTATCCTGTTTCTGAAGTGTGGGGCGGAGACTGGAGATTGAGTTATTCTGTAGTGTTATGTTTTGTATATTCTGTGTTTTGTTTCCTGTTTGGACCCCAGGTAAAGTAGATGCTGCCAAGGTGGGGATCCTAATTAAATACTTGTACTTCCTTTCAGACATTATGACCCGTCCTCCCCTCAGCAGCCTCCTGTGGCCTAGATGATCCAACATCTCTGTGCCAAGTCATCCGCCCAGACAATTTATCTCCCCTTCAGCTAAATATAAATAAGTTTTCCCCTGAAATAACAGCTTCTCTGACTTCTTGAACCGACCGCTTATCTGGGACATAACCAGTGGAGTTATAGGTGGACAATCTCTTTTAAACAAGACACTCCTTTTATGTACTGTATGTCTTTCGGAAGTCTTCTCTAGCTATTAGTTGAATCTAACTAGGATTGTTTGTAGCATCCAGAGACTTGGACAACTTGTCTCATCACCTTCTCTAAATGGTCAACTCAACAGCTGCAAGGTTACCTTTTCGCTGCAAGTCATACTTTGATAGAAGATGCACATCTCAAAGCTGTTAGTGGATAGGAGGTTGTACAATTTCAGTTTTTCAGTTAATATTCGTAAACATTCTAAACTCCTATCTCAAAAAATAAATACATACTGTACAAGAATTCTCAAAATACTCTGCATAATTGCTTTCAATCCATTTCTATTTATTGGATTGTCATGGAGCAATGTGTTTGTGTGCATGTTTTATTAGTGTTTTAGTCTGATACTGTACACGCACAATGCAATAACCAATCATGTGATACCATACCATGGTTTATTGCATTCTCTGATCTAACATAAAATTCCCTCATACTGTTATCAGTTCAGGAATCTAGCCTTTACTTTCAGTTCCTCCTGACTGAAAAATATGCACCTGGGGTCAAACACTCTATCTCAAGTTGTATCTCCAAAGTGAAACATAAACACATGTATCATAACTGGCAATCTGTAACGGGCAGACTATTGCGGCAGACTGGGTCTTATTTTGTATACTGGTCATTAAGATTGTCAGTTTCACAGAAGGTGCTAGAGTTAAAACAATTGGAAGGTGCATGTAGCCCTTTCCAGCAGTCAATGACCAAAAGCACCCTCTTCAGGTGAAGAAAATATTTGCAAAATTTCATCATAAAAAAATATAATTTTTATTTTAAACGATGAAAATCCGGTGTTTCTATGTCAAACAGTTTCATTTTATTTCAGTCTTCTGTTATGTACAGTGCATTCGGAAAGTATTCAGACTTTTTCCAAATTTTGTTACATTACAGCCTATTCTAAAATTGATTACATCGTTTTTTTCCCCTCATCAATCTACACACAATACGCCATAATAACAAAGTAAAAACAGGTTTTGGGAAAAAATGTAAGAATGATTGAGGCCACTGTGTTCTTGGGGACCTTCAATGCTGCAGACATTTTTGGTACCCTTACCCAGATCTGTGCCTCGACACAATCCTGTCTCGGAGCTTTATGGGCAATTCCTTCAACCTCATGGCTTGGTATTTTCTCTGACATGCACTGTCAACTGTGGGACCTTACATAGGTATGTGCCTTTCCAAATAATCTCCAATCAATTGAATTTACCACAGGTGGACTCCAAGTTGTAGAAACATCTCAAGGATGATCAATGGAAACAGGATGCTCCTGAGCTCACTTTCAAGCCTCATTGCAAATGCTCTGAATACTTATGTAAATATGGTATCTGTTATAAAAAAATATATAATTAGAAAAAGGTAGAAAAAAAACGAGGGAAAAAAATATTGAATCGATTTTAGAGGCTGTAACGTAACAAAATGTGGGAAAAGGGAAGGGGTCTGAATACTTTCCGAATGCACTGTATAAAGTGTAATATTGGGATGCAAACTCAAAATTGAATACATTTCAACTCCATATCTAACATGGTACAGGTGTCTTATTTTTTGTAAGCCCATAACCATGTGTGAGGTGTATACTTTTGTTTCAATGTAGATTTGATTAAGACTAAAGAATCACTCTGTGGGACCCTGATTTAGCCTGCTGCAGTAAAAGGTTAAGAGTGAAATCAGAAACAAAACAATTGTCCTCTTTACTAACATAATAAGATCATAAAAGCCTCATCTGCAAGATAATTTTGCTGTCGATCTAATGATGCATACTTGAGAATCAAATCAGTAACTTGATGAGAGAGCAGTTATGATTGCTTTTACAGTCATTTAAATGTAGTTTGAAAAGTAATGGGGATAGCACACATCCTTGAGGGACAACGTGCTCTATCATCAGATAGAGAACTTCCCTTGATTGTTTAATACACTCTGGACTCTGTTGGAGCCCTTGATCCATGTGTTTACATTCAAGTTACTGATTTGATTCTCAAGTATGCATCATTAGATCGACAGCAAAACTTTCTTCAGCACAGGAAACTATTATCAAGATGAAGAAAGTATTTGTTGTGACCAAGAGACATTAAACGCCTTTGTTTACATACCAGGTGATTCAGCACATTTTCTCATAATGTTAACAGTTCAGGTAGACTATCTCCTTTTTCAGTTTCTCCAGGCCCTGTAGACAATACTTTAGACTTTCTCTATTCTGTCTGACCTGTTTTGAGTGTTCATGTAGAGAAACATAAGGCAGGCAGGCAGCGACAGGAAGGTTTCAATGTAGCGAGTAGCTCAAACTCTCTGAGGATTATGTTTGGGAAAGGTGAACCCTAGTGTTGGTTTTGTAGTGGTTGCTGAGGCAGCTCAGTAACAGGGCTATAGACAGCTAAAATACTGCTCTGTGTTTGGGTTCTGATTAGCTCTTCCACTGACCCTTGAACAAGGGGTCAGTCCCCCCAATAGACCTCTCTCCACCTGTGGATGGACTGTCAGACTGAGGCATCATAGAGGCTTGATTGTGATCATATTGCACATCTAACAACCTGACCCTGTGTGCTTATCAGGAACATCAACCAGCAGAGCTACAGGGGAATGATCTGTATCAAACAAGACACGTCTTCTCTTTCTGTCTTTCAGAAGTCCTCCCTCCTTCCCTCAATCACTCCAAACAGTGTCCTGACAGAGTGAAGATGTACCCTGGTGAAACTATGCCCTCTACAGGTGCATTAGACACACTGGGGCTGACTCAGTCAGACACACACACATGCACTAGACTAGAGTACATGCTCAATTAAAAATAACTCAGTTTAAAAGAAAATACCTTTATCATACTGAAGCTCAATAAAAGTCCGGACCCTCAATACAAGACTGGAATATTGAATTCATTTATACCTCATTTTTCAGACCATCAAAAGGAAAAGTCTACTCTTAGTGTAATGTTGGATACTGTTGACTTATGTCAATTGCAGTCAAAGTGAAAGTGACTGAATAAAACACAGAACCACTCTGGTCATTGCTCTAAATATTCCTGTGACTCCTGAGAACAAGCCTAATCTCCATATAACTGTTTATCTTAATATGATGGGCCCAATTGTACGACATTATGTGCCATCCATGTACTGTGGCTTGTATTCTAAAGTATGCTACTGTATTCTACACTGAATGTGCATTATGAACACCTGCTCTTTCCATGACATAGACTGACTAGGTGAATCCAGACGCTATGATCCCTTATTGATGCCCCTTGTTAAATCAACTTCAATCAGTGTAGATCAGTGGTGTGAAGTTGTAACGCCCAGTCCCGAGTTTCAGGCTGGAGCGTTTTTGGTTTTGTCTTTGTGTAGGGTTTGTTCATTCTAGGTGTCGATTTCTATAAGAGTAATGGTTCCCAATTAGAGGCAGCTGTGTGTCGTTGTCTCTAATTGGGAACCATATTTAGGCTAGTAGGTTTCACTCTGGGTTGGTGGGTTATTGTATGTTCATAGCTGTGTTTGTTTGTTCAGTTATGTTCATCGTTACGCTTCTCCGCTCTTGTTTTGTTCCGGCCTTGTTCCCGTGGATTTATTAAATCATGTATTCTGGCTACATCGCTATGCCTTGGTCTGTCCGCTCAGAAGTGAAACGTGACAGAATAACCCACCAAACAAAGACTAAGCAGCGAGACCCGGGAGCTTAGGTCTTGGGAGAAGGAGCTATTCTATGGGAGTGCTTGGGACCAGCCTGGGAGTATCGTCGACCCAGAGAGGAACTGGAAGCAGCGGCGCGGAGCTGGCGCAGGTGTGAGGATCGGATGGGAGCATGGGATCCGGTGAGTGGCAGGTTTCTAACCTCGGCCAGGAAGCCCGTGCAAGGCAGTCCCAAGAAACTTTTGGGGGCACACGAGGAGGTTGGCCGGTTCAGGAGGGACTCCTGAGCCAACTCCTCGTGCCTTGTGGAGAGAGCGTTGGGGAGAACGTCGCACCGAGGGGACACCGTGCTATGCTGTATTGGCGCAAGGTTTCCTATACGGAGTCAGAGGCCGGTGCGAGAGATTCCGCCCACTCATCAGTCGGGTAAACTGCCGCTCAGCCAGGAAGAGTGGTGCCTGCTCTGGCGCGCTAAGTCTCCGGTGCGCCTCCTGGGACCCGGATATCCTGCTCCAGTTCCGTGTGCGGTGTCTCTCGCACGTGTCCGCAGCCCAGTGCGAGAGATCCCAGCGCCACTCATTGGTCGGGCCGAGGTCTGTGTGCTACCTGGGAGAGTGGTGCCAGCTCTGCGAGCCAGGTCTCCAGTGCGCCTTTTTGGGTCCATGTTATCCTGTGGTCTCACGGGCAGAATCTCCGGCACGGATCCACAGCCCAGTCCGAGAGATTCCAGCTCCACTCACCCATGAGGCCAGGGTTAGTGAGCTAGCTGGAGACATGGTGTCGGCTCTCCATATCAGGTTCCCGGTCCGGGTAGAGGTTTCTACACGTCCGATCCCTCGTTCCACGCTCCAAGATCCCTGTTCCACGCTCCAAGATCCCTGTTCCACGCCCGAGACCCCTGTTCCGCGTTCCAAGATCCCTGTTCCGTGTTCCAAGATCCCAGTCCGTGTAGTGGTGTCTACACGCCCAGTCCCTGTTCCACGCACCCAGCTCCCCCGTGGCGCTCCGAGAGTCCAGCACGCCCTGCTCCGCCCCGCGCACTCCAGCTCCCCGCGGCGCCCGAGAGTCCAGCACGCCCTGCCCGCCCCGCTGCAAGACCCAGCTCCCCGCGCGCTCCGAGAGTCCAGCACGCCCTGCCCGCCCGCGCACCAAGCTCCCCGCAGCGCTCAGAGAGTCCAGCACGCCCTGCTCCGCCCCGCGCACAAGCTCCCTTCGTGCGCCCGAGAGTCCAGCACGCCCTGTTCCTCGGCCCGCGCACCAAGCTCCCGGCGCCCGAGAGTCCAGCACGTCCCTGTTCCGGCCCGCCGCACTCCAGCTCCACGTGCGCCCGGGAGTCCAGCACGCCCTGTCCCGGCCCGCGCACCAAGCTCCCGTGCGCTCAGAGAGTCCAGCACGCCCTGTCCCGGCCCGCGCACCAAGCTCCCCGCGGCGCTCAGAGAGTCCAGCACGCCTGTCCTGCCCGCCCGCACCAAGCTCCCCATGCGTTCAGAGAGTCCAGCACGCCCTGTCCCGGCCCGCCGCACCAAGCTCCCCCCGCAAGCGCTCAGAGAGTCCAGTACGACCAGTTCCTGCCCACGCACCAGAGTCCCAGTGAGCATCACGAGTCCAGTACTGCCAGTTCCTGCTCCACGCACCAGCCGCCCCAGTGAGCATCACAAGTCCAGTACGACCAGTTCCTGCTCCACGCACCAGAGTTCCAGTGAGCATCACAAGTCCAGTACTGCCAGTTCCTGCTCCACGCACTAGAGTACCAGTGAGCATCACTAGTCCGGGTACTGCCAGTTCCTGCTCCACGCACTCAGAGTTCCAGTGAGCATCACAAGTCCAGTACTGCCAGTTCCTGCTCCACGCACCAGAGTTCCAGTGAGCATCACAAGTCCAGTACTGCCAGTTCCTGCCCACGCACCAGAGTTCCAGTGAGCATCACGAGTCCAGTACGACCAGTTCCTGCTCCACGCACCAGAGTCCCAGTGAGCATCACGAGTCCAGTACGACCAGTTCCTGCTCCACGCACCAGAGTCCCAGTGAGCATCACGAGTCCAGTACTGCCAGTTCCTGCTCCACGCACCAGAGTCCCAGTGAGCATCACTTGAGTCCAGTACTGCCAGTTCCTGCTCCACGCACCAGCCGCCCAGTGAGCATCACGAGTCCAGTACTGCCAGTTCCAACTCCACGCACCAGAGTTCCAGGAGAAGGCCCAGGGCCTCCGGTTCTGGATGTCAGACCAGCACGCCAGCACCGGAGCCTCCACCTGGGGACAAAGCGACTACTCAAGACCCCCACAGATTTTTTTCGCGCGCCGTCCGAGTCCGCGCTTTGGTACTGTAACGCCCAGTCCCGAGTTTCAGGCTGGAGCGCTGGTTTTTGTCTTTGTGTAGGGTTTGTTCATTCTAGGTGTCGTATTTCTATGTTAGTAATGGTTCCCAATTAGAGGCAGCTGTGTCGTTGTCTCTAATTGGGAACCATATTTAGGCTAGTAGGTTTCACTCTGGGTTGGTGGGTTATTGTATGTTCATAGCTGTGTTTGTTTGTTCAGTTATGTTCATCGTTACGTTCTCCGCTCTTTGTTTTGTTCCGCCTCTTGTTCCCGTGGGATTTATTAAATCATGTATTCTGGCTACATCACAAGTGCCTTGGTCTGTCCGCTCAGAAGTGAAACGTGACAGAAGTACTTAAGTAAAACATACTTTAAAGTACTACTCAAATAGATTTTTGGGGTATCTGTAATTTTCTATTTATATTTTTGACAACTTTTACTCTACTACATTCCTAAATAAAAGTATGTACTTTTACTCCATACATTTTCCTGACATGTAAAATATTCATTACATGATCAACCAGGACAGAATTAGGGCCCCTATTAATATAAAACTTTGCCTACTGCCTCTGATTTGGCGGACTCACAAAACACAAAAACTATGTTTGAAAAATTCCCTGTCTAACCGTAATTAAAAATTATAAGAAAATTGTGCTGTCTGGTTTGCTTAATATAAGGAATTTGATGTATAGCATTTATTTTTAATTACGGTTAGACAGGGTCACACTTCAACACTCAGTTACATTACAGTAAGAGGACTGAGTCATTTTTCTACCACTGTACTTAAGTACATTTAAAAACAAATACTACTTTAGTAAAAGTTAAAGTATTTTACTGGGTAACTTTCTCTTTTACTTGAGTCATTTTCTGTTAAGGTATCTTTACTTTTAGGTGCCATTTGAGTACTTTTTCCATCATGAGCAGATGGGCTCCCTAATTTTTCAGCATGTTTTTACAAAAAGTTAGATAAACTTGGATTTTTCTGCAAGGACATATACAGGATACTACCCTCCACAACTTAACCTTCACTCGAAATCAAAACTCCAAACCAACAACCTGATTTTGGACAAAATTACCTGGAAGGCTTAATACTACAAAGATTATTATTTTCAAATGCTCCAAATGCTCTGGAAAACCAACGACCAGCAAAAGAAGCACAAGAAACCTGAAAACACCATCCAACCTGGAACTGGGTGAGTAACGTTAGTCTGAAGCTTTTAACGCCAAGAAGAAAAATACATTACAATGCTATATTTTACTTTATAAAGACTGAATGCTAATTTAAGGCTACCAAGCTTGCTAGGACAGCACAGATCCGGCTGCAACTTTGATTGGCACTGAGGTGTGAATTAAGAGACGTCAAAGCCCTTTAGCCCTACAATGGAAGGAGCGTTTCACAGCCTACCCCACCCAAATGCAGAGGCTTTTGAAACACCCATCCATCTGTGCAGAGGTCATTACAATACAGTACCCCCTGGATTAATTTTGAACTGATATGCAGCCAGGACACTTCAATTGTAAATGACCTCAATGAGAAACAATATTGTTTCTTTGATCACATCAGAAGATATCCTCCCTGCAATCTTCAAAATACAACAGCCACAGGACAACTTTGTTTGGACGTCATAAAGGACCATTCGCCGTAACTGAAGAGATATAGCTAGCTAACAACCTCCTTTTTCACTTGGAAAAAAATGGTGGACAGAGACTTGCTAGCTACGTTAGCTAGCTAGTTGGGATTTTCTACAAGGAATCTGCCTCCCCAAAAAAGCTTATCTCGTGGGTGTGAATACCTACTCCCGTTGCCTGCTGCACCGCTGCTTGGATTCCACCTGGCGATCTGTTCACTTTCTGCCCTGGAATTTCTACCCCGCCACACTGCCCCCTCTCCCGTGCTTTCCCTCGCCTTCAGCACACACGCATTGTTGGGGCGTGTGACTCTGAACTTACAATGGCTAGCCCCAAGTCGTTATATATTTTTCTTGTGCTTTATGCTCTTTGCCTGATGACTCCTGTGTGCTTTGTTGACAATGAACTTGCTTGTTTACTCGACTGTGGGACAGACTATGTTTGTTCCCACACTCTGTAACGGTTTTGACTTGAGGTTATTGTTTGTAGGGGTGCCAGGTAGGTTGTGCCTAACAGAGAAAATATAGATTTCTCCTTTTGGTTTGGGAGGGAATGAGTCCCGCCTGGTCCGTCAAGTCTACACCAATACAAAGGACTCATGTAAAAGTCAGTATGGTAATACACTTTTCACAAACCCTTAAAACATTGGAAATAACTTCAAAACAAATGTGTTATTTTGCATGGATTGTATTAGCAACATAAATTATCACAGACACATAATAATAATAATAATAATAATAACAAATAATGAGCTCTGGTTCCTCCAGAAAAGTCTTGTACCTTGGGCGTAAAAGAGACCAGTCCGGTAAAGGAGTTCAGGGAACTCAAGTGACCTTAGTCACACAATGTTTGTCCATTCATAAAAAGTGTAGCATAAACCCATTCTCAATCATACAATCAAAATATCACTCTTTTACCACACAACCATAAAGAGTATCAAATCTCAATACAACTACAACTGACCACATAAATCATCACGGTATACATTACACTAAAACAAATGAAATACCGTATGAAAAAAAGTTGTAGACAGTCGGTCAGTCAGACAATCCAATCTGCCAACAGATCTCCAGCGGAAAAAGGCCACAAAGAACAACGGAGATGTGTAGTCCAACGGAAGCAATGAGTGGAGCCGATTCTGGGTAAACTTGCGATTAGGCTACAAAGCACACTTTTAAATACAACAAAACAAACAGAGTAAAGAAGCTTCGGAACCGAGGGTTGAACACAGCCTCATTCGCGTCTCCATCACAAACACACTTTTGCGCAGCTGATGCTGGCTATTTAATTGGGAATTAAAGGGGAAGGAGAAGCACCCTATTGGAAGGAGAAGCACTGAGACGGTTCAGACAAATTCAGGGCCGTCACAACTCAGGACTCTGGCTCTTTATTGGTTACACAGACTCATCCTATTCTAACCACTTTTCGCCAGATTTGTATTCATGTTACCTGATGAAATTGCTGTACAATATGATCTTGTTGCTGTCATAAAAAAATCAACACTGCAGAGCTCTCCCTGTCCTCTGTCGTCCCCTGATTGTATTACTGCTGATGATATCTGGAAATGTGCATGTACACCCTGGCCCATCTACTGTTGCTAGCCCTAATTCTGACTTGTGCTCTGATATCTGCTTCACTGACTTCTGCTCTCGTAAAAACCAGGTTTTTTGCACGTTAACACTAGAAGCGTATTACCTAAAATCCAGATGTGTTGGTCATTACTGAGACCTGTTTAAGAAAGAGTGTTTTGAACACTGATGTTAACCTTTCTGGTTATAACCTTTGTCGGCAGGACAGATCTCCAAAGGTGGTGGAGTGGCAATCTTTACCAAGGAACACCTTCAGTACTCAGTTGTCTCTACCAAGTCTGTCCCCAAACAATTTGATTTGCTGGTTTTAAGCATTAAACTTTACACTAGCTCTTTGTTGACTGTTGCTGGGTGTTATAATTCACCATCAGCACTGGCCTGTACACTAAATGCCCTAAGTTCTCTCCTGGCCCCTTACACTAAGTCTTAATTTGTCCTGCTAGGTGACCTAAACTGGGACATGCTTAAACCACCAAGTCCTAAAGTAACGGGACTCCCTAAATCTTTCTCAGATTATTACCAATCCCAGGCATAATTCCAAACACCCAGAAAAGGCTACTCTCCTTTTTTTATTTTACCTTTATTTAACTAGGCAAGTCAGTTAAGAACAAATTCTTATTTTCAATGACAGCCTAAGAACAGTGGGCTAACTGCCTTGTTCAGGTGCAGAACGACAGATTTTTACCTTGTCAGCTCAGGGATTCGATCTTGCAACCTTTCGATTACTAACCACTAGGCTACCTGCCGCTCCTTGATGTCATTCTCACAAATAATCCTGAGAGGTATCAGTCTGGTTCCTTCTGTAATGACCTTAGTGATCACTGTTTAACAGCCTGTGTTCGTAATGGCCTGATTTGTCATAGACGCTTGCTAAAAAACTTTAATGAGCAAGCCTTCCTTCATGACCTGGCCTCTGTAAATAGAATCAGCTTGATCCCCACTGTCGAAGATGCTTGGGCCTTCTTTTTTTATAATTTTTGCGGTATTGCTAATAAACACGCCCCCATAAAGAAAATGAGAATTAATCTGGCCGTGATCTGGCAGAATAACTCCACCTCAAGAATTCCATTTGGCGAAAGGCTCAGGACACGTCTACTCAGGCTGACTGGCTCTCGTTCAGGCAAATAAGAAATATGTGCACTCAGGCTATCCGGAAGGCCAAAGTTAGTTACTTTAAGGAGCAGTTCTCTCTCTGTGGGTCTAATGCCAAGAGGTTCTGGAAAACTGTTAAAGACCTGGAGAATAAACCCTCCTCCTCACAGCTGCCCATGTCCCTTAATGTTGATGACGTGGTTGTTACTGACAAGGAGCACATGGCTGAGCTTTTTAATCATCACTTTAAGGTTGATGCCCCTATCATCGACAAGCATATCTCTGACCTTTTTAACCTCTCTCCTCTCTAGGGAGGTTCCCATTGCTTGGAAGGCAGCCACGGTGCAATCTTTATTTAAAGGGGAGATCAAGCTGATCCTAACTGTTATAGGCCAATTTCTACTTTGCTCTGTTTGGTATGCAATCTGGTTTCCGCTCAGGTTATGGATGTGTCACTGCAACTTTAAAGGTCCTAAATGATGTCAACATTGCCCTTGATTCTAAGCAATGTTGTGCTGCTATTTTTATTGACTTAGTCAAAGCTTTTGATACGGTAGACCATTCTATTCTTGTGGGCCGGCTAAGGAGTATTGGTGTCTTTGGCCTGGTTTGCTAACTACCTCTCTCAAAGATTGCAGTGTATAAAGTAAAAACATCTGTTGTCTCAGCCACTGCCTGTCACCAAGGGAGTACCGCAAGGCTCAATCCTAGGCCCCACGCTCTTCTCAATTTACATCAACAACATAGCTCAGGCAGTCGGAAGCTCTCTCATCCATTTATATGCAGATGATACAGTCTTATACTCAGCTGGCCCCTCCCCGGGTTTTGTGTTAAATGCTCTACAACAAAGCTTTCTTAGTGTCCAACATGCTTTCTCTACCCTTAACCTTGTTCTGAACACCTCCAAAACAAAGGTCATATGGTTTGGTAAGAAAAATGCTCCTCTCCTCACCTGTGTGATTAGTACTTCTGAGTGTTTAGAGCTTGATGTAGTCACTGCATACAAGTACTTGGGAGTATGGCTAGACGGTACACTGTCCTTCTCTCAGCACATATCAAAGCTGCTGGCTAAGGTTAAATGTAGACTTGGTTTCCTCTATCGTAATCGCTCCTCTTTTACCCCAGCTGCCAAACTAACCCTGATTCAGATGACCATCCTACTCATGCTAGATTACGGAGACATAATTTACAGATTGGCAGGTAAGGGTGCTCTCGAGCAGTTAGATGTTCTTTACCATTTGGCCATCAGATTTGCCACCAATGCTCCTTATAGGACACATTATTGCACTCTATACTCCTCTGTAAACTGGTCATCTGGGTATACCTGTCGCAATACCCACTGGTTGATGCTTATTGATAAAACACTCTTAGGCCCCACTCCCCTCTGTCTGAGATACCTACTGCAGCCCTCATCCTCCACATACAACACCCATTCTGAAAGTTACATTCTGTTTAAGGTCCCCAAAGCACACATCCATAGGTCGCTCCTCTTTTCAGTTTGCTGCAGCTAGAAACTGGAACGAGCTGCAAAAAACACACAAACTGGACAGTTTTATCTCTTCATGCAAAGACTCAATCATGGACACTCTTACTGACAGTTGTGGCTGCTCTGCGTGATGTATTGTTGTCTCTACTTTCTTGCCCTTTATGCTGTTGTCTGTGCCCAATAATGTTTGTACCATGTTTTGTGTTGCTACCATGTTGTTGTCATGCGTTGGTGCCATGTTATGTGGTTGTCTTTGGTCTCTCTTTATGTAGTTTTATCGTGTTGTGTGTTTTGTTCTATATTTTCTTATATTATTTATTTATTTATTTTTAATCCCAGGCCCCCGTCCCCGCAGGAGGCCTTTTGCCTTTTGGTAGGCCGTCACTGTAAATAAGAATTTGTTCTTAACTGACCTGGCTAGTTAAATAAAAGTTAAATAAAATAAAATAAAAAGTGGAGACAGGTTAAAAAATAATTGTTAAGCCTTGATACAATTGAGACATGGATTGTGTATGTGTGCAACTCAGTGGGTGAATGCCCAAGACAAAAGATTTAAGTGTCTTTGATCAGGGCATTGTGGCACCGGTTTGTGTCTAGAACTGCAACGCTGCTGGGTTTTTCATGCTCAACAGTTTCCTGTGTGTTTCAAGAATGGTCCACCACCCAAAGGACATCCAGCCAATTTGACACAACTGAGGAAAGCATTGGAGTCAATTGAGGCTGTTCTGAGGGCAAAAGGGTGATGACCCTCCATCCATCATGTAGGTCTAGGGTTGTCAACATCTCAACCCAGCCTTCCCTGTTCCTCTAAAGGTCATCATCCTCTCTCAACCCCAGCCTCCATTTATCCTCTCTGCCTCAGTGGCCAGCTGCCTGTCTCTGGCTCTCTGCCTTACACAATGTCACCCAGCCCTGACCCGCTGCACCGCATTGATGCTCCTAGTAAGCACACTGTAAATAGAATTTTACCACCCTGTGCCACCACTGTCAATAAACAATAACAATAATAGCTTAATACAGCCACAGGGTGGTGCTATAATGTCAGAATTCATCGTCATCATTATGAGGGCCTTCATTTACATTACATATAAACGTGCACACTTGTACTACTACATATGGGCTTTGCATTAGCTATTCCTACACGTTAACGTTAGCTAGGCTTGGTGTGCGTTCGATGTTCAACATGGCCTATGCCTATCTTGCCCTATGATCCCACCCTGCCTGAAATGTAGTCTAGGCTGCCAAGGCTTGCTGAAATAGTGGCACTGGCAAGTCCACGTATCTGCAGTATAGATATGTCTAGACTCTTTTGAATCATTCATGGCTTTCACTCTATATCGTCAAATCAGCAGTTGCTTCATCCATTGTTGTACTTATTAATGATATGTACCCACTGATTCTTGAAGAATACCACTTATTTGAGCTAAGTTCTACTGTCGTACCCAATGATGTATATAAACCATTGGTCGTACCCCATCATAACCCAAAATATAAGCTTGTTTTATTACAATGTTTGCTAAGAATGTAATTGTAAACAAACACTACATAGCCTCAAAACATGACTAAAACTATAATTTCTATTTGAGTGGTTACATTTCTCCAGCCCCATCCCTTAACTTTTTACCTTAACATGGGTGTAGAGTCGGGACTCTGCTTTGTCATTGTTTCTACTGCTGATGGCCGCGTTAAATATCCCCTTAACGTAACATACACTGCTCAAAAAAATAAAGGGAACACTTAAACAACACAATGTAACTCCAAGTCAATCACACTTCTGTGAAATCAAACTGTCCACTTAGGAAGCAACACTGATTGACAATAAATTTCACATGCTGTTGTGCAAATGGAATAGACAACAGGTGGAAATTATAGGCAATTAGCAAGACACCCCCAATAAAGGAGTGGTTCGGAAGGTGGTGACCACAGACCACTTCTCAGTTCCTATGCTTCCTGGCTGATGTTTTGGTCACTTTTGAATGCTGGCGGTGCTTTCACTCTAGTGGTAGCATGAGACGGAGTCTACAACCCACAAAAGTGGCTCAGGTAGTGCAGCTCATCCAGGATGGCACATCAATGCGAGCTGTGGCAAGAAGGTTTGCTGTGTCTGTCAGCGTAGTGTCCAGAGCATGGAGGCGCTACCAGGAGACAGGCCAGTACATCAGGAGACGTGGAGGAGGCCGTAGGGAGGGCAACAACCCAGCAGCAGGACCACTACCTCCGCCTTTGTGCAAGGAGGAGCACTGCCAGAGCCCTGCAAAATGACCTCCAGCAGGCCACAAATGTGCATGTGTCTGCTCAAACGGTCAGAAACAGACTCCATGAGGGTGGTATGAGGGCCCAACGTCCACAGGTGGGGTTGTGCTTACAGCCCAACACCGTGCAGGACGTTTGGCATTTGCCAGAGAACACCAAGATTGTCAAATTCGCCACTGGCGCCCTGTGCTCTTCACAGATGAAAGCAGGTTCACACTGAGCACGTGACAGACGTGACAGAGTCTGGAGACGCCGTGGAGAACGTTCCGCTGCCTGCAACATCCTCTAGCATGACCGGTTTGGCGGTGGGTCAGTCATGGTGTGGGGTGGCAGTTCTTTGGGGGGCCGCACAGCCCTCCAAGTGCTCGCCAGAGGTAGCCTGACTGCCATTAGGTACCGAGATGAGATCCTCAGACCCCTTGTGAGACCATATGCTGGTGCGGTTGGCCCTGGGTTCCTCCTAATGCAAGACAATGCTAGACCTCATGTGGCTGGAGTGTGTCAGCAGTTCCTGCAAGGCATTGATGCTAAGGACTGGCCCGCCCGTTCCCCAGACCTGAATCCAATTGAGCACATCTGGGACATCATGTCTCGCTCCATCCACCAACGCCACGTTGCACCACAGACTGTCCAGGAGTTGGCGGATGCTTTAGTCCAGGTCTGGGAGGAGATCCCTCAGGAGACCATCCGCCACCTCATCAGGAGCATGCCCAGGCGTTGTAGGGAGGTCATTCAGGCACGTGGAGGCCACACACACTACTGAGCCTCATTTTGACTTGTTTTAAGGACATTACATCAAAGTTGGATCAGGCTGTAGTGTGGTTTTCCACTTTAATTTTGAGTGTGACTCCAAATCCAGACCTCCATGGGTTGATAAATTTGATTTCCATTGATAATTTTTGTGTGATTTTGTTGTCAGCACATTCAACTATGTAAAGAAAAAAGTATTTAATAAGATTATTTCATTCATTCAGATCTATGATGTGTTATTTTAGTGTTCCCTTTATTTTTTTGAGCAGTGTATATTATTACTCTTTTTAGGTCCCCCTCTTCTTCTTCCCTCTCTGCTTCTCTTCATTCCACCGCTGCGGCTTGACTCTGCAGCTATGTGGCAAGTGGTTCAACGAGGAGATGTTCAAGATTATGGGATGCTGGAGGAGTTTGTCACCATGGTGACAGAGATTATGCCAGAGCTTTTGAGTTGCAGTCAGAGGGCCCAACTCGTCCTGGGGCTTAGAGCAAGGGTAAGAGATTGGGTGCAGAATGGGGAAAATAAACATGCAACAAGATGATGATGGTAGTCCTAGCCTTTAGCCCAAACATACACCTAGAACTCCTACATAGACATAGAACTCCTACATAGATCTAGAACTGCTACATAGATCTAGCACTCCTACATAGACATATAACTCCTACATAGACCTAGAACCCCTACATAGATCTAGAACTCCTACATAGACCTAGAACTCCCACATAGATCTAGACCTCCTACATAGATCTAGAACTCCTACATAGACAGAATTCCTACATAGACCTAGAACTCCTACATAGATCTAGAACTTCTACATAGACATAGAACTCCTACATAGACATAGAACTCCTACATAGACCTAGAACTCCTACATAGACCTAGAACTCCTACATAGATCTAGAACTCCTACATAGACCTAGAACTCCTACATAGACCTAGAACTCCCACATAGATCTAGAAGTCCCACATAGACATAGAACTCCTACATAGACTTAGAACTCCCACATAGATCTAGAACTCCTACATAGACATATAACTCCTACATAGACATAGAACTCCTACATAGATCTATAACTCCTACATAGATCTATAACTCCTACAGAGATCTAGAACTCCTACAGAGATCTAGAACTCCTACATAGACCTAGAACTCCTACATAGACATAGAACTCTTACATAGACCTAGAACTTCTAAATAGTTCTAGAACTCCTACATAGACATAGAACTCCTACATAGTTCTAGAACTCCTACATAGACCCAGAACTCCTACATAGACCCAGAACTCCTACATAGATCTAGAACTCCTACATAGACATAGAACACCTACATAGACATAGAACACCTACATAGACATAGAACACCTACATAGACATAGAACACCTACATAGACCTAGAACTCCTACATAGACCTAGAACTCCTACATAGATCTAGAACTCCTACATAGACCTAGAACTGCCACATAGATCTAGAACTCCCACATAGATCTAGAACTCCCACATAGATCTAGAACTCCCACATAGATCTAGAATTCCTACATAGACCTAGAACTCCTACATAGATCTAGAACTCCTACATAGATATAGAACTCCTACATAGACATAGAACTCCTACATAGATCTAGATCTCCTATCTATATGATGTCTAAGCAGAACCTTTCTCGTGTACAGTATGAAGGTATATGTCTATCTATAATCAGAAGGCAGTTATGTTGCATCCTTTAGATCACTGAGCAGTCTACAAGAATGTGTTTCATCCACTTTTAGATGCAGATATGTATAGTTATCATAGTAAACACCACAAGGCACCCTGGGGCTACCCTAGCCAATTTCTTAAAAAAAGGTTTTTTTAATAATCATTGACATTTTTTAACCTTAAATGTCAATTATCTAAAATCACTTAAACTCAGATTCTTTTCATATTTTCACGTTGTAGCTCAGACCCTATTTTACATTAACTGAAGTTTTGTGTTGACTGAAGTTTCTGTGTTAAACCCGCAATCGGTTGAGACACAACGTACTCTTAAATACAGGGTGTCTTGTTGTCACTGATAAATGTACTAAAATGGGATTCAAATTGAAATGTCTACTTTCAAATGGTACTACAAAATTGTTGGAGGTCCACACATCAGAGAATGTTGACTGGAATGGAATATCTGTTGTTTTAAATGACACTATCAATCCTCCATAGGAAACCTATTGAAATCATAGAAATATAGATAATAGACCTGACCATTTAAAATGACATATGACGGTGGGTGGACCGGCGGTCATCTTTGTGGTAGAAAATTAGAAGTAAACATTTCCATTCAATTAAAATGATGGTGTACCAGCTAACTTGCAGTGGTCTGGGGGGATTGGTACATTCTATACATTCTATTTCTATGATTGAAATGACACCCACCCTGTATTCAAGAGCAACCGATGGCGGGCTCAACACAAAAAAAGGTTGCTAGATCGAATCCCCGAGCTGACAAGGTAAAAATGTGGCATTCTGCCACAGAACAAGGCAGTTAACCCACTGTTCCTAGGCCATCATTGTAAATACGATTTGTTCTTAACTGACTTGCCTGGTTAATTAAAGGTTAAATAAAAATAAATATAATGTAAAAAATGTAAAGGTTTAAACTACAACATACGGGAATATGAAACAAATCTGAGATTATTCATTTTTTAGATCATTACATGTCATAATTTGTATATATATATATTATATATATATATATATATATATATATATATATATATATATATTTTTTTTTTTTTTTTAAAGAAATTATAATATTGTTTGACAACCCTTCTTGTAAGCTTTTAAATTATATCAAACTCAACCGTTTATCTTTTCCAGTGATGAAGACATGGATGTCTCATATAGTGTCAGAAGTAATTGAATTCAAATGGTTTTAACCTGATATTCCCCCGGTTGGCTGGAGAGTCAGCTTTAGGACCAATGAAAAATTATCTATAATGTGCAAACTCCACCCACCCGTGTCACCAGGCGATACCAAACCAATAGGCCCAACCAGACAGTATTGTGTGATTGAGTTGTAAGCTTCAATGATGTAATAGTTGTGCATGTTTTGTTGCAGTCAGGTAATGCAGAGGTGGAATTATCTGAATCAAACTTTGTGGAGCTGGTTGAATCTCTGCTGAAAGACCCAAGTGAAAGGGAGAACTTCTACCAGGTTTGTTTCTCCATTTAGTCTTCGCTACAGTTAGAATCTAGCCTGGTAGCAGATCTGCTTGTGATTTTGCCTACTCCATTGTCAATGTTTGGCCTCACAATTCCATAAGGAGTTGGCAAGAAAGCAGAAACTATTACATCCATGTATAAGACTGCATCTCCAGTAAGTACAGTATTTATATGTTCGAGTCCTTCTCATTCACACATACTGTATCTCCACCTCCAGGTGTTTATGGTTTAGTTATGGTTTCTTTATATATCAAACAAAAGGCAAAAACGTTCGGCTTTAGGATGTTGAAGTGGCTGTATGATGCTCTAAGACCAAAGATAAAACCAGTACACATTTTAGCCTAATTATGGACATGTTTTATTACGTTAATTTATTCTCTCCTAGGATGTGTTCCCTGTGGAATTTGGGCCCAAGTATGACACTGCAATACAGATGCTGATGTTAGAATTCCTTTCCAGACTTGAGAAGTTACTTCCCATTCCAGACCTTGAACAGGTAATAACAATGAATAACACCTTTATCTAATTAGCTTGGGGAATTAGAAGTCAAGAATACCATTCAAGAATCAATATGTTCATGTTTAAGAAACTGTGTGTTGGACATGAGTATGTAGTTGATAATGCTTTTAAACCATGCTCCTCTCTCAAGACTGCCTCCTTGTTAAATGCTGTCTCCTCTGCCCTGGAGAAATGTCTACAGTTTGTACCTGACCCCATACAATTGAGGACCCTGCTCCAGTACCACAGAACCCGTGGACATTTGGGCTCCATCCGTAAGTATCATACAGATTTATAGAAGATCCATGGCTTGGATTGGTTCTGCAAAAATGGCAAATGATGAGTGTCAGATAGAGTAATTATGTATAGGAAATATAGTTATGTTTGTCTGGTAACAGTTTATATTTGAGGCATTGATATAATTAACATATATTGCTGTTCATTTTAACCTTCATTCTTTTCATTGTCTCCCTCTTTTGCATAAAAGGAACTCCATCATCCTTTGGTGACTGCATCCTCTCCTCTCTGTCTCTTCCTCCATATGTGCGAGTGGTGGCTGCCCCAGGTGTAGACTCAGCTACACAATCAGAAAGCATGAATTTGGAGGGAATGGAAGCAAGAGAGTTGTTGGAGAATCGGACAATAGAAATCAATGTACTAGTCCCTGCAGATGAAGTTCAAAGACATAATTACTGAGCAGGATTACGGTATGGACAAGGAGTCTGTCGTTGGGGAAACTGACAATCAAGCTGTCACTGGCTTGAATTTACTCAGACCATCACATTTTCAACAATTAAAACGAAGCAAAAGGCTGCAGATTAAGAAAATGTTTTCATAACAAACAAATGTTGTGAACATTGTGGTACTGGGACAGACAGGCACTGGGAAGAGTGCTAGTGGCAACACAATCCTGGGAAAACATATTTTTCAACCCAATCCAAGTTTTGTACCAGTTACAAGAGAGTGTCAAGTAGAGGAGAAGCAGATGTCAGGGACAGAGGTTAGGGTCATTGATACTCCTGACTTCTATAATGAAGATGATGATGAATCAGTTAGGGAGGAACAGATTAACTTCTGCAAAGACCTCTGTCAGTCTGGGTCTGGTGTGTACTTACCGGTGATTCAGGTTGGCCGATTCACAGACAGTGACAGAGAGGTATTCAATAAATTGAAAAATACTTTTGGCAGTGACATCCTAGAGAAAATTATTGTTTTCTTTACTCATGGAGAGGACCTACAAAATCTGAGTATAGGAACATACCTCAAACAGGCCGTTCGTCCTCTTCAACAGATAATTATGCTTTGTGAGAACAGGTACATTGTGTTTAATTACACTCGCACAGACCGTCAGCAAGTGATAGAGCTGATGGAAATAATCTCCTTAATTCCAGGTTATAATCAAATGTTCCAGACTTACAGGAGATGGAACAAAAGAAAGTTCAAGATGGTCATCTGTTTTCAGAGCGGTCTAAATGGAACTAGCAATGATATGGTTGTGGGTTTAAATCCCGCTGGGGACACCAAAATGAAATTGTATGCACTCACTGTTGTAAGTCACTTTGGTTAAGTGTTTGATAAATGGAAAAACCATAATGTATACAAAGATTAATTAAGCATCCCCAATGGTTGTTTTTAAATTCACATGATTTTTAGGTCCTTAAAAGCGATGTAAGATTATTCCCTGTGATAATAGATCTAAAACTTGTCGTTGTCGTTATGAAAAAGTATAAACACAATGGGACATCATGAGCATTCTATTGTAACACGACAGGGAATTACATTCACATTCTATTGTTGGCAAAAACTAGCAAACATGGAGGAGGAAGCTGCTTTGCTCCTAATATGTTTAAGTGCTGCTCTTCTCCTTAATAGCAGAGCAGAAGCTATATCAGGGAAATCAACAGTAGGAGACAACAACGTGGGTAGGCTAGTCCAGATAGCAAAATTAATCCCGGGGCAGCAGTGGGCCACATACTTAGTGTTTTTCTGGCCCAGTAAACGCCTGGTCCCCGGCCCAAAGCTGGCATACTTACTGCATCACCATCAGATTAGAAAGGTACGGCACAGCTCTAGCCCACATACTGTAAAATTATGAATTCTAAAAAGGTATGGCCCACAACTAGTGAAACATGTTTGTAAAATAAAAAGGTGAGGATCAAGTCTGGCCCAAATACTGCATAAAGATACGGCTGAGTTTCCGCCTAGGTCACCTGTCCAGAGGTGGGCCAGATGCAGGCTGCCACATGGACCTTATATGGGGATACATTAAACAAACTAAACCAGGATTAAAGCAGCTATACTCCCCAAATTACATTGAGATACTTAGCTATTAAGTGCTGTATTTAAACAATAGAGAATATAAACAAAAGAGAAGACCAGTTGCAGATAAATTAAATCAAAACATCTGGTTTATTACAAAATGCAACAGAGACCATGAAGTACAAAACAACAGCCCACAAAACCCATTAATAAAAACCTGGGCATTTGGAAGACATTGACCTGGCAAACAAAAACAAAAGCATGGACTGCGGTCATACCTTGTCCATAGACAGTTTACAGGGTAAAGATATTTGGGTGAACTATCGATTTAATGACTGTTTCCCCTTCAGATTGGAATCCCACTGGTGTTGATTTTTGCACTGTTCTATTGTATAAACTATGTGTGAGCCCAGTGTAAGTAGGACCATTGACTTTGAAACGTGTCTGTTATTCAGAACATTCTATTTCCACATTTTAACAGAGCACACCATTAGCTAAACAAATAACAATTCATAAATTATAACAGTTCCTGAGAATTCTACCTGGTGTTGATAGTGTTAGTGTATATTTCCTGAGCTGCTGGAAGGACAGACAGGGAAGAAGTGTCTATAGTGGGCATTGGATGAACAAATCCTCAATATCTCTCCCTTCACCAGCTGGTACTGAAGCATGAGTGAGTGACGTCTTGTTGCTTACCAGGAGAAGGAGGAGAGACAGGGAAGATGTGTCTATCCTCGATGTCAGATGAACACATCCTCCCCATCTGTCCCTCCACCAGCTGGCACATACCATCCTCTCACATTCGTCTCCTCACTTGACATAAGCTACATGACCAAAAGTATGTGGACACCTGCTCGTCGAACATCTCATTCCAAAATCATGGGCATTAATATGGAGTTGGTCCCCCATTTGCTGCTATAACAGCCTCCACTCATCTGGGAAGGCTTTCCACTAGATCGGCGTTCATCCCAAAGGTGTTCGATGGGGTTGAGGTCAGGGCTCTGTGCAGGCCAGTCAAGATCTTCAACACCAATCTTAACAAACCATTTCTGTATGGACCTCGCTATGTGCATTGGGGCATTGTCATGCTGAAACAGGAAAGGGCCTTCCCCAAACTGGAAGCACAGAAGTTGGAAGAACAGAATCATCTAGAATGTCATTGTATGCTGTTGTGTTAAGATTTCCCTTCACTGGAACTAAGGGGACTAGCCCAAACCATGAAAAACAGTCCCAGACCATTATTCCTCCTCCGCCAAACATTACATTTGGCACTTTGCATTGGGGCAGGTACTGTAGCAGATTCGTCCATCAGACTGCCAGATGGTGAAGCGTGATTCATCACGCCAGATCCATGCCAGCAAAGCCACTACACAACACAACACTAAACAATATATTAATTAGATTAAAACGGTGACAAACGATGTGCACAAACTGTTAGGGGCTTCATAAAGCTGTCCCAACAGCAGAGTCTCAATAGCAGTCCCCAAAACCTTACCACCGCTACACATGGCTATCAGCTGAGCCTTGTCTGTCATCAAAACAGTTAATTCAGCCTAATTATTGCCTTTAAAAAAAACATAGATGATATGTTTGACTTGCTTAAACAAATGTGGTTTCTACTGACAATTGAGATGTACAAACTAGGGCGTAAGGGGACGACAAGCGGGTAAGAGGCATTTCGTAATTTCGCTTTAAGACATTAATGAGCGAGCTAGGACGGATCTATTCCATATCATTATTTGTTCAGCACTTTTGAAATGTACAGCAACAGAATTCAGAACATGGGCCGTTCTTACAGTATTCTCCCTGTACACCAAGTCAAAATCGTAGGATAAATAAAGGGGGCCTATATGGTCACAATGAACGCTCTTACAATATTCGATGATGACATTTCTCTAAAACAGGCTATAGGCTACATGTGCACCACCAAGTCAGAACAATAGGCTAAATTATGAGGGGAAAAGGGACCACATTATTAGGGTGAGGCACATGGGATACTAACAGCTTACTACATAACATACACTTAGCATTACTTTCTTAGCTACAGTATACATATCTCCCTGGCATATTAAATCATTTATGCAGCAGCATACAAGACATTTTTGGACTCTTGCTGTGTTGTGCTCACTTGAACAGGAAGGTACTGCAGCGGTCCTTCGTGGGCAAATTTTGTCATTAAACTTTGTCATCAATGTCTGGCATTGTCTGGATTTATGGCGCTTTCACGACAACTGGAAACTCTTGAAAAAAAAACAAGGTTGAATCATGATGTTAGTGATCTTCAGGTGGGAGCTCTAGAAAGGAATTCAGAGTTGGAGCTCGTTATTTTCCGAGTTCCCAGTTGTCTTGAACTCACTGAAGTCTGACATTTCCCAGTTCTGAGTTTCCAGTTGTTTTGAACGAGGCAGAAGTCATGCTGGATTGACAGCATGGCCAATGTTGAATATTTATCCTTTTAAGCTTGGAAAAGAGACCCTTAAACCCAGACTTGGAGCACACATCCACTCCACTGAATAGCAGGCTAGTGATTGCTTTGCAATGCTTGCAGTTAACCAAATCACTCATTGTTGAATTTGCGATTTCCAACTTGTTGTGTAATGTTTATGTCCAACGGCCAATGAGCACCGATATGTTTTATCTATAATTTCTCTTCATTATTTCTCTTCATATGACAAGGATTGAAAAGGATTTGCCAGTAGATTGTTGACTTGATTCATGATGACGACTGCTAGCTTGCTAGCTAACATTTTGAAAGTATGATGTTGACATGCAGTCCAATCAAAGCTACAGTAGATATAACGTGATTTTATGTAATTGTTTCTGTGGCCAATGACCTTGAGACTTCTTGGATGGTCACTTCCAATGTAACTCGATGGCAGCACCCAAGGAGCTCTCCCCATAGATTTTGCGGTGACGTAGTGTCCCCATGAGTGACAGAACACTGAGCCATTCACGGCGCAACTAGAGAACATTACCAAACCCTATGCTCCGTATTTTCCGCTGGTTGCCCCACCACCACAGAAAGCACTGAGCTAGGCTGAAACGCATGAATTCTGGAGCTGCCTTACTCAAGAAAGCAATAAATAGACTATGTTTGTATGCGGCATTATTAACTCAATTATATATATATTTTTTACATTGTTTGCAAACTGATATGTGACACGTATTAATGCCAAAATAACATGCAAAACAAGTGCGCCCCACCTGCCCTGAATGACGGGTTGCCACTGGCCATTCTACAACCAATATTTGTCTATGGAAATTGTGCTCGAAAATGGCTGTGTGCTCGATTTTAAACACCCGTCAACAACAAGTGTGACTGAAATAGCCGAATACAGTACTTTGAAGGGGTGTCCACATACTTTTGTATATATAGTGTACTTCTGTACATTTTCATTAAGTTCAATGCATTTTAGATTCAGAAAGAGGTTTCTTACCACCAGTGTCATAGTACTCGAGACAGTCCGGTCTCGAGACCACATGTTGAGTGTCTCGGTCTTGTCTTGGTGTCAGATACATTTTTACTCAGTCTGGGACAGTAAGGACTCCTAATTTCTTCCTGAGACCAGTGGAGTAAAACATTTATAATTATCAGCTTATATTCTGTAAGCGCAAATATATACACTCCTTTCTTGAAACATGAATATCTTCTCACCTATTGAAACCTGGGATTCCTTCTTTACTCGTAACATTACTGTCCTTTACTTTCATTGAGAAATTTTGTCACAATTTCCTTGATTCGCTAGTAGGGAAGAGTGTTGGAAATTGTTGTAAAGTTGCCGCGCTCACTATTAGTAAAGGGAAGACGGGGGGAATTGTAACAGTCTTTATATACATTATAGACATGTTTGCACAGTACAAACCTATTGGACCTTCAGTGTGTGACAGGCTCGTGATGCTGAAAGGACAGCAACCCGTAATACCAGTACACTCATGTAGGAGAGTGCACTTTGGTAAAACACAAAGGTCCAGTGGTGTAGTGGAGGCTATACGCAGGTACACACCCTATACCCACTTTCTTTTCAGTGGGCATTGCCTCACTTCTTAATCTCTTCTGTTGTGTATCAAAATAGTGTAGTGGAGGTATACGACTTACTAATATTGTAGCACAATAGAGATTTCATGCACAAAGTAGCCTACACAATCGCAAAGCACGTGAAATATATTCACATACACGCAGCACACATAGCCTAGTTTCAGTTGAATATCATCTGCAGGCGACTTGTTGTCGCTTGGAGCATCTAACAGAAGAATGACATCGGTAGCAGGTAGGTAGGAAATAAGTTTCAATGTATGATATCTACCAGTAAATGCTAACTAAGGCGACAATGGGTATGCACACAAGGTATTGAAACATTTTGGTTCTTAGTCTTGGTTAGTAGGCTATTTGCAATGTCCAATCCGGTATTCATATGCATTTGCATGAACATTTCTAAAGGCTTTCCCAAAAAACAAAAATTACATTGACTACAATGTAGGCTTACCTGATATAATGTTGATTTGTATCAATGGGGAGGGCATTTGTTTTACTCAATTAAATTAAAGGGCAACTACACCCTCAATGTTTCCCAGACCTAAAAAATGGTCTCCTGATGTGGTTTAAGCATTGTTGTGGACTTAGAACATAACATTTTTGTAGTTTTGTAATTTTGAGAGTGGAAATCTGAAAAATCGATAGGAAAACATTGTTTTTTTACACGGGACCCACTTCTCCACTACACCACTGCTTAGGGCCGATGGAAATACAGCAGTCCATTCACTCGGACATAATAACCCAGTAGATCCCAATCATAAGAATATGAAAACAGTATAGCATCAACTGACTCATCAACCACACTACAAAACCACCTCTAGGGGGTCACATTTACCTTACAAAGTCAAATCAAATGTATTTATGAAGCCCTTCTTACATTAGCTGATGTCACAGAGTGCTGTACAGAAACCTAGCCTAAAACCCCAAACAGCAAGCAATGCAGGTGTAAAAGCACGGTGGCTAGGAAAAACTTCCTAGAAAGGCCAAAACCTAGGAAGAAACCTAGAGAGGAACCAGGCTGTGAGGGGTGGCCAGTCCTCTTCTGGCTGTGCCGGGTGCAGATTATAACAGAAGATGGACAAGATTTTAAAATGTTCATAAAACTGTCAGAACAGTTGAAACTGGAGAAGCAGCACGGCCAGGTGGACTCAGGACATCAAGGAGTCATCAGGCCAGGTAGGCCTTGAGGAATGGTCCTAATGCTCAGGTCCTCCAAGAGAGAGAGAGAGAAAAAAAGAAAGAGAGAGAGAGATAATTAGAGAGAGCATACTTAAATTCACACAGGACACCGGATAAGAGAGGAGAAATACTCCAGATATAACAGACGGACCCTAGCCCCCCGACACATAAACTACTGCAGCATAAATACTGGGGGCTGAGACAGGAGGGGTCGGGAGACACTGTGGCCCGTCCCGACGATATACCCGGACAGGGCCAAACAGGCAGGATATAACCGCATCCACTCTGCCAAGCACAGCCCCCACACCACTAGGGGGATATCTTCAACCACCAACTTACCATCCTGAGACAAGGCCGAGTATAGCCCACAAGATCTCCGCCACGGCACAGCCCAAGGGTGGGGGGCAAAAGTCCTCTGAGATATTGAGCTAATGGCTACATCAAATCCTGTTGTTCACCATTTTCTATTGGTGAATACATTCTTCATGTTTGCTTTCCCTGCCCTGTAAAGTTACCATGGTGCATTTAATTTTCATACGGAAAATATTGCCTATTAGTTTCATGTGATGCTACTATACATTTTCATTAACATTCATAAATTGTCAGGACATCCATTTCAAAAGTATTTTTTAAACAACATTTGTTTTGTGTAAATTATCAATACTGAAACAAAGACTCCACTGACTGAATATATTGCTATCAAAGATTTTAATATGATCAAGTGCCATACACATTATTTGCATGTCTGCTAAACACACCGTAACAGATTTTTTTTTTCATGTGATCACATGTGATCTTGTGTGTAGTTAATGTGAGAACATGTAACAACATGTAAAGCAACATGTGATAACATGAAACTACAGTGGGGAAAAAAAGTATTTAGTCAGCCACCAATTGTGCAAGTTCTCTCACTTAAAAAGATGAGAGAGGCCTGTAATTTTCATCATAGGTACACTTCAACTATGACAGACAAAATGAGGAAAAAAAATCCAGAAAATCACATTGTAGGATTTTTAATGAATTTATTTGCAGATTATGGTGGAAAATAAGTATTTGGTCAATAACAAGTTTATCTCAATACTTTGTTATATACCCTTTGTTGGCAATGACAGAGGTCAAACGTTTTCTGTAAGTCTTCACAAGGTTTTCACACACTGTTGCTGGTATTTTGGCCCATTCCTCCATGCAGATCTCCTCTAGAGCAGTGATGTTTTGGGGCTGTCGCTGGGCAACACGGACTTTCAACTCCCTCCAAAGATTTTCTATGGGGTTGAGATCTGGAGACTGGCTAGGCCACTCCAGGACCTTGAAATGCTTCTTACGAAGCCACTCCTTCGTTCGGCGGTGTGTTTGGGATCATTGTCATGCTGAAAGACCCAGCCACGTTTCATCTTCAATGCCCTTGCTGATGGAAGGAGGTTTTCACTCAAAATCTCACGATACATGGCCCCATTCATTCTTTCCTTTACACGGATCAGTCAGTCCTGGTCCCTTTGCAGAAAAACAGCCCCAAAGCATGATGTTTCCACCCCCATGCTTCACAGTAGGTATGGTGTTCTTTGGATGCAACTCAGCATTCTTTGTCCTCCAAACACGATTTTTTACCAAAAAGTTCTATTTTGGATTCATCTGACCATATGACATTCTCCCAATCCTCATCTGGATCATCCAAATGCTCTCTAGCAAACTTCAGACGGGCCTGAACATGTACTGGCTTAAGCAGGGGGACACGTCTGGCACTGCAGGATTTGAGTCCCTGGCGGCGTAGTGTGTTACTGATGGTAGGCTTTGTTACTTTGGTCCCAGCTCTCTGCAGGTCATTCACTAGGTCCCCCCGTGTGGTTCTGGGATTTTTGCTCACCGTTCTTGTGATCATTTTGACCCCACGGGGTGAGATCTTGCGTGGAGCCCCAGATCGAGGAAGATTATCAGTGGTCTTGTATGTCTTCCATTTCCTAATAATTGCTCCCACAGTTGATTTCTTCAAACCAAGCTGCTTACCTATTGCAGATTCAGTCTTCCCAACCTGGTGCAGGTCTACAATTTTGTTTCTGGTGTCCTTTGACAGCTCTTTGGTCTTGGCCATAGTGGAGTTTGGAGTGTGACTGTTTGAGGTTGTGGACAGGTGTCTTTTATACTGATAACAAGTTCAAACAGGTGCCATTAATACAGGTAACGAGTGGAGGACAGAGGAGCCTCTTAAAGAAGAAGTTACAGGTCTGTGAGAGCCAGAAATCTTGCTTGTTTGTATGTGACCAAATACTTATTTTCCACCATAATTTGCAAATAAATTCATAAAAAATCCTACAATGTGATTTTCTGGATTTTCTTTCCTCATTTTGTCTGTCATAGTTGAAGTGTACCTATGATGAAAATTACAGGCCTCTCTCATCTTTTTAAGTGAGAGGACTTGCACAATTGTTGGCTGACTAAATACTTTTTTGCCCCACTGTATCTATATGAAAACGGGATCACGTGAATTGTTCCAAAAATGGTTGAAAAAAAAGTTACATCGTTTTTTTACGTAAGGGACATTTCTGGACAGTGTCACTGTTTCCTCTGGCTTACCATGAAACTTCATATTTACAATGAATGTTACCATTTTATTTCCTTCTCTAGTTCATGATTGTGCTCTTTACTCACGGTGATAAACTTGTGGGTCAAACAATAAACAACTTCATATCTGATGGCCATGAGAGTGTTCGAGCAATTATAAAACGCTGTTCCGGCAGATTCCATGTTTTCGACAATACAAGTGGAAGTAGAGGTCAAGTTGTTGAGCTGGTCAAGAAGATTGATGAGATGGTGGCAGTGGCTGGAGGAGGGTACTTCACACATAGAAGATAAAGCTTATGTTTTTTTTAGACCATATCCTTAATTGCCCTTAATTATGGAGAAAGGGTCGGTGGAAAGTGCTGTGTCATGTTAGTGGAAAACTACTGTAGAATATATTGCATATGTAGCAGGGCACGTTCACAGGAATCCTGTTCTCTAACTATAAGTCACTTGAATTCATGAGAAAAAGTTTCTGCAGTGAGGGTGTGTAATGAAAGTCAAGTTGTCCTTGGATGAATGTGAACAAGATGCATAACCAGCATTGTTAAAATGAAATCTGACCAGACCAGTTCATGCCCTAAAAGAAGACAATGTTCAGCTGTACAATTACAAACTGCAGTAGCAACACATTTGGTCAAAATGTAGCTAAGACCGAAATCGAAATCTCTTATGCTCTGTAGCATAAGTTTAATCTTTAGACCAATTGTCCTGGTTCAATTATCTTCTGTTTCAGTGAAAATGTAATGTCAAATTTGTAGATTACTACAAAATCCAAGTAAAAACCAAGGCAAACAGCAGTAAGTGAAGTTACTAAGTGAAGTTACTAAGGAAAGTTACGGCACTCTGGCTTTCTTCCACTGTGTCTGGACTGCAGTCATTGAGGTTTTTGCTGATATTCTATCAGGCTCTGAGTTCAGGCCATCCCGATCATGAAACACACCCTCACACACACCATGAGATCACCACAATAAACATGGCACAATCAGTAAATGCAATAAAAGTATAAACAGTTGCCATGATGAAATAGTTCTTACCTTATGATGAACAAATGCTTAAGGGTTACTACAATACAACGTTCAGAACATGAAAATATAACTACAGTGCATTCGGAAGGTATTCAGACCCCTTGACTTTTTCCACATTTTGTTACGTCACAGCGTTGTTCTAAAATGTATTAGATAAATGTTTTTCCTCATTAATCTACACACAATACCCCATAACGTTTTTAGACTCGAAATTGAGCTCAGGTGCATCCTGCTTCCTTTGAACATCCTTGAGATGTTTCTACAACTTGATTGGAGTCCAACTGTGGTAAATTCAATTGCTTGTACATGATTTGGAAAGGCAAACATCTGTCTATATAAGATCCCACAGTTGACAGTGCATGTCAGAGCAAAAACCAATCCATGAGGTGGAAGGAATTGTCTGTAGAGCTCCGAGACAGGATTGTGTCGAGGCACAGATCTGGGGAAGGGTACCAAAATATTTCTGCAGCATTGAAGGTACCCAAGAACACAGTGTCCTCCATAATTCTTAAATGGAAGAAGTTTGGAACCAACAAGTCTCTTCCTAGAGCTGCCCCCTCGGCCACTCTGAACAATTGGGGGAGAAGGGCCTTGGTCATGGAGGTGACCAAGAACCCGATAGTCACTCCGACAGAGCTCCAGAGTTCCTCTGTGGAGATGGGAGAACCTTCCAGAAGGACAACCATCTCTGCACCACTCCACCTTTATGGTAGTGTGGTCAGACGGAAGCCACTCCTCAGTAAATGGCACATGACAGCTCGCTTGGAGTTTGCCTCTCAGACCACGAGAAACAAGATTGAACTCTTTGGCCTGAATGTCTGAAAGGAACCTGGCATGTTGCCTACGGTGAAGTATGGTGGTGGCAGCATCATGCTGTGGGGATGTTTTTTAGCGGTAGGGACTGGGAGACTAGTCAGGATCGAGGGAAAGATGAACGGAGAAAAGTACTGAGAGATCCTTGATGAAAACCTGCTCCAGGACCTCAGACTGGGGCGAAGGTTCACCTTTCAACAGGACAATGACCCTAAGCACACAGCCAAGACAACGCAAGAGTGGCTTTGGGACAAGTGTGTGAATGTCCATGAGTGGCCCAGCCAGAGCCCGGACTTGAACCCAATCGAACATCTCTGGAGAGACCTGAAAATAGCTGTGCAGAGACACTCCCCATTCAACCTGACAGAGCTTGAGTGCAAATACAGGTGTGCCAAGCTTGTAGCGTCGTACCCAAGATGACTTGAGGCTGTAATCGCTGCCAAAGGTGCTTCAACAAAGTACTGAGTAAAGGGTCTGAATACTTATGTAAATGTGATATTTTCTGTTTTTATTATTTATAAATTAGCAAAAATGTCTAAAAACCTGTTTTAATTTGTTATTATGGGGTATTGTGTGTAAATTGATGAAATCTTAGAATAAGGCTGTAATGTAACAAAATGTGGAAAAAAGTAAAGGGGTCTGAACAAGTTCCGAATGCACTGTATATTGGACTCACAAGTATTATTATTATTATTATTAACCTTTAGGGATAAACGGCGCGCTAGCGGGCCGCTCCCGACACTACCCTGTGAAATGTAAGGCGCCAAATTCAAAATCCAAAAGTTTAATTATTAAACATTCATCAATATACGAGTGTTGCATAGTCATCAAAAGCTCTGATTCTTGGCAATATCACAGCGTTGTCAGATTTCAAAAAGGCTTTACGGCGAAAGCACAACATTTGATTGTTTGAGGATAGCATATTTTCCACATTAGCATAAATTCATATCCAGCGCGGGTCACACAAAACCCATATAAGAGCTAAAATAAATCACTTACCTTTCGAAGAACTTCTGCTGAGGGCATCCCAAGTGTCCAACGAAGACATCCAATGGTTCTTTTGTTAGAAAAAGTCATTTATTATATCCATAAATCTCTTTTTGGTTGGCACGTTATGTTCAGAAAATCCACCGTCGAGTCACCCGTTGTACAGTGAAGAGAACGCGTTCAAATATACCTATCAACTTTTCCCAAACAAATCAAACATCATTTATAATGCATCCTTAGCTATCCATTTATGAATATTAGCGATAATCGGATGATATCATAAACGATATAAAAGGAAAATAAAGTGGGCCGCGCTCACAATCTCGTGCCCGGGAAACGTTGTTGACATATGTGGTCCCTTGACTATTTCCTCTTCCTATCAGTTCTGCTCAGTGCTAAAGCCTCCAAACACTGTGTAAAGACTGTTGACATCTAGTGGAAGCCATAGGTACTGCAACCTAGGAGCTATTATACATGAATTTCAATAGCAAGTCTATGGAAAAGAGGAAATGTCACAAAAATAATATTTCTGGACAGATATTCCTCGGATATTTGCCTGCTATATCAGTTCTGTTATACTCACAAAAATATTTTAACGGTTTTAGAAACTTCAGAGTGTTTCCTATCCAATAGTACTAATTATGTGCATATCCTAGTTTCTGGGCCTGAGTGGCAGGTATTTTACTTTGGGCACGCCAGACTCTCCAAAACCGACACCTCGGCTGCCGCTCCCTAAATAGTTAGTATTGTTTTCACCTTCTTAACGTACCATACTTAAAATAGGACATTTGTGGTTGACTAGAGCCCATTTAAGACTATATATTTTTCTCTTTGAATTGCATAGAGACATAGTCACTGACAAATAGCCTGCACTAAGGAATGACCACTACGGAGAAAATATATAGAAAATCAGTACAACACAGTTTATAAGAAAGTACAGAAGTAAACAGATTAAAATCGTTAGTGTCCCCAGTTTTACTGAAGTTGTCATGACAGGACAATTATGACTCCCATGACTTTGATATCAAAGTTCAGCTTTCTTCAGTAAGGTCAAGAACAAGCCTTATTTCTCCTGTTCTTAGGTTGCTAGCCATGATAAAGTATGAATTTATTTATTTATCAATCAATGTTTCACACTTGATATCTAGTCTTGATATTCTATTCTATGTCACTGTGCTGCCACAACATTAACAGTGGATCTGATTGTCAACAAGTACTGCTATTACATCTCTTTTTTGTTGAGTGTAAAAAAGTTTTAAACCCAACTATGCTTACTTCATTATGTCTGGCTATGCATTGAACTATTACATAAAGGCAAACACATATTAGGTTGCAGATCAAAAGAGGATCTTCCATAGCCAAGGCTTTCATCCAAACCAAACTATTCCATGACATGTTCTTCACTGTATCTCAATTTGTAGAAAGAAAACCAAAGCAGGTCCTACCCACATAACTAGAATGACTACACTCTTACAAAAGGGTTCTTCAACTGTCCCCATAGGAGAACCGTTTTTGGCTCCAGGTAGAACTCTTTTGGGATCCATGTAGAACCTGCTGTGGAAAGTGTTCTGCATGAAACTCAAAAGGGTTCTACTCGGAACCAAATAGGGTTCTTCAAAGTATTTTTTTTCTAAGAGTGTATTACTGTGGTTCTATATCATAGACAGCAAATATAAAATAAAGGTTACCTTTAACTTTGAATGTTTGACTCTACAAGCATTTTCTAAACAGGGAGAGTAGGCCTAAGAGAAAGGAAAGATAATGTACATGAACTGATAACAATATAAGGTGTTAGACTAGTGAATATGTGTTAGACTATGCAAAAACCTGATACAGTATCTCTTCAAGTTTGATAACAAACAAAGCAAGGTCAGAAACAAAGTCTTATTTCTGCATTATATGCAACTACAGTATATTGACTATGAATGACCGTATATGAAAGCAACATGTATTGGTACCATGTTTGAAATAAAAGATTCCAGAATCTTTCCATACGCACAAAAAGCTTGTGCACAAATTTGTTGACGTCCCTGTTAATGAACATTTATCCTTTGCCAAGATAATTCATCCACCTGACAGGTGTGGGATATTAATATGCTGATTAAACAGCATGATCATTACACAGGTGTACCTTGTGCTGGGGACAATAAGAGGCCACCCTAACATGTGCAGTTTTGCCACACAACACAATGCCATGTCTCATGTTTTGAGGGAGCATGCAGTTGGCATGCGAACTGCAGAAATGTCCACCAGAGCTGTTGCCAGATAATTTTATGTTAATTTCTCTACCATAAGCCAACATCGTTTTAGAGAATTTGACAGTACATCCAACCGGCCAAACAATCACAGACTACGTGTAATGAATTAAATTGACTGATTTATTTAACTAGGCAAGTCAGTTAAGAACAAATTCTTATTTACAGTGACGGCCTCCTGGGGAACAGTGGGTTAACTGCCTTGTTCAGGGGTAGAACAACATATTTTTACCTTGTCAGCTTGGGGATTCGATCCAGCAACCTTTCGGTTACTGGCCCAACACTCTAACCCACTGTTCTCAATCTTTGTCCTGGGGACCCAAAGGGTTGCACATTTTTGTTTTTGCCCTAGCACTACACACCTGATTCAAATGATCAACTCATCATCAGGCTTTGATGATTTGCATCAAGTGTGTAGTGCTAGGGAAAAAAGAAAAATGTGCACCCCTTTGGGTCCCCAGGACCAGGAATGAGAACCACTGCTCTAACCACTAGGCTACATGCCGCTCCAATGAACTGTAACTCAATAACATCTTTGAAATTGTTGCATGTAGTATTTATAATTTTGTTCAGTATAAATACTGTGTCCTGACATTACACCATAAGGGCCTACACTTTAGTGGCTCAATTGACAGCAAGAGTGAAAACAGGGCCTAACCTCCAAATACGTGATTTTCCCCACATACACTTCTGTGACGTTAATCTGATTAAATTGATATCATGTAGGCCAAAAGTCCACTATATACATTATAGACAGCATGTAAATAAACCCAAAGTGTTTTACCTATCTTAGTTGAATGCACTGACTTTATGATACAACTAGAGACTGAGTGTTTGACCCCAGGTTAATATGAGGAACTGAAAGGAAGAGAGATACCAGAAAACACATCACAAGGGTCGTTTATGGTATTTTATTACCAGGGAATGCGTTGAACCATGGTATGGTACTAACTACTATCTTAACTTATTAACTTATGGTATCACATTTGTGGTTATCACAAGGTGTGTGTACAGTATCAGGTTGAAACACTGAAAGTGATAAGAAGCTATTGGGTTACTCATTATAAATAACAAAGTACTGAATCAAATCAAATTGTATTTGTCACATGGCCAAATAAAACAGGTGTAGACCTCACAGTGAAATGCTTACTTACAAGCCCTTAACCAACAATACAGTTTTAATACAAATAAGTGTTAAGTAAAAAATAGATAAGTAAAAAAATAAAATAATAATAATAATTAAAGAGCAGCAGTAAAATAACAGTAGCGAAGCTATATACAGGGGCTACCGGTACAGAGTCAATGTGTGGGGTCACAGGTTAGTCGAGGTAATTGAGGTAATATGTACATGTAGGTAGAGTTAAAGTGACTAGAGAGGGTGGGGGGGCAATGAAAATAGTCCAGGTAGCCATTTGATGAGCTGTTCAGGAATCTTATGTTTTGGGGGTAAAAGCTATTTAGAAGCCTCTTGAACCTAGACTTGGGCCTCCGGTACCGCTTGCCATACGGTAGCAGAGAGAACAGTCTATGACTAGAGTGGCTGGAGTCTTTGAGAATTTTTAGGGCTGAAGGTCATAAATGTGTGCTCAACATTATCACAAACACAGTGTGGTAATTTGCTCCATGACAATGCAATAAGCAGCCATTGATTCCAAAACTCTTACTAAAAGATATAGGTTTGAAGGTGACAACATGAGATTAAACATGTTAAGCCCTAAATGTCAGACAGTGATTCAGAGGTCATGGTAATCCCACTAATGGGTAACAAAAATTAAGGATATTCCTAATCTATTTACATTCTCTGAAAACTACCTGAACACTCTGCCATTAACCAAATACACCTGTTTTGCTTCAGAACATCAGATAAAAAGCCACTTAAATAAAATAATTAGGACAATCAAGAAAATATAGATTTTTTTCTATAGCATAAACCAGGGCTGCCCAACCCTCTTCTTGGAGATCTACCGTCCTGTGGGTTTTCAGTCCAACCCTAATTTAACACACCTGATTCTAGTAATTAGCTGCTCAACAAGAGCTTAACTAGCTGAATCAGATATGCTAAATTAGGGTTGGACTGAACACCTACAGGACAGTATATCTCCAGGAAGAGGGTTGGGCAGCCCTGGCATAAACAAAACAAGTTGACAAAAAATCTGCTTGTGGTTGTTAGTTTTCAGGTGAATTTAATAACTTAGAGGACATTTTAGCTTCTGATTACTGCCAATTAAATTAATGTAATGTTTCTAATATTTGACAATACTTAGCCTACATGCCTAGCCTATTTAAATTTGAATGAATTCCATCAAACGGTGTATGTTTTTTATTTTCTATTTTGAAATACTGGGTGAGTAATTAAGTTAATAAGACGTTTCCAGGGGGATGCACTGAAAATGAACTGTTCAAAATAGTGAAGGTCAATGTCCACATGAGTTTTGCCTTGACAGATATCGTCTCACATGCTGGTTCACACGTTTTGCCCTCAGGTGTACCTTGTGTACTTCAACCCCCACATCTGCAATTTATTGTATCTTCCACAAAGTGAGCCAGAGTCCACAAACAACTGCCTTCAGTAAATTGTGTTAGCCAGGACAACAAACAGACCTGACCTTAGTAACATGAACACCACAGAGAGAGGTGACTGTACTGCAGGGCCGTGATATCAGTTAAGAGAGTTTAAACTTCTAAGCAAAGCTATTTAATGACGTCAGGGAGCTCTGCCCTGACAGGGCAGGCAGCATTTAACTAATCTGGGTACCAGTGTCTTTACTTTATCCACTCCCAGCAATCCATGCAGGGCTCTAGCCTTTTGGGGGTCTGTCATGCCAAATAATGTCCCCCGGCCAAATAGTGTCCCCCTCTACGTCACAATGGGATTCTATGAGTTCTAACTTCTGTTGAGGGCTGTTGCTAGAACTTGCAACATTCTGACCGGATTCCGAAATGACATTGTTAGCTACTGTGCTTTTATACCTCGACCTGCCTAGTCAGCTAGCCAGACAGTTTTATTTAGCTAATGTTAGCTAGCTAGCTAGAAAGCAAGCAAGCTACTGTAACTGTTATTGCAGCTTTCTGTTTGTATGTAACGTTAGCTTGCATTTCAATGGCATCCCTCAAGGAGATTTTCCTTTATCTTTCCAACCGTTCGAAGGAATGTTACTATGAAGGCAGCACTGATCTCGACAAGAGGCTCAACATTCAGAGAAATTCACAATTCAGGGTGACGTTAAGCAGATAACTGGACGGATTGCTAGCTGCTAGTTGCTAGCTATACATATAGTTCAGTGGAGGCTGCTGAGGGGAGGATGGCTCATAATATGGAGTAAATTAAATGGTATCAAACACATGGTTTCCATGTGGTTGATACCATTCAATTGACTCCATTCAAGCCATTATTATGAGCCGTCCTCCCCTCAGCAGCCTCCACTGTAATAGTTATATGTCTGTAATATAAGTTAAACCTGATCAATCAAATGGACAGGTGTAAGCAATTATTGTAATTCCAAATGTGTTAACTAGGTGCCTTCTCTAGGGGGGGAAAGAAAGTGTGAAAGAAAGGATGAAAGAGAGACAACTCTTCTCTTCCAACTTGTTAGGCAATCATATCTACCTACGGGGAAGGATGACCAGCCACACAGGAGGTGGATTTTTACTAAGGAGGCCGTGCTGACCGAGATGCATGCTGGCCATTTCAGAGTGAAGCGCATGATTGGCAAAATCAACCTATGCTTCTTCTGACGGGGAACTGTCAAGGAGGTGGACAGCTGGGCAAGTGAAATAACATTTTTTTTTTATCAATCACGTTCTATTATATCTGAAATTATGATTTCAATGAATGTCATATCAGAGAACACACAATGTTTCAATTTGTCACTTTTTTGCTTAAAAGATCAGTACCCTGTCTAGCCTGACAGAAGTTTGAGAGGGCGAAGACTGTGGCGCCGGAGTTGAAGCCCATCAAAGTTGCCCATCAAAGAGTTCAATATTATAGAACACCATAGAGCAGCCAAAAAGGGCTATCTATGGCCAGGACGTGACACACAGATAGATGAGAATATCTTTGTATATAATGTAGGTACATGACGTAATGACTCCACATACAATTTTGCGCTACACGTGCAACAAAGCATTTCTAACCTAGCCCACAATGTCTGCTGTATGGGTCGAGCAGTCAACAAGAAAATTTCAAAGAGACAACTCAAAGGCGAATCTATTTGTCATACTGGTTGTCATACCGCTGCTGACATTTCAATGGCATTTGAGAACATGTTAGAAACTTGGAAACACGAACACACTAGCTAGCTCCATTAAAACAACTGACTCGAAAAATAAGCTCATCGACTGCACCTGCAGCAGACGTGAAACCTTCTGTTCTAGTGAACTCTGTCACTGTGTCCGTGTATAAGTCAATGCTATTCTCAGAGGCAACCCGGAACATATCCCAGTTCGCATTATCAAAACAGTCTCGAAGTATGTACTCTGATTGGTCAGACCAGTGTTGAATAGACCTTAGCACGGGTACTTCCTGTTTGAGTTTCTGCCTATAGGAATGGAGGAGCAGGATGGAGTAGTGATCTGATTTGCTGAAGGTTGGGCGGGGGAGGGCCTTGTAGCCATCCCGGAAGGGGGAGCAACAATGGTTGAGAGTTTTTGAAGTGTGAGTACTACAGGCAATGTGTTGATAGAACTTAGGCAGTGTTTTCCTCAAGTTTGCTTTGTTAAAATCCCCAACAACAACAAATGCTGCCTCAGGATATGTGATTTCCAGTTTGCACAAAGTCCAGTGTAGTTCCTTGAGGGCCGTCGTGGTATCGGCTTGAGGGGGAATATACACGGCTGTGACTATAACCGAAGAGAATTCTCTTGGGAGGTAATACGGTCGGCATTTGATTGTGAGGTATTCTAAGTCGGTTGAACTAAAGGACTGACGTTCCTGTACGTTATCACAATCACATCAGGAGTCGTTAAATAATGAAACATACACCACTGCCTTTCTTCTTCCCAGAGAGTTCTTTATTCCTGTCTGCGCGATGTACTGAGAACCCAGCTGGCTGTATGGATAGGGACAGTATATCTGGAGTGACATGATTTTGTGAAACAGAGTATTTTACAGTCCCTGATGTCTCTCACTCCATAGATAACTTGTCCACTCCTTAAATACCTTTTTTAATATACCTTTAAAAAACAGGCAGGGGCATGGATCAGAAAACCTGTCAGTAACTGGTGTGACCACCATTTGCCTCATGCAGCGCGACACATCTCCTTCGCATCGTTGATCAGGCTGTTGATTGGGGCCTGTGTTGTCCCACTCCTCTTCAATGGCTGTGCGAAGTTGCTGAATATTGGTGGGAACTGGAACAAGCTGTCGTACACGTCAATCCAGAGCATCCCAAACATGTGACATGTCTGGTGAGTATGCAGGCCATGGAAGAACTTGAACATTGTCAGCTTCCACGAATGCGGTACAGATTCTTGCAACATGGGGCCATGCATTATCATGCTGACACATGAGGTGATGGTGGCAGATGAATGGCACGACAATTGGCTTCAAGATCTCGTCACGGTATCTCTGTGCATTCAAATAGCAATCGATAAAATGCAATTGTGTTCGTTGTCCATAGCTTATTCCTGCCCATACCATAACCCCACCACCACCATGGGGCACTCTGTTCACAACATTGACATCAGCAAACCGCTCGTCCACACGACGCCATACATGTGGTCTGCGGTTGTGAGGCCGGTTGGACGTACTGTCAAATTCTCAAAAATTACGTAGATAAATTAACATTCAATTCTCTGGCAACAGCTATTTTAATTATTTGAGTAGGTATTACACTTTACAAATTGAAAATATCATATTTGTGTTATTCCCCCCTAAATGAAGAAATATATCCACCCAAGGCCCATGCTGTTCTGCTGTTCTGATCTAGGACCAGTGTTATGAACGACAGATGGGACAATCATGACAACTCATTGCCAACACTATCACGGTCACGTCCCAGTTCCCACAATGTGTGTGTGTGTGTGTGTGCTGTGTGACAGTATTGACAAACTATACCTCATATGGGCACACATTCTGCTTACTGTAAGTAAACACTGGATATATCAAAGTGACCCTCCTTTGACTACCACTATAATGTATTCTGTCAAGTATGACAGCTCTCTCTATCATGTCTGACCCAGCTCTCTCTATCATGTATGACCCAGCTCTCTCTATCATGTATGACCCAGCTCTCTCTATCATGTCTGACTCAGCTCTCTCTATCATGTATGACCCAGCTCTCTCTATCATGTATGACCCAGCTCTCTCTATCATGTATGACCCAGCTCTCTCTATCATGTCTAACTCAGCTCTCTCTATCATGTCTGACTCAGCTCTCTCTATCATGTATGACTCAGCTCTCTCTATCATGTCTGACTCAGCTCTCTCTATCATGTATGACTCAGCTCTCTCTATCATGCTATAAAAGTAGCAAGGCTACATACAGACACTGGTTAGTCAGGCTGATTGAGGTAGTATGTACATGTAGATATGGTTAAAGTGACTATGCATATATGATGAACAGAGAGTAGCAGTAGCGTAAAGAGGGGGTGGTGGGTGGCGGGATACAATGCAGACAACAAAGTAAAGTTACAATGAGAAAGGTGAGAGGGAGAGATAGGTCAGGACATCATACTGTAACTTTACCCAAACTCAGAAGGACTCAATCAGACATGAAAGAGAGAGCTGAGTCATGCCTCGCTACTGTTTTCCACTGTCTTTTTACTGTTGTTTTTATTTCTTTACTTATCCATTGTTCACCTAATACCTTTTTTGCACTATTGGTTAGAGCCTGTAAGTAAGCATTGCACTGTTGTATTCTGCACGTGACAAATAAACTTTGATTTGATTTGTCTCTTATGCCCTCTAGTGTCAGTTCCTGGAAAATGACCAGCGCATTCATACTGCATAATGGATGAGCTAACTTACATACCCAGGGAATGTGTCCCAAATGGCACCCTATTCCCTACATAGTGCACTACTTTTGACCAGAGCTTTATGGGCCCAGGTAAAAAGTAGTGCACTATATAGGGAATAGCGTGTCATTAGGAGGTCCCAGGTAATTCAGAGATCGTACAAGCAAAGGCCTTGTGGTCTAGGAATAGTAAAGCTTGGAGCAGCATATGACTAAACCATACTGTGGATATTTAATTATACCAGATATGACTTAAACTCAGTTAGGACCAGGGGAATTGTATCATCCCTCTTTCCTTCAACTGAAGATTGATATATGCAGCTAGACTGACCTCTGGGGGCAAGAAAATGTATGTCAACCTCCCCATCAGGATATGACACAATATACTGCAACTCTTTGGTTTTATTTTCATTTATCATGTAACATTTCACAAACAAAATGCAGGAAAATATAGTCCAGTAGTAAACAACTAAACCAGCAACTCATATCAATGTCGTACTACATTCAAAAGACATAAAGACATTGAATGAAAAAGTGGTGAGAAAACAATCAGAATCCCAAGTAAATTAAAGGATTGCTATATAACTGTCTCAGTTGTGATACTGTTGTCCAAATACCGTAAACATTTTGGAATTTTTCAAGTGTGACAAAGGGGGAAGTGCTCCTCCGAAAACTACAACGCAAAATGCAATTAATTTTGCTTTTGAAAATTGGATTGAGTAGCTCTGTAATTCAATTTCAGCTTAATCGAGACACACACACACACACACACGTTCATGCACACTGCGGGTGAGATGTTGCCGACCCAAGACCTACATGATGGATGGAAGGTCCTCACTGATGCAGAAGGTAAGAAAGAGGTTACCAACGTAATTAGAAGAGTACAAATAAATGTACAGCGACAGAATTCAGAACATGGGCCGTTCTTATAGTGTTCTCCCTGTACACCAAGTCAGAACCGTAGGATAAATAAAGGGGGCATATAAGCAGATAATGAAAGCTTGTACAATATTTGATTATGACATTTCTCAAAAACAGGTTAAACATGTGCACCACCAAGTCAGAACAGTAGGCACAATTAAGGGTGAGACACATGGGCTACTAACAGCTTACTACACAGCATACACTTAGTATGACTTTCTTAGCTACATTATACATATCTCTCTGGCATATTACATAATTTTTGCAGCAGCATACAATACATTTTTGGACTCATCTTGTTGTGCTGTGCTCACTTGAACAGGAAGGTGGTGCGACGGTCCTTCGTGGGCACATTTTGTCATCAAACTTTGTCATCAAAGTCTGGCATTCTCTGGATTTATGGTGCTTTCAACTGGGAACTCAGAGAAAAAAAAGTAGAATCATGATGACGTCAGTGATCTTCAGGGCTGGGTAGGTTACTTTCTAAATGTAATCAGCTTGATAGCTTGATAATATGCAGCTGTTTAAAGGGCAAATCCACAGATGAAACAATAACAAAATGGACGCCCCGCCTCTGTTTAGGTAAAAAGCTGAGGGATGGGCCTAGAGAAATGTAACCACTCTCAGACTGACCATCCGTGATATCAAAAGTATTGTTTTAACCATGTTAAGAGGCTATAAATTGTTTTTTACATTTACAATGGTTACTAACATTGGAGAAAAATAAGCTTATATGTTGGGTTCTCATGGAGTGTGACAGTTGAACTAAGCTCATGAGGAATTAAGTTATATTCTTAGAGAATCAATGGATATACAGTTGAAGTCGGAAGTTTACATACACTTAGGTTATAGTCATTAAAACTAAATTTTCAACCACTCCACACATTTCTTGTTAACAAACTATAGTTTTGGCAAGTCGTTGCATGACACAAGTAAGTTGTCTAACAATTGTTTACAGACAGATTATTTCACTTATAATTCACTGTATCACAATTCCAGTTTACATACACTAAGTTGTCTGTGCCTTCAAACAGCTTGGAAAATTCCAGAAAATTATGTCATGGCTTTAGAAGCTTCTGATATGCCAATTGACATAATTTGAGTCAATTGGAGGTGTACCTGTGGATGTATTTTAAGGCCTACCTTCAAACGCAGTGCCTCTTTGCTTGAGATCAAGGGAAAATCGAAAGAAATCAGCTAAGACCTCAGAAAATAAATTGTAGACCTCCACAAGTCTGGTTCATCCTTGGGAGCAATTTCCAAATGCCTGAAGGTACCATGTTCATTTTTACAAACAATAGTACTCAAGTATAAACACCATGGGACCTCGCAGCCGTTATACCACTCACGAAGGAGATGCGTTCTGTCTCCTAGAGATGAACGTAGTTTGGTGCGAAAAGTGCAAATCAATCCCAGAACAACAGCAGAGGACATTGTGAAGATGCTGGAGGAAACAGGTACAAAAGTATCTATATCCACAGTAAAACGAGTCCTATATTGACATAACCGGAAAGGCCGCTCAGCAAGGAAGAAGCCGCTGTTCCAAAACTGCCATAAAAAAGCCAGACTACGGTTTGCAACTGCACATGGGGACAAAGATTGTACTTTTTGGAGAAATTACCTCTGGTCTGATGAAACAAAAATAGAACTGTTTGGCCATAATGACCATCGTTATGTTTGGAGGAAAAAGGGGGAGGCTTGCAAGCTGAAGAACACCATTCCAACCGTGAAGCACAGGGGTGGCAGCATCATGTTGTGGGGGTGCTTTGCTGCAGGAGGGACTGGTGCACTTCACAAAATAGATGGCATCATGAGGAAGGAAAATGATGTGGATATATTGAAGTAACATCTCAAGACATCAGTCAGGAAGTTAAAGATTGGTCGCAAATGGGTCTTCCAAATGGACAATGACCCCAAGCTCACTTCCAAAGCTGTGGAAAAATGGCTTAAGGACAACAAAGTCAAGGTATTGGAGTGGCCATCACAAAGCCATAACCTCAATTCTATAGAAATGTTGTGGGCAGAACTGAAAAACCGTGTGCGAGCAAGGAGGCCTACAAACCTAACTCAGTTACACCATCTCTGTCAGGAGGAATGACCCAAATTTCACCCAAATTATTGTGGGAAGCTTGTGGAAGGCTACCCGAAACGTTTAACCCAAGTTAAACAATTTAAAGGCAATGCTTCCAAATACTAATTGAGTGTTTGTAAATTAGGGTGTGGAAATGTTAGGATTATTTTGCTCTTACTGTAGTACTGTAGCTTACTCCCGACCGGTGTCATTGTACAGTGCCTGAGTGGCGCAGCGGTCTAAGACACTGTATTGCAGTGCATGATGTCGACCGCCGAACGCCGCCCGAACAAGGAGAGGGACCGACTTCGGGAAAGTCGTGACAGTACCCCCCCTTGACGCTCGGCTCCAGCAGCATGCCGACACCGGCCTCGGGGACGACCCGGAGGGCGAGGCGCAGGACGATCCGGATGGCGACGGTGGAACTCCCGCAGCATCAAAGGGTCCGGCAGGGCAGGCGCTGTGGCAGGTTTCGGGTCGAGAGCCAGACCCGGCCTCACTGCCCGCTGAAGGTGCACATAGGCGCCGTCCCATATCTCCTCTGAATGCCTAAACCAGTCGTCCACCGCAGGAGCCTCGATCTGGCTCTGATGCCACGGTGCCAGAACCGGCTGGTACCCCAGTATGCACTGGAAAGGGGAGAGGTTAGTGGAGGAGTGGCGGAGCGAGTTCTGGGCCATCTCTGCCCAGGGTATGAACGCCGCCCACTCCCCCGGCCGGTCCTGGCAATAAGACCACAGAAACCTACCCACATCCTGGTTTACTCCTGCCCGTTACTCTCGGGATGAAAACCTGAGGTAAGGCTGACCGAGACCCCAAGACGTTCCATGAACACCTTCCAGACCCTTGACGTGAACTGGGGACCTCGATCAGATACTATGTCCTCAGGCACCCCGTAGTGCCGGAAGACGTGTGTGAACAGGGCCTCCGCGGTCTGTAGGGCCGTAGGGAGACCGGGCAAAGGGAGGAGACGACAGGACTTAGAAAACCGATTCACAACGACCAGGCTCGTGGTGTTACCCTGTGAGGAAGGAAGATCGGTTATGAAATCTACCAACAGGTGCGACCACAGCCGTTGTGGAACGGGTAAGGGTTGTAACTTCCCTCTGAGCAGGTGCCTAGGAGCCTTGCACTGGGCGCACACCGAGCAGGAGGAAACATAAGCCCTCATGTCCTTAGCTAAAGTGGGCCACCAGTACTTCCCACGAAGACAGCGCACCGTCCGACCGATGCGCGGATGACCAGAGGAGGGTGACGTGTGGGCCCAATAGATCAAACGGTCGTGGACAGCAGACGGAACGTACAGACGCCCAGCTGGACACTGGATGGGAGTCGTCTCTGCACGTAGCACCCGCTTGATGTCCCCGTCCAGCTCCCACACTACCGGTGCCACCAGGCAGGAGGCCGGGAATATGGGAATGTGATCCATGGGCCGCTCCTCTGTGTCATACATCCGGGACAGTGCGTCTGCCTTGACGTTCTGGGAACCTGGTCTGTAGGACAGGGTGAAAACAAAACAGGTAAAAAACATGGCCCACCTTGCCTGGCGAGGGTTCAGTCTCCTCGCCGCCCGGATGTACTCCAGATTGCGGTGGTCAGTCCCGATGAGAAAAGGGTGTTTAGCCCCCTCAAGCCAATGTCTCCACACCTTCAGTGAGTCTTGACGACAGCCAACAGCTCCCGGTCCCCCACGTCATAGTTTCGCTCAACCGGGCTGAGCTTCCTCCCATGTTTACTACAGTATGTATTGTAGGCTGTTTATTTGTCAGACTGCACAGTAAACAAATGCAAGTGGCTTATATCTTCAAAATGCTTTAAATGCTTTCTTATCCAAATTTAAAAGCATATACTGTACAGTACTGTATTTCTTCATTAGCATCTTTATGCTTTCGTTAATAACATAATGATAAAAAACACACACGGTCATGTTGTAAAGCGCCATTATGGATATTAGCAGGGCTACAGTGGGGAAAAAAAGTATTTAGTCAGCCACCAATTGTGCAAGTTCTCTCACTTAAAAAGATGAGAGAGGCCTGTAATTTTCATCATAGGTACACTTCAACTATGACAGACAAAATGAGGAAAAAAAATCCAGAAAATCACATTGTAGGATTTTTTATGAATTTATTTGCAAATTATGGTGGAAAATAAGTATTTGGTCAATAGCAAAAGTTTATCTCAATACTTTGTTATATACCCTTTGTTGGCAATGACAGAGGTCAAACGTTTTCTGTAAGTCTTCACAAGGTTTTCACACACTGTTGCTGGTATTTTGGCCCATTCCTCCATGCAGATCTCCTCTAGAGCAGTGATGTTTTGGGGCTGTTGCTGGGCAACACGGACTTTCAAAGATTTTCTATGGGGTTGAGATCTGGAGACTGGCTAGGCCACTCCAGGACCTTGAAATGCTTCTTCTGAAGCCACTCCTTCGTTCAGGCGGTGTGTTTGGGATCATTGTCATGCTGAAAGACCCAGCCACGTTTCATCTTCAATGCCCTTGCTGATGGAAGGAGGTTTTCACTCAAAATCTCACGATACATGGCCCCATTCATTCTTTCCTTTACACAGATCAGTCGTCCTGGTCCCTTTGCAGAAAAACAGCCCCAAAGCATGATGTTTCCACCCCCATGCTTCACAGTAGGTATGGTGTTCTTTGGATGCAACTCAGCATTCTTTGTCCTCCAAACACGACGAGTTGAGTTTTTACCAAAAAGTTATATTTTGGTTTCATCTGACATTCTCCCAATCCTCATCTGGATCATCCAAATGCTCTCTAGCAAACTTTAGACGGGCCTGAACATGTACTGGCTTAAGCAGGGGACACGTCTGGCACTGCAGGATTTGAGTCCCTGGCGGCGAGTGTGTTACTGATGGTAGGCTTTGTTACTTTGGTCCCAGCTCTCTGCAGGTCATTCACTAGGTCCCCGTGTGGTTCTGGGATTTTTGCTCACCGTTCTTGTGATCATTTTGACCCCACGGGTGAGATCTTGCGTGGAGCCCCAGATCGAGGAAGATTATCAGTGGTCTTGTATGTCTTCCATTTCCTAATAATTGCTCCCACAGTTGATTTCTTCAAACCAAGCTGCTTACCTATTGCAGATTCAGTCTTCCCAACCTGGTGCAGGTCTACAATTTTGTTTCTGGTGTCCTTTGACAGCTCTTTGGTCTTGGCCATAGTGGAGTTTGGAGTGTGACTGTTTGAGGTTGTGGACAGGTGTCTTTTATACTGATAACAAGTTCAAACAGGTGCCATTAATACAGGTAATGAGTGGAGGACAGAGGAGCCTCTTAAAGAAGAAGTTACAGGTCTGTGAGAGCCAGAAATCTTGCTTGTTTGTATGTGACCAAATACTTATTTTCCACCATAATTTGCAAATAAATTCATTAAAAATCCTACAATGTGATTTTCTGGATTTTTTTTCCTCATTTTGTCTGTCATAGTTGAAGTGTACCTATGATGAAAATTACAGGCCTCTCTCATCTTTTTAAGTGAGAGAACTTGCACAATTGGTGGCTGACTAAATACTTTTTTTCCCCACTGTATATTTTGGCCTTTATGGGCGGCACACAATTGGCCCAGCGTTTCTCTCCCTCTAAAAACAGATGTTTTGGCCTTTACAAATATTATTTTTGCTTTTATTCAGATTACAATCGCTCTCTTTCGTTTGTTTGAAAACGAAATAACCTCCAAAGTATTGTTATATATATTATCAGGTTGATGACAGTCGTATAGCCCGACACCTACATAAAGCTGAGTGACTCACTCATTCATGTCTTTGGATCAAAATAAACAGGTACCAACATTCTATCAGATAGTCTTTAATAAAGAAATGTTTTGGTTATCCTGCCCTTAACACCATGTATAGTATTATAATAGCCCATTATGGGATATTAGCAGGACAATATACCTTTACCAACACCTCTCTGTATTTTGATACTTTGCAGATGGGGGCTCCAGAGTGGATGGGGGCTCCCCGCAGTGCAAAATGCGTTGCTACAGATGTAGGTTCGATAGCAGGTGCGTGTTGTCTTCATGGCACGCGCAAACCCACATTTTCAAGACTGTGTCCCTGTAGTAAAACTGTTATTTATTATTCGTTTTTCAAGTTACAAGCCTGAAACCTTGAACAAAGACTACTGACACCTAGTGGAAGCCATAGGAATTGAAATGAGCTCAATTTGAGTATGCCCCTATACTTTCTATTGTAAGAGCATGGGCTCTCAAAAAAAGAAATGATGGTTGGTTTTTTTTTCTCCTACCATAACTATTGTGTTATAGTCTCCTACATTATTTTAACATTTCTACAAACTTCAAAGTGTTTTCTTTCCAATGGTACCAAATATATGCATATCCTGGCTTCAGGGCCTGAGTAACAGGCAGTGTACTTTAGGCACGTCAGTCAGGCGGAAATTGAGAAAAAAGATTATGGCGTTATGCAAATTGAGGGGCAGTGGGTTTCTGGGATGATGGTGTTGACCACGTGAGCCATGACCAGCCTTTCAAAGCATTTCATGACTACAGACATGAGTGCTACGGGTCGGTAGTCATTTAGGCAGGTTACCTTAGTGTTCTTGGGCACAGGGACTATGGTGGTCTGCTTGAAACATGTTGGCATTACAGACTCAGACAGGGAGAGGTTGAAAATGTCAGGGAAGACACTTGCCAGTTGGTCAGCGCATGCTCTCAGTACACGTCCTGGTAATCTGTATGGCCCTGCGGCCTTGTGAATGTTGACCTGTTTAAAGTTCTTACTTACATCGGCTGCAGAAAGCGTGATCACATAGTCACCTGGAACATCTGATGCTCTCAAGCATGTTTCAGTGTTACTTGCCTCGAAGCGAGCATAGTAGTCTTGTGTCACTGGGCAGCTCTCGGCTGTGCTTCTCTTTGTAGTTTGTAATAGTTTGCAAGCCCTGCCACATCCGACGAGCATCGGAGCCGGTGTAGTACGATTCGATCTTAGTCCTGTATTGATGCTTTGCCTGTTTGATGGTTCTTGGAGGGCATAGCGGGATTTCTTTTAAACTTCCGGGTTAGTGTCCCGTTCCTTGAAAGCGGCAGCTCTACCCTTTAGCTCAGTGCGAATGTTGCATGAAATACATGGCTTCTGGTTGGGGTATGTACGTACAGTCACTGTGGGGACGACGTCATAGATGCACTTATTGATGAAGCCAGTGACTGATGTGGTGTACTCCTCAGTGCCATCGGAAGAATCCCGTAACATATTGCAGTCTGTGCTAGCAAAGCATTCCAGTAGTTCAGCATCTACTTCATCTGACCACTTTTTTATTGACCGAGTCACTGGTGCTTCCTGCTTTAATTTTTGCTTGTAAGCAGGAATCAGCAGGATAGAATCTTGATCGTAGGTCATCGATTTTATTTTCCAGTGATTGCACATTGGGTAATAGAACGGATGGCAGTGGGGGTTTACTCGCTCACCTTCAAATTTTCATAAGGCAGCACGACCTCCGCACCCTTTTTCTCAGTCTTCTCTTCACGCAAATGACGGAGATTTGGGTCTGTTCTCGGGAAAGCAGTAAATCTTTCACGTCAGACTCGTCAAACTCATCTCGTCATACCATTTCGTTGTGAGTAATCTCTGTTCTGATGTCCAGAAGTTAGTTTCGGTCATAAGAGAAGGTAACAGCAACATTATGTACAAAATAAGTTAAAAAAAACAAGTTACAAACACAAAAAACAAACAAAATAACAGTTGGGTAGGAGCACGTAAAATGGCAGCCATCCTTTCCGGCGCCATTTTACATTCATGGTCATCACCATGAGTCAACAGTACAATCATGAACTTGGAAGACTGTTGTACATATATTTTCTCCAGGGCTACTATATAATTGTCCTCCTATGTGGTGAATCTGCCCACCTGGATCACCAGCAGGAAGACATGAGGACCAGAGGAGGAGATCTGAATAGTCTAACTAGTTCCTTTGTTATATGCTCCAAGCTTTTCTCTGTACTGTATGTAACATTCCTGGTGTGTCCACTACATGTATCTATAGATTTTCCTTAATGCTCTCTATCCACATCGGAACATTCTAATCTTTAAGGACATAAACTGGCAGAACAGGTTGTAGCAAAGTATAGTGCCATTGTTTTCAGGAAGGTGTGCCCATGTTGATATGATGGACAGGGGGAGACTAAGGGGAAAGGGCAGGGCAGCCACCTGAACTGCCCTACAAAGCAATGAGCAGTCTATGCAAACAGTGAATCTTAATGTGCCGTGTTTATCGTGGTGATAACTGGATCTCGTGGTGTGTGTGAAGGTGTGTGTCATGATCAGCATGGCCTGAACTCAGAGCCCAATAGAAAACCAGTGAAAACACAGCGGAACAAAGCCAGAGTGCAGTACCGTCACTTAGTAACCTCACTTACTTGTTTGCCTTGGTTCTTACTTGGATTTTGTTGTTATTTAAAATTGGACATCAAATTTTCTCTGAAACAGAAAATAATTGAACCAGGACCCTTTGTCACAAGATAAAACTGATACTACAGCGCCTGATTTCGTTCTTGACAAAATTTTGACCAAATGTGTTACTGCAGTCTGTGATTGAATGGCAGAATAGCTGTCCACATAATCCTAATACCTCTTTATGGACTACATTTGAACATTGTCTTCTTTTAGGGTTCGAACTAGTACAGTCAGATTTTATTAAAACACTTATTTTAACAAGGCTAGTTATGCATCTTGTTCACAGACATCCAAGGACACCTTGACTTGCATTTCACACACTCACTGTAGAAACATTTCTCATGAAATCATGTGACTTAAAGTTAAATACAACTATAACGGTTAACATGCCTTGCTACATATACTACAGTGGTTTTCCACTAACATGACACAGCACTTTCCACCGACCATTTCTCCCTAATCAAGGAATGGTCTTCTGTTAACAATGACCCAGAAGTTTTGACTGTCTACACCACTGACGGTTCCACTTCCACTTATCTTCTAGCTGTTTAGGCCATGGAGCAACTCTGTGGTGTCCAGTCACAGGTTATCTAACAGACAGTTCCCCAAAACCACACACACCCTAGTAACAATACCCCTTTCTCTATTTCACAATAATTATACAATACAGAAACATCCCCGAGACTTAAGGCCTCATTCTACTTCTTCTTAATCACACAACCAGAAAATATTAACAATCCAACACTCTTTTTTTTATATGGATCAGCTCAATATTGCTTCCGTCAATGAAATTGTCTGCATCATTTCCATATATATTTTGGGGGGTAAATATATACAGTTCAAGTCGGAACTTTACATACACCTTAGCCAAATACATTTAAACTCTATTTTTCACAATACCTGACATTTAATCCTAGTAGAAATTCCCTGTCTTAGGTCAGTTAGGATCACAACTTTATTTTAAGAATGTGAAATGTCAGAATTATAGTAGAGAGAATTGTTTATTTTAGCTTGTATTTATTTCATCACATTCCCAGTGGGTCAGAAGTTTACATACACTCAATTAGTATTTGATAACACTGCCTTTAAATTGTTTAACTTGGGTCAAACGTTTCAGGTAGCCTTCCACAAGCTTCCCACAATAAGATGGGTGAATTTTGGCCCATTCCTCCTGACAGAGCTGGTGTAACTGAGTCAGGTTTGTAGGCCTCCTTGCTCGCACACGGTTTTTCAGTTCTGCCCACAACATTTCTATAGAATTGAGGTTATGGCTTTGTGATGGCCACTCCAATACCTTGACTTTGTTGTCCTTAAGCCATTTTTCCACAGCTTTGGAAGTGAGCTTGGGGTCATTGTCCATTTGGAAGACCCATTTGCGACCAAGCTTTAACTTCCTGACTTGTGTCTTGAGATGTTGCTTCAATATATCCACATCATTTTCCATCCTCATGATGCCATCTATGATGGTCATTATGGTCAAACAGTTCTATTTTTGTTTCATAAGACTAGAGGACATTTCTCCAAAGAGTACAATCTTTGTCCCCATGTGCAGTTGCAAACTCTAGTCTGGCTTTTATGGCGGTTTTGGAGCAATGGCTTCTTCCTGGCTGAGCAGCCTTTCAGGTTATGTTGATATAGGACTCATTTTACTTTGGATATATATACTTTCGTACCTGTTTCCTCCAGCATCTTCACAAGGTCGTTTGCTGTTATTCTTAGGTTGATTTGCACTTTTCGCACCAAAGTACGTTCATCTTTTTATTTATTTTTTTATAATTTTTTTATTTCACCTTTATTTAACCAGGTAGGCAAGTTGAGAACAAGTTCTCATTTACAACTGCGACCTGGCCAAGATAAAGCAAATTAGGCCAACACATACAACAACACATAGTTACACATTGGAGTAAACAAACACACAGTCAATAATACAGTAGAAAAAAAAAATCTATATACAATGTGTGCAAATGAGGTAAGATAAGGAACATAAGGCAATAAATAGGCCATGGTGGCGAAGTAATTACAGTATAGAAATTTAACACTGGAATGGTAAATGTGCAGTAGATGAATGTGCAAAGTAAAAATACTGGGGTGCAAAGGAGCAAGATAAATAAATGACTACGGTAGGGGATGAGGCAGTTGGTTGGGCTATGTACAAGTGCAGTGATCTGTGAGCTGCTCTGACAGCTGGTGCTTAAAACTAGTGAGGGAGATAAGTGTCTCCAGTTTCAACGATTTTTGTAGTTCATTCCGGTCATTGGCAGCAGAGAACTGGAAGGAAAGGCGGCCAAAAGAGGAATTGGCTTTGGGGGTGACCAGTGAGATATACCTGCTGGAGAGAGTTCTACGGGTGGGTGCTGCTATGGTTACCAGCGAGCTGAGATAAGGCGGGGATTTACCTAGCAGGGACTTGTAGATGACCTGGAGCCAGTGGGTCTGGCGACGAGTATGTAGCTAGGGCCAGCCGACTAGAGTATACAGGTCGCAGTGGTGGGTGGTATTAGGGGCTTTAGTGACAAAGCGGATGGCACTGTGATAGACTGCATCCAGTTTGCTGAGTAGAGTATTGGAAGCTGTTTTGTAGATGACATCGCCGAAGTCGAGGATCGGTAGGAAAGTCAGTTTTACTAGTGCAAGTTTGGCAGCATGAGTGAAGGAGGCTTTGTTGCGAAATAAAAAGCAGATTCTAGATTTGATTTTGGATTGGAGATGTTTAATATGAGTCTGGAAGGAGAGTTTACAGTCTAGCCAGACACCTAGGTATTTGTAGTTGTCCAGGTATTCTAGGTCAGAGCCATCCAGGGTAGTGATGCTAGTCGGGCGGGCGGGTGCAGGCAGCGAACGGTTGAAGAGCATGCATTTAGTTTTACTAGCGTTTAAGAGCAGTTGGAGGCCACAGAAGGAGTGTTGTATGGCATTGAAGCTTGTTTGGAGGTTAGTTAAAGAAGTATACAGAATGGTGTCGTCTGCATAGAGGTGGATCAGAGAATCACCGGCAATAAGAGCGACATCATTGATGTATACAGAGAAGAGAGTCGGCCCAAGAATTGAACCCTTTGGCACCCACATAGAGACTGCCAAAGGCCCGGACAACAGGCCCTCCGATTTAAACAAAGATAAATAAGTAAATACCTAGTTGCCCCTGGTCGCACATAGCTTGGGACTGGGCTTCCCCCATCGAATGGTAACTCAGTCATCCTCACTATTATTGACTGATTTTCCAAAGCAGCTCAATTCATTCCCCTCTCCAACTTCATTCCTCCAGGGAGATGCGGACCTCCTGCATGGCATCCCTAGTGACATTGTTTCTGACAGAGGACCCCAGTTTACATCCCAGGTATGGAGAGCCTTCTGCACAGCTCTGGGTATTAATGTCAGCCTTTCGTCTGGATATCACCCCCAGACCAACGGCCAGACCGAGCGGGCCAACCAGGAGTTGGAAACTGCAATACGCTGTGTGACTTCGGCTAACCCTTCCTCCTGGAGTGCCCAGCTACCCTGGTTGGAATATGCCCACAACACCCTCATCAACGCCTCATCCGGTATGTCTCACTTTGAGTGTGCTCTGGGTTACCAACCTCCCTTGTTCCCTGCCCAAGAGCTTGAAGTATCGGTGCCCTCAGTCGCCGCTGTCATCGCACCTGGAGGAGGGCCCGGGCTGCCCTTCTTCGTGCTTCCGCCAGAACCCAATCCAAAACTAACTGTCGCCGTGCTTCAGCTCCAGTCTACACTCCAGGCCAAAAGGTATGGCTTTCATCTAAGGACTTGCCTCTGAAAGTGGTTTCTAAAAAAACTGGCTCCCCGATTCATTGGCCCCTTTGAGATTGATCATGTCATAAACACCTCTACTGTTCATCTGAAACTGCCAGACTCTCTCAAAATTCACCCCACCTTCCATGTATCCTTAATTAGACCAGTCTGCTCCAGTCCCCTGTCCCCTCCTGCAGCTGCTCTTCCACCCCCTCGGCTAATCGACGACCATCCTGCCTATACAGTCCGGCGGCTTTTGGATGTGCGCCGTCGGGGCCACGGTTAGCAGTATCTGGTGGACTGGGAAGGATACGGGCCTGAGGAGCGCTGCTGGGTGCCCCGTCGTCACATTCTGGATCCCTCCCTCTTACAGGATTTTCATACCTCACACCCAGACAAGCTGGGTCATGCGCCAGGGGGGGTACTGTCACTCCTGCTACGTCCTCTAGTGTTCATCCGGTGTCTTCTTGACCTGCAGTTCTCCCCCTGTACTCTCTCTCTCTCCCCTCTCTGTGTGATTGTGTGGTTGGAGACAGGTGTGCTGGAGTCAGAGCAGATCCCTACCAGCTGCAACTCGTTCCATAAATCAAGACCTCTACAAATACTCATTCCTACCACTTCCACTCTGCCAAATCGTAATCTCTGCTCAGTCAGTTATTATTCTAGCCATTTATTAGTACTCAAGATCTTGTTACTCTACTGTGCCTGTTTCCCTGTCTGACACCGTTTATCCTCTCATTGCAGTTACCGCTCTGGCTCCTGTCTCCTGTTCCACATCTCACCACCCAACTACCTTTCCCGAGATTTAACTCACCACTACTACCTTGGATTCCCCTCAGGACCTGTTACCCTGTTCTACTCAGCTAACTCAAACCTCATTCTCAATATCGGGTTTTTCTGCAACTCATCCGAGCTTCCCCGGATCTGCACTCCATATCTCTCTGTTTAACAATAAATATTTTGGTTCATTCATCCCTGTTTCCTCATCTTAGTCTACTCTTGAGTTCCCCTGTGTCGCTCCGCGTAACAGATTTACTTTAATAACTTGTTTATGATGCCTGTGATGTTTGTGATGTTCTAATACAATGAACTTGTTATTGTATCTTGTAGTTTTATTTGGTATTTAATGTCCTCAGGCACCATTGGAAATTAGACCCTGGTCTCAATTGGGCTCCCCTGATTAAATCAAAGTTAATAAAATAAACATCAGAGAAAGGAACAAGGGCGGATAAACAATTTGTGCATAAAGAAGAATTGTGTTCATTTGTACAAGACCTTACTTAGCTTACTAACAGTCATACTTCAAGTTCATAGTAGAATATATATTTTATGCGTGTACAGTATGTCACAGTTTAGTGTGTACCCCCTTTTACTCCACTCTACACAATATTTAATATTCACCAGCACACGACCCCAACACAGAAGACCAGGAATGGTAAGTATGCTTATGGCTGTTATGGTGACCGTATTAACGCCAGACAGGCGGTCACGAGTTATGACGGCAGTCAAATTCCATGTGACCGTTTAGTCACGGTAATTAGGCTTCTCCAAGCTCTGATGCTGCCAATGGTCATTAATAGCCTACCAAACTTGCTCACTGCCTGGTACTCCGTAATCTAGCGTCCCTCTAATCACTCTGACATCAATGCGAATGTAATAAAAAATCTAATCTAACACTTCATGAGAGCCCATGAAAAAGAGGATCCCATAAGCTTTCTATAAGCTAGGCCTACTATATTTATTTAGCAACCTTTTTAAGATTAAGCACATTGCTTCTCTTTAAAACAGGAGTATAGCTGTAGTTGGATTTTACTGTGTCTCTCTGTTCTCACATTTTAGAATGCATGTTCGACTTGTATACTTACAGTTTCCTGTCATTGACAGACAGGATGCTTGAGGTTTCCTCACAGGGTGACGGTTAAGCAAAAGAGTGTGGTTGCCACTCTGTGGTTGCCAAGTGTTCTTTCGAGAGCAGGAACTCCCTGGGAGCCAGAGCTTAGCTGAGAAATAATGTGCTTATTTACTCGTGTAACTTGTTGTGATGGTATAAATATGCTGAGGGGGAAGTACTTTCTCAGAGCTTCTGACTAACTTGTACTGTGAAGTGCTGTTTGTAATCTCTACACTGGTATTAATAAAGATATGTTCATTTAAGTTTGACTTTGGGGTCCTTTGCAGTAGTTTCCACGACATAGCCTACCTGGCTGGCATGAAAATGAACCACGGAAAAGTGTCCTCTACTCGCTATTTAAGTGAATAGTATATGTTTCCGCTGTCCCTGTTTCGATACAGGTGTATGATAATGGTTCCATTCTAAATCAAAAAACAAATTTCACACATATTATTCAGCATATGCATCACATCCACTCCGGCGCTCGATGTCACCGGTCTACTAACCACAGGTCCTGCCCACCCATCTTTATGCACACCTGTGTTTCATCATCAGTTGTATCTGGACTTCATTACTCCCTTGATTACCTAACCTTTATATACCACTGTTTTGTTGTCAGTCGTCAGGTAGTAGTTTATGTTTCCATGTCAAAAGCTGCGCTTGGATTGGATCGGTCCATGTTCGATGTTATTAAACTCACTACCTGAGTTCCTACGCTACAATATGTAAAGAAAATACTAAGTCAAGAATAGTGTGACGGGGGACTCTATTAGAATATCCCTTGGGAATTATATATTATCACTTGCAGTGGTGTAAAGTACTTAAGTAAAAATACTTTAAAGTACTACCTAAGTAGTTTTTGGGGGTATTTACATTACTAATTATATTTAACTTTTACTTCACTACATTCCTAAAGAAAATAATGTACTTTTTACTCCATACATTTTCCCTGACACCCAAAAGTACTCGTTACATTTTGAATGCTTAACAGGACAGGAAAATAGTTAAATTCACGCACTTATCAAGAGAACATCCCTGGTCATCCCTATTGCCTCTGATCTGTTGGACTCACAAAACACACATGCTTCGTTTGTAAAGACGTCTGAGTGTTGGAGTGTGTCCCTGGCTGAAAAACAAGAAAATGGTGCAGTCTGGTTTGCTTTATGTAAGAAATTTATAGGTATAGGTATATTTTAGAAATTACATTTACTTTTGATACTTACGTAAATTTAAAGCCAAATACTTTTACTCAAGTAGTATTTTACTGTGTGACTTTTACTTGAGTCATTTTCTATTAAGGTATATTTAATTTTACTCAAATTTGACAATTGGGTTCTTTATCCACCACTGATCACTTGGGATTGATGCGCAGCTTCAGGCAAACAGCGCATGCTTTTCTTGCGACCATTTCAAGTCACATGTAGCCTAGCCCATAGGCCAATATGTTTTGATAAGGTTTGTATCACAACTAAAGTGGCCAAATAACTTGACACATTAATCCGATTTACAACGGGTGTAGAGCTTAACTGGCATGCATACGCAGCGCATGAGTTTCAAGTTTGGGAAAGATAATTTTAACCATTAAAATGCACCTTTATAATAAAAGCATTACATGCATAATCACATTTGTGGTCACCTTTGGTAATGGTATTTTCCTGCTAATGGAACTTTTGCGCTTATAGCCTACTGCCGTGTGTGCATTGCTGCGCTTATAATGAAGAAATAGCCTACTAGTTAACATTTTAAGCTAAACGTTATGCTCTGTTGTGTCAGGCTCATTGCTTAAAACAGTTTTTTTTATGCTAGTGGTTGTAATAATTTGCTATCTATCACATCCTACAACTGTCCCGGACTATGTTTCAAATATTTATTTCTCGCACAGAATAGGATAACTTTTGTACTATGGGGGATAGTAGATTGACATAGGCTAGTGCTTTGGGCTGAGTCATACATGATAGAGAAAGCTGGGTCATACACGCGGGGTGCGCACTAACAGCGTATCAATCAGTGACGTCACCCGCTCTGAGACCTTGAAGTAGTTGTTCCCCTTGCTCTGCAAGGGCCGCGGCTTTTGTTGGCTTGATAGGTAACAATGCTTTGAGGGAGGCAGTTGTTGATGTGTGCAGAGGATCCCTGGTTCGAGGCGAGGAGAGGGACGGAACCTAAACTGTTTCACATGGAAACCCATTTAATGAAGCTCCCAACGAACAGTTCTTGTCCTGATGTTGCTTTCAGAGGCAATTTGGAACTTGGTAGTGAGTGTTGCAACCGAGGACAGCGATCCCGTTCTGTGTGCTTGTGTGGCCTAACACTTCACCGCTGAGCCGTTGATGCTCCTAGACGTTCCAACTTCACAATAAAAACACTTACAGTTTACCAGGTCAGCTCTAGCAGGGCAGAAATTTGACTTGTTGGAAAGGTAACATCCACGTTGAAAGTCACTGAGCTCTTCAGTAACGCCATTCTACTACAAATGTTTGTCTATGGAAATTGCATGGCTGTGTGCTTAATTTTACACGCCTGTCAGCAACGGGTGTGGCTGAAATGGCCGAATCCACTAATTTGAAGGCGTGTCCACCTACTTTAGCATATGTAGTGTAGTTCACACATTCATAATTCAGGAAAGGGTTACAGATCTGGTTCTGTTTGACCATACTGCCAATGGTCATTAGTAGCCTATCAAACTTGCTAACTTTCTGGTACTCCGCACTCTATAGTCCCTCTAATCATTCTGACATCAATGCAAATGTAATTGAAAATCTGATCTAGCACTTCATAAGAGCCCACGAAAAACAGGATCCCATCAGCTTTCTATAGGCCAGGCCTACAATATTTACTTCTCAACTTTTCTAATATTAAGCACATTGCTTCTCTTTAAAACAGGAGTATAGCTGTAGTGGAATTGTATTGTGTCTCTCTATTCTCACACTTTAACATGCATGTTTGACTTGTTGTATACGTAGGGTTTCCTGTTGTTAACAGACAGGATGCTTGAGGTTTGCTCACAGGGTGACGGCTCAGCAGAAGTGGAAAATTGGCTGAATGCCCAGACTCTGTGGTTGGCAAGTGTTCTTTCGAGAGCAGCCACTCACAGAGCAAGTGCTTAGCTGAGAAAGATGGGCTGCCAGAACCGGTGGTTAGTAGCCCGGTGAAGTCGAGTGCCAGAGCCGGAGAGTGGACATGACATATACTAAATAATATATGTGTGACATTTGTGCTTATTTACTCTTGTGTAACTTGTTGTGATAGTATAAATATGCTGAGGGGGAGGTACTTTCTCAGAGCTTCTGACTAACTTGTACTGTGAAGTGCTGTTTGTCTGTAATCTCTTCGCTGGAGCAAATAAAGATCTGGTAATTAAAATTTGACTTTCGTGTCCTTAGTGGTAATTTCCACGACATAGCCTACCTGGTTTGAATCAACGCTGCATAACATCTGTCTTTGATTGGGAGTCCCATAGGGCGGAGCGCAATTGACCCAGTGTCGTCCGGGTTTGGCTGGGCTAGGCCGTCATTGTAAATAATAATTTGTTCTTAACTGACTTGCCTAGTTAATAACACCTGGACTTCATTACTCCCTTGATTACCTCCCCTTTGTCAGTCATCAGGTAGTATTGTTTATGTTCCCTCGTTTTGTATTCGTTCCATGTTCGTTATCATTAAAACTGCACCTGCTTCCTGACTCCCTGCGCCTACGTTACACTATGTAAAGACAAGATTGAATCAAGAATAGTGTGATGGGTGAAAATATTAGCCTATCACTTGTGAATGATGCCCAGCTTATTCTCTTGAGGCTAGGGGGCAGTGTTCGGAAGTACGGAGAGTCTGATGTGCCCAAAGTAAACTGCCAGGCCCAGAAGCTAGGATATGCATATAATTGGTAGTATTTGGATAGAAAACACTCTGAATCTTCTAAAACGGTTAAAATAATGTTTGTGAGTATAACAGAACTGATATGGCAGGCGCAAACCCGAGGAAAATCCATCCGGAAAATGCTTTTCTTTCCATTGACTTTCTATTGACTATACAGGGAATTAGCTCCCAGATTGCAGTTCCTATGGCTTCCACTAGATGTCAACAGTCTTTAGACATGGTTTCAGGCTTGTTTATTGAAAAACGAACAAACAATTGTAATCTTTCCAGGTGGCTCATGAAAAGGACACTACTGATTTGTGCGCGTGAATGGGGTGTGCTCGTCCATTATTTCTCTTCCCTTTTGAACAGACTATTCTCCGTCTAAAATATTATCATTTCTTTAGATATTTGACAACCTGAGCATTAATTAGAAACATCGTTTGACTTGTTTGTATGAACTTTACCGGTACTTTTTGGATTTATTTTTCTGCATGTTGAATGACTGGATTACAGAACTCCATGGCGCCAACTAAACAGACTTTTGGGGATATAAAGAAGGACTTTATTGAACAAAACAACCATTGTTTGTGTTCCTGGGACCCTTGGGATTTCCTTGGTGTTACAAAAAAGAGAGCGAGCCGAGTTATACATGATAGAGAGCTGAGTCAACCATGATAGAGAGAGCTGGGTCATACATGATAGAGAGAGCTGGGTCAGACATGATAGAGTGAGCTGAGTCATATCCAGGCTGCATCACATCCGGCTGTGATTGGGAGTCCCATAGGGTGGTGCACAATTGGCCGGGATAGGCCGTCATTGTAAATAAGAATGTGTTCTTGACTGACTTGCCTAGTTAACTAAATGTTAAATGAAAATAATTAATCTTTTGAAGTATGAATGCACTGGTAATTTTCCAGGAACTGGCAGTAGAGACAGCAAAGTAAAGTTAGACCGAGAAGGAGAAAGGTGAGAGACAGGTAAGGACATAACATACATGATAGAGAGAGCTGGGTCATACATGATAGAGAGAGCTGGATCATACATGATAGAGAGAGCTGAGTCATACATGATAGAGAGAGCTGGGTCATACATGATAGAGAGAGCTGAGTCATACATGATAGAGAGAGCTGGGTCATACGTGATAGAGAGAGCTGGGTCATACGTGATAGAGAGAGCTGGGTCATACGTGATAGAGAGAGCTGAGTCATACGTGATAGAGAGAGCTGGGTCATACATGATATCATCAAATCAAATATATTTATGAAGCCCTTCTTACATCAGCTGATGTCACAGAGTGCTGTACAGAAACCCAGCCTAAAACCCCAAACAGCAAGCAATGCAGGTGTAAAAGCACGGTGGTTAGGAAAAACTCCCTAGAAAGGCCATGATAGAGTGAGCAGGGTCATACATGATAGAGAGAGGCTGGGTCATACATGATAGAGAGAGCTAGGTCATACATGATAGAGAGAGCTGGGTCATACATGATAGAGAGAGCTAGGTCATACATGATAGGAGAGAGCTGGGTCATACATGATAGAGAGAGCTCAGTCATACATGATAGAGAGAGCTGGGTCAGACATGATAGAGAGAGCTGAGTCAGACATGATAGAGACAGCTGAGTCAGACATGATAGAGAGAGCTGAGTCATACATGATAGAGAGAGCTGATTCTGACATGATAGAAAGCTGGGTCAGACATGATAGAGAGAGCTGGTTCATACATGATAGAGTGGCTGGGTCATACATGATAGACAGAGCTGGGTCCTACATGATAGAGAGGCTGGGTCATACATGATAGAGAGAGCTGGGTCATACATGATAGAGAGGCTGGGTCATACATGATAGAGAGAGCTGGGTCATACATGATAGAGAGAGCTGGGTCATACATGTTAGAGAGGCTGGGTCATACATGATAGAGAGAGCTGGGTCAGACATGATAGAGCTGAGTCAGACATGATAGAGAGAGCTGGGTCCTACAAAGCCCACAAACGCAGGGATGTCCAGAGGGTGGTGCGGTCTGCAGCAGCATCACCGAGGGCACACTACCTGCCCTCCAGGACACCTACAACACCCGATGTCACAGGAAGGCAAAAAAGATCATCAAGGACAATAACCATCCCAGCCGCTGCCTGTTCACCCCGCTTCCATCCAGAAGGTGAGGTCAGTACAGGTGCATCGAAGCTGGGACAGAGAAGATAGAAGCTGTTTTTCAATCTCAAAGCCGTCAGATTGTTAAATAGCCATCACTAGCGCAGAGAGGCGGCTGCCTACCTACAGACTTGATATCATTGGCCACTTTAATAAACAGAACACTAGTCACTTTAATAATTTAAGAATGTTTACATATCTCGCATTACTTATCTCATATTTATATATTGTATCCTACACTATCTATTCTATATTATCTATTGCATCTGTCACTTCTCATCCATATATTTTATATACTCTTATCTCATTCCTTTATTAGATTGTGTGTATTTGTTGTGGAATTGTTAGATATTACCTGTTAGATATTGCTGCAATGTCGGATCTAGAAGCAGAAGCATTTCGCTACACTCACAATAACATCCGCTAACCATGTGTATGTGACCAATAACATTTGGTTTGATTTGAGAGGGCTAAGTCATACATGTTAGAGAGTGCTGAGTGATACATGATAGAGAGTGCTGAGTGATACATGAGAGAGAGTGCTGAGTGATACATGTTAGAGAGTGCTGAGTGATACATGTTAGAGAGTGCTGAGTGATACATGATAGAGAGGGCTGAGTGATACATGTTAGAGAGTGCTGAGTGATACATGATAGAGAGGGCTGAGTGATACATGTTAGAGAGTGCTGAGTGATACATGATAGAGAGTGCTGAGTGATACATGTTAGAGAGTGCTGAGTGATACATGATAGAGAGTGCTGAGTGAAACATGTTAGAGAGTGCTGACTACATGTTAGAGAGTGCTGAGTGATACATGATAGAGAGTGCTGAGTGATAAACAGAAGAGAGTGCTGAGTGATACATGTTAGAGAGTGCTGAGTGATACATATTTATAGAGAGTGCTGAGTATCTATACATGTTAGAGAGTGCTGAGTGATACATGATAGAGAGTGCTGAGTGATACATGTTAGAGAGTGCTGAGTGATACATGTTACAGAGGAATTGTTAGATATTACCTGTTAGAGAGTGCTGAGTGATACATGATAGAGAGTGCTGAGTGATACATGATAGAGGGTGCTGAGTGATACATGTTAGATAGTGCTGAATGATACATGTTAGAGAGTGCTGAGTGATACATGATAGAGAGTGCTGAGTGATACATGATAGAGAGGGCTGAGTGATACCTGTTAGAGAGTGCTGAGTGATACATGTTAGAGAGTGCTGAGTGATACATGATAGAGAGTGCTGAGTGATACATGTTAGAGAGTGCTGAGTGATACATGTTAGAGAGTGCTGAGTGATACATGTTAGAGAGTGCTGAGTGATACATGTTAGAGAGTGCTGAGTGATACATGATAGAGAGGGCTGAGTGATACATGATAGAGAGGGCTGAGTGATACATGTTAGAGAGTGCTGAGTGATACATGATAGAGAGGGCTGAGTGATACATGTTAGAGAGTGCTGAGTGATACATGTTAGAGAGTGCTGAGTGATACATGATAGAGAGTGCTGAGTGATACATGATAGAGAGTGCAGAGTGATACATGATAGAGAGTGCTGAATGATACATGATAGAGAGTGCTGAGTGATACATGTTAGAGAGTGCTGAGTGATACATGTTAGAGAGTGCTGAGTGATACATGATAGAGAGGGCTGAGTGATACATGATAGAGAGTGCTGACTGATACATGTTAGAGAGTGCTGAGTGATACATGTTAGAGAGTGCTGAGTGATACATGATAGAGAGTGCTGAGTGATACATGATAGAGAGTGCTGAGTGATACATGATAGAGAGTGCTGAGTGATACATGTTAGAGAGTGCTGAGTGATACATGATAGAGAGTGCAGAGTGATACATGATAGAGAGTGCTGAATGATACATGATAGAGAGTGCTGAGTGATACATGTTAGAGAGTGCTGAGTGATACATGTTAGAGAGTGCTGAGTGATACATGTTAGAGAGTGCTGAGTGATACATGTTAGAGAGTGCTGAGTGATACATGATAGAGAGTGCTGAGTGATACATGATAGAGAGTGCTGAGTAATACATGATAGAGAGTGCTGAGTGATACATGTTAGAAAGTTCTGAGTGATACATGATAGAGAGTGCTGAGTGATACATGATAGAGATGGCTCCTGGAGGCGGTGGATCATCTGGACCAATTATTGAGGTAGTCGACTAATCCATTCCAGCGTTTCTGCAACTACCTCCCCCTAACAAGCTACGTTTGAAATATGTTCTGTAATAAGTGTCAGTGGCTCTTATCACGGAGTGAGTCATACATCACATTTACATTATTAAGTGGTTTGTAAGGATGGTAAATTAATACTGCACAAAAAGTTGTTATTTTAGTTGATGAAGAAAAATCTTTAATTTGATGTGGATGTTTTGTGTCTTTGCCCGTAACTTGTCACCTTTTGATGTAAATGTTTGAGGGCAGGGTTTTGTTCTTTCTGGGTTCCATTGATTAGAATGACAATCACAGAGAAAGGGACAGAGCAACAACTCTTACAATTACAATTATGGAATCCTACAAAATACTGTTCTCAGTTATACAACTACCTTTTCTTTCCGAAGTGGAGATGCTGAAAAAAGTGATTTTTCTACAGAGGACAATATCAGGCCACTACCCCTAGTAAAGGCCCAGTGCACTACTTTATGGAAGAAAATATTAATATAATTTTTTTATTCATATTTTTCAGCACCCTACTTCCCACAGCTATGTCTATAGATATAAATTGCACAAAAGTTACTTTATATATATATATATATATATATATATATATATATATATATATATATATATGTTTTGATGCGTTGTTCTCTCTTTAGTTAACCCTCCCGCCACCCACCTGCCCTTCATCCACACAGTATTTATTTACCCTAAACCTGAATGCCCCATGGATATAACCGCAGCGACTGCAGGATATGAGTCAACCTGCCCATCACTAATATTCATGTACTTCAGTCTATATGCATTTTTTGACAATAGCCTATATGTCAGTGATGATTAGTTACTCAAAACAAAACCCTCAAACAAGGTATGTTTACCCTGAATATAAAATGTGCACACACATTACGATACAATACAACAGTTCAAACTACTAGCTGTAGATGTTGCACTGATAAGCCAAATAGGGGTTTTTAATAAATGCTGCCAGTTCACAATGTGGTCCATCAACCACACCATCATATCAAAGCCCTGTGTGTGAAAGTGTGACATGTTTTTTGAAGGAATGTTATTGTAGAATCAGTTGAAACAGCATATAATATCTTGGATACAGATTTCAAATAGCATATATGCCAAAAATCCTTCTCCCAAAGAACCTTCCTATGTATTTTATTTCAGAACCCCCCCAGAGAAAATAGGCCTATATAATTATTTTAAGGCCAAATTCACCTTATATTTTATGTTCTATGAAGACAATTTAAAGCAAATATTACATACAAGGCCTATTAAGTTAATACCCACCAAAAAAATCTATTCATTACTCCCTTTGTTTACAAAGCCATACTAGACAAGCTTCCAACTTACTTAACTTTATTGCTAACGTATAAAATAAATGAGATACCAAAGCCGTTCACAGGGTTGGTTAACTCTTCAAATTCCTTGGTTCTCCATGGAATTAGATAAACCCGCTTTTAGTTTTCACGCTCCACATTTTTGGAATCGCTTACAAAATTCATCACATTTGGATTTCCTGATGCCACTAGGGCATTTAAAAACCCTTATGATGAATGAGTTCACCGAGGTGGTAAATTTTTTTGATTGATTGACTTAAATATCTTGTTTATGATGCCTGTGATGTTTGATCTTCTAATGCAATGTACTTGGTATTGTATCTTTGTAGTTTTATTTTGTATTTTATGTCCTCAGGCACCATTGGAAATTAGACCCTGGTCTCAATTGGGCTCCCCTGATTAAATAAAAGTAAATAAAATAAACATCAGAGAAAGGAACAAGGGCGGATAAAAAAAATTGTTATGCATAAAGAAGAATTGTGTTTTTTGGTTAATGATTAATTTGTACAAGACCTTACTTTGCTTACTAACAGTCACACTTCAAGTTCATAGTAGAACACAACCCCAACACAGAAGGCCAGGAATGGTAAGTATGCTTAGGGCTGTAATGGTCAGTGGTACCCAAAAGCACTCAATTGTCATACTTTAGTAAAAGTAAAGATACCTTAACAGAAAATGACTCAAGTAAAAGTGAAAGTCACCCAGTAAAATTCTACTTGAGTAAAAGTCTAAAAGTATTTGGTTTTAAATATGGAGTATAGCTGTAGTGGAATTGTATTGTGTCTCTCTATTCTCACATTTGAACATGCATGTTTGACTTGTTGTATACGTAGGGTTTCCTGTTGTTATCAGACAGGATGCTTGAGGTTTGCTCACAGGGTGACGGCTCAGCAGAAGTGGAAAATTGGCTGAAAGCCCAGACTCTGTGGTTGCCAAGTGTTCTTTCAAGAGCAGCCACTCACAGAGCAAGCGCTTAGCTGAGAAAGATGGGCTGCCAGAACCGGTGGTTAGTAGCCCGGTGAAGTCGAGTGCCAGAGTGGGGGAGTTGACATGACATATATGCTAAATAAAATGTGACATTTGTGCTTATTTACTCTTGTGTAACTTGTTGTGATTGTATAAATATGCTGAGGGGGAAGTTCTTTCTCAGAGCTTCTAACTAACTTGTACTGTGAAGTGCTGTTTGTCTGTAATCTGTCTGTTGCCGCTAATAAAGATGTTCATTTAAGCTTGACTTTCTTGTCCTTAGAGGTAATTTTCACAACATAGCCTACCTGCCTGGCATGAAAATTAACCACGTAAAAGCGTCCTCCAGTCGCTATTTAAGTGCATAGTGCATTTTTCTGCTGCCCCTGTTTCGAGACAGGTGTATGATAATGGGTCCATTCTAAATCAAAACAAATTTCACACATACATTATTTAGCATGTGTCAATTCCACTCCCTCGCTCCGGTGACCTCACCGGTCTGCTAACCACCCATCCTGACAACCCATCTTTACGCACACCTGCATCTCATTGGGCCCCCCGAGTGGCGCAGTGGTCTAAGGCACTGCATCTCAGTGCAAGAGGTGTCACTGCAGTACCTGGTTTGAATCTAGGCTGCATCATACCTGGCTGTGATTTGGAGTCCCATAGTGTGGCGCACATGTAACAAGTGCGCTGAGAGTCAGGAAGCAAGTTCAGGGAGTGAGTGTTTTAATAAATTAAACACGTAACACAAACGCACCGACATGAACACAGAGTTAATAACACCTGAGGAAAGAACCAAGGGGAGTGACAGATATATGGAAGATAATCAAGGAGGGGATGGAGTCCAGGTGAATGATTTGATTTGAATTTGCTTTAAGTGTCATGAGGCATAGGTGCGTGGGATGATGATGACAGGTGTGCAGGATAATCAGCAGCCTGATGATCTGGAGGCCAGAGAGGGAGTATACAGTGACAGCACAGTTGGCCCAGCGTCGTCTGGGTTTGGCTGGGGAAGGCCGCCATTGTAAATAAGAATTTGTTCTTAACTGACTTGCCTAGTTAAATAAAGGTTCAATTAAAATAAAAATTTAAAATCATCAGTCACACCTGAACTTGATTACCTCCCCTTTATCTAGCACGCTGTTCTGTCAGTCATTAGGTGGTATTGTTTATGTTTCCGTGTTAGACGCTTCTCATTCTGTATTCGTTCCATGTTCGTTATCATTAAACTCACTAACTGCACCTGCTTCCTGACTCCCTGCGCCTACGTTACACTATGTAAAGACAAGATTAAATCAAGAATAGTGTGATGGGTGACAATATTAGCCTATCACTTGTGAATGATATAATTTATTATCACTTGTGAATGATGCCCAGCTTAAGGCAAAAAGCGCATTCTTTTTGCAACCATTTCAAATCATAGTTGCACACCTCATGTAGCCTAGCCCATAGGCCTATATGTTTTGATAGGATTAGTATCACAACTAAAGTAGCCAAATAACTTCTTAAAATTAAGCACATTAATTTTTCAAGGGGTGTTGTGCCTAACTGGCATGCATATATGCAACACATGAGATTTAAGTTTGGGAAAGATAATTTTCACCATAAAAATGCACCTTTATAATAAAAGCATTACATGCATAATCACATTTGTGGTCACCTTTCATAATGGTGTTTTCCTGCTAATGGAACATTCACGCTTATAGCCTATGTGTGTATTGCTGCAGCCTAATAGTTAACAGTTTAAGCTAAACGTTTGGTTGCGTCATGCTCATTGCTTAAAACAGGTATTTTTTTTATTTTAGTGGTTGTATTAATTTGGGATCTATCGCATCCCACAACTGTCCCGGACTATGTTTGGAATATTTATTTCTCACACAAAATAGGTCAACTTTTGTACTATGGTGGATAGTAGATTGACATAGGCGAGTGCTTTTGCTGTTCGTTAGGGCTACTCAGCTTGTTGGCTGACAAAAAGAATGTGTGGACAGTTCTTCCAATATCTACAAAATGCGCCTCTGAATTTGTTAAGGACACGCACAGTTGCGTCCCGATGTGTCGGTCTTCACTTGTAGCCTGTGAGAAAGACCAGATCACATGACATAGCCATGTGTGTGAGAGGAACCTCGGCACGCAGCCGGGAGAAGGGAATTGTTATTATTATATTCAGCCCAAGGGCACAACAGCCACTGGCCGCAAAAGACATGGCCACAAAGGGGATGCAGCCGGGAAATTCGAGGCATTATCGAGTGCTTTTCAAATTGTGAATGAGAGACTGATGAAGTGTGTACAGCCTGTGTAAAAAAAAAAGCTGAGCTCATGCCTTTCATTCAACTTTTTTAAAATCATCATAAGAGTCGCATCATGCAGCCTTAGAATGTATTAAAAATATATAGCCCAACATTTGTATCACAACTAAAGTTACATAACTGTAAGCATATAGAGTACCTGTTTCTTTGTTAACCGCTCAACACAGAATAGACAGATGTGCGCACTCCCTCAAATCGTTTGGAGAAAATATCCTTTCTATTTTATTCAGCTATGTTCAATTGTATTCTTCATACTATATAATAATGGCACAGAATTCTAAGCAAATATTGTCTGCTAAATTAACTAGTGTAGCCTACAGCCATATGGCATAGCCAGATCAGGGTCTAACATTAAAGACAACTCAAAGTATGCTATTCTATAATAGAATACATTTACTTCATATCGTGCTTCTTTAGACATTTCTAAAATAAATAATGGATTTAATGTGATGGTTTAAGCTATATTACATGGATTTAGACTTTCTTAAATGCAGATGTTCCAAAGGTCTACATCGGTAGCTTGTAGGCTATTTGTGGAAGCCAAGAGATGCTAAATGTGTTTATGTTAATTAACAACCAATTACTGTGAGACCGGCAGTTAATGGATTGGACCCCGGTTCCCACCTCCCACAGCAGACGGCACGATTTCCCGGACTGTGTCGACACAACAGAGCCTCCCCTCAGGTAGGTTACCCTCCCCCTGACTCCCTCAGGTAGGTTACCCTCCCGCTGACTCCCTCAGGTAGGTTACCCTCCCCTTGACTCCCTCAGGTAGGTTACCCTCCCTCTGACTCCCTCAGGTAGGTTACCTTCCCCCTGACTCCCTCAGGTAGGTTACCCTCCCCCTGACTCCCTCAGGTAGGTTACCCTCCCCCTGACTCCCTCAGGTAGGTTACCTTCCCTCTGACTCCCTCAGGTAGGTTACCTTCCCCCTGACTCCCTCAGGTAGGTTACCCTCCCCCTGACTCCCTCAGGTAGGTTACCTTCCCTCTGACTCCCTCAGGTAGGTTACCCTCCCCCTGACTCCCTCAGGTAGGTTACCTTCCCCCTGACTCCTTAAGGTAGATTACCCTCCCCTGACTCCCTCAGGTAAACATTGGGAATGCAAAAGTGACACATTGCAAAACACTGCACTATTCTAATATAGTATTGCGACAAGTTTCTTTATTCTGAGGGAAGGCACTGCAAGCAACATGGTGAAAGGTACTACAATCTCACTCTGGTGCTGCACACAATATGGGACCCACCCTTGGCCCTGACTCTACTGCTATGGGACAAATAGGGAGAGGGAAAGACAGACAACATAGAGAGGGTGGTGATAGGTTCTTGATTTTTAGGGCCCGACGAGAACCATATCCCCACAAAAATAAAATAAACGTCTGTCTGGCGATATTCAGATCTTAATAGCTCCTGGAATGCGCCCGGTTTGAGACTCTGCTTGGCGACGTCACCGATGGCCTTTCCTCTAGTGCTGAACAAGAGGTAGACAATAGTGGCTTTCTGGGGTGTGGCAAAAACGTCCCAGAGAGAGAAAGAGTAGTGTAAGGGGAACACAGGAAAAACCACGTCCCTTACTGGGCGGAGCTAAAGTTCCTAGATGTGCGTTGTACCAATGCCTCTCTCAATCCTCTGCTCTCAGATCACCACTCAGCTCCACAGCTCCAGTTCATCATCAGTGCAGCCACCCACTCACTCGAATTTGCCAGTAAGACTTCTCATCCTGCAGACACTGGTCAAGTGCGATCACAGCAAACAGACAAACTTGGACCCTTGCATAGGGACCAAGCCCAATGGAGGGACATTCTCTGCTCAACTCCCAGCCCCGAACACCACAAAACACAGGGCTTTTAAAGGAAATGACAGCCAATCCCCAGCTACCTGTCTGATTAGCTAACACCAGCCCTGCCCCAGACTTATCCAACAATCCACTTATGACATGTAGTCATAAACGAAAAGAAAACAACGACACTACATTATCAAAAGTATGTGGACACCTGCTCGTCAAACATATAATTCCAAAATCATGGGAATTAATATAGAGTTGGTCCTCCATTTGCTCCTATGACAGCCTCCACTCTTCCGGGAAGGCTTTCCACTAGATGTTGGAACAATGCTGCGGGAGACGTTTAGTGAGGTCGGGCACTGATTTTGGGCGATGAGGCCTGGCTTGCAGTCGGCGTTCGAATTCATCCCAGAGGTGTTCAATGGGGTTGAGGTCAGGGCTCTGTACAGGCCTGTCAAGTTCTTCCACACCGATCTCAACAAACCGTTTCTGTATGGACCTCGCTTTGTGCATGGGGCCATTGTCATGCTGAAACGGGAAAGGGCCTTCCCCAAACTGTTGCCACAAAGTTGGAAGCACAGAATCATCTAGAATGTCATTGTATGCTGTAGCGTTAAGACTTACCTTTACTGGAGGGGACTAGCCCAAATCATGAAAAACATCCCCAGACCATTATTCCTCCTCCACCAAACTTTACAGTTGGCACTATGCATTCGGGCATGTAGCTTTCTCCTGGCATCCGCCAAACCCAGATTTGTCCGTCGGACTGCCAGATGGTGAAGCATGATTCAGTACTCCAGGGAACGTGTTCCCACAGCTCCAGAGTCCAATGGCGGTGAGCTTTACACCACTCCAGCCGACGCTTGGCACTGAGCATGGTGATCTTAGGTTTGTGTGCGGCTGCTCGGCCATGGAAACCCATTTAATGAAGCTCCCAACGAACAGTTATTGTGCTGACGTTGCTTCCAGAGGCAGTTTGGAACTCAGTAGTGAGTGTTGCAACCGAGAACAGCGGTCCCGTTCTGTGTGCTTGTGTGGACTAACACTTCGCCGCTGAGCCGTTGATGCTTCTAGACGTTCCCACTTCACAATAACAGCACCAGTTGACCGGGTCAGCTCTAGCATAGCAGAAATTTGATGAACTGACTTGTTGGAAAGGTGACATCCTACGTTGAGTCACTGAACTCTTCAGTAAGGCGATTCTACTGAAAATGTTTGTCCATGCTCAATTTTATACGCCTGTCAGCAATGGGTGTGGCTGAAATAGCAGAATCCACTAATTTGAAGGGGTGTCCACATACATTTGTATATGTAGTGTAGTTCACACATTCATAATTCAGGACAGGGTTACTGTCAAACAGATCTGGTTCGTCCATAACTTGTTTCCTGCTTGTAGCATGGTGCTATTTTCTCCAACTATAAGTCACATGATTTGCACATCTATCACTCCAGTGTTAATTTGCTAAATTGTAATTACTTTGCCACTATGGTCTATTTATTGCCTTACCTCCTTGCTTAATTTGCACACACTGTAAACAGAGTTTTCTATTGTGTTATTGACTGTACATTTGTTTATCCCATGTGTAACTGTGTTGTTGTTTTTGTCGCACTGCTTTGCTTTATCTTAGCCAGGTCGCAGTTGTAAATGAGAACTTGTTCTCAACTGGCCTACCTGGTTAAATAAAGGTGAAATAAAATACATTAAAAAAATGATTTCATGAGAAAAATCTTCGGCAGTGAGGGTGTATAATGCAAGTCATGGTGTCTTTGGATGAATGTGAACTAGATGCATAACCAGCATTATTAAAATAACTGTTTTAATTCAATCTCACGCCCTAATAGAAGACAATGTTCAAATGCAGTCCATGAAGAGGTTTTAGGATTAGGTGCACGGATATTCTGACGTACAATTGCAGACTCCAGTAACAACACATTGGTCAAAATGTTGTTAAGACCAAAATCAGGCTTTTATGGTATCTGTTTTGTCTTGAGACAAAGTGTCCTGGTTAAATTGTCTTCAGTTTCAGAGAAAATTGAGTGTCAAATTTGCAGTATCTACAATTCCAAGTAAAAACCAAGGCAAACAGGAGTAAGTGAAGTTTCTAAGTGAAGTTACTGCACTCTGGCTTTGTTCCACCCTGTTTTGACTGAAGTTACTGCGGGCTTTGTTCCACCCTGTTTTGACTGAAGTTACTGCAGGCTGTGTTCCACCCTGTTTTGACTGAAGTTACTGCGGGCTTTGTTCCACCCTGTTTATACTGAAGTTACTGCAGGCTTTGTTCCACCCTGTTTTGACTGAAGTTACTGCGGGCTTTGTTCCACCCTGTTTTGACTGAAGTTACTGCGGGCTTTGTTCCACCCTGTTTATACTGAAGTTACTGCGGGCGTTGTTCCACCCTGTTTATACTGAAGTTACTGCGGGCTTTGTTCCACCCTGTTTGGACTGAAGTTACTGCGGGCGTTGTTCCACAACTGTCATACTTGAGTAACACTAAAGATACCTCAATAGAAAATGGCTCAAGTAAAAGTGAAAGTCATCCAGTAAAATACTACTTGAGTAAAAGTATTTGGTTTTAAATATACTTAAGTATCAAAAGTAAATGTAATTGCTGAAATATCCTTAAGTATCAAAAGTAAAAGTACAGGTATAAATCATTTCAAATTCCTTACATCAATCAAATCAGACGGCACTATTTTCTTGTTTTTATCACTTACGATCAGCCAGAGGCACACTCCAACACTCAGACATGATTTACAAAGCATTTGTGTTTAGTGAGTCCACCAGATCAGAGGCATCAGGGATGACAAGGGATTTTCTCTTGATAAGTGCGTGAATTTGACAATTTTCCTGTCCTGCTAAGCATTCAAAAAGTAACGAGTACTTTTGGGTGTCAGAGAAAATGTATGGAGAGTGTCCAAACTTTTGACTGGTACTGTATCTCCACAAAAACAGGGGAGAGGGAAACATCTTTACTCTGTTCAGCAATCACCTGCTTCTTAGACATCAAAGTGTCAACTGTAGGGGCCCTCTCTTCCTTCAGTGGTCCTACAAACTCACTCATCTTTGGGGTTTTCAAAGGAAAGGTCCAAAAATCAAGATCACGCAAACGTCTCAGACAGATCGACCATGGTGGGATTGCTGACATCCTCAAAACTACACTTGCTCCCAGCGACTTTCTTAGACATAGCATGTGTAATGGCACACGCTGGGGACACTCTGGGACAATGTTCCCTCTAAGCTGCACGACTTCCACACAGCTCCGTGGGACTGGCGCACAATGCAAAGAAGAAATATCAGCCCACAGAGAGAAGCACAAGATTGAACTTCACTCACTATATAGAGTTTCTCTGTTAACACTATCAACGCTTCGCTTTACTGTTGCAATTGTGATCGAATCAATGCAATATTAGCCATTTTCAATTAACATACCGAAACAAAACGAACTAAGCAAGCGATTTTGTTGTAGGCAGAATGCATTGGAGTAGGATTCTATTGCTCACGTCTTAGCCCTTACTCTACACCAGTGCTTCTCAATTATTTTCTGTTACGCCCCCTAGGAAGAAGTAAACATTTCACGCCCCTAGGAAGAAGTAAACATTTTGCGCCCCCAACTCTCCATGACTGTAAATAGTATCATTTGTCTATAAAATACACCTCTGCATAACATTGTATCCTTATTAACATTAAAGAAAACAAAAAAAAGAAAAAAGAAATCAATATAGATCAACTTACAACAAAGAATAACTTTATTAACATTGTTTTTTAGTCTGTAACAGAAAAGACTTAAAGTGCATCAATTTGCCTGAAAAAAAAAAAAAAAAAATCCTTATTTAAAGTGTAATTTTTTTTTGAACATTTGATACTGAAAAATAAAATATAATCAATAAATAATAATAAATTCAAATTGATCAGCAACATTAACTCAGGAGCACAATATATAAAACACTTTGACCTATAAAACAAAAATGAATAAAACATTTTTTTTTGTTTTTAGTGGTCTGGTCTTTAAAATTGACTACACCTACAATGTCAGTCATAACCTCACTTAATTCAGAGGAAAGGTGCCTTGATGCCAGTGCTTCTCTGTGTATTACGCAGTGTGTCCACTCAGCATTAGGTGAGGCCTTCTTGATGAGTGCCCGAAGTCCTTTTCTCATCCCTGCCATGGTCTGTGCACCATCACTGCAAACACCAATGCAGTTCTCCCACTTTAGCCCATTCTCAGTCAGGAAGCAGTCCAGCATTTTGTATAGCTCTTCAGCTGTGGCTCTGTCTCTGACATATTTACAAAAAGTAGATCCTCACACAGGGAGTTTGTCATGTCAAAACGCACATAAGCGTTTATAAACAAACAGTCTTTGTTGCTGTCAGTTGCTTCATCGAACTGTAAGGCAAAACGTTTGTCTTTGAGTTTATCTACCAGCTGTTCTTTAAGATCGTTAGCAATGTCATTTATACGTCTGGCGACAGTGTCATTGGACAGAGGGGTAGTTTTTATTTTTGCAGCACTTGGCGTCATCCAGCATGACAGAGACCATGTCTAATGCTGCAGGCAGTATCAGCTCCTCTGCTATGGAGTGGGTTTTTGCACTGACCAATTTGGTACGCCACCTTATATGATGCTAACAGTGCTCGCTGGTTTACTGAAGTAGCATTCACAAAGCGAGACGATTGTTGGCAATATTCGCACGCGTTTCTCGCTGAAAAACTCAAGCGGCTTATCAGCGTGATTGGGGTGTAATGTCTTTAAGTGACGCCTTAATTTATTTGGCTTCATGCTGTCCGCTGCCAACATTTTTAGACACAGTAAACATACCGGTCTTTCTTCGTCTCCCATCGTAGTCACAGTGAAGCCAAGCGCAACATACGCCTGGCCATATTTCCTCGCCTTAGCTTTCGGAGACTTACGCTTGTCTCATTATCTCCGTCTCTCTCCGCCTTTCTTTTTCATCCCTGTTAAATATTGTTCCATGGTGTCTCTTAAGGGTTTGTTATCTGCACTTCATATCTCCTGCTATGTGCTGTGTGCTCTTGTTCGGTGCAAAAAAACACTTCCTGAAAAAGCATGTTCCCAGGGTCTCGCGCTCGGCATTGCTCCAAGCCCCCAGGGGTCGCCCTCACTATTTGAGAAGCACTGCTCTACACAGACTGGTGCAGGCATAACCAATCACAGCTGCAGTAGGCCTATATGCAAATAGACCATTGCCATATATGGATCTGTGCCATTTACTTTAAACTGGACTGTGTTTACAGGTGTGTTCGTGAGTAGATGCACTTGTTTTGAGATCAAAGGAAGAGCTGCATGTAGCCACATGTGCACATTTTGTTCATATCCTTTGCTAGTCAGTGAGTTATTAGCCCAGTTATAGAACATTTGTAATGAGCAATCAGGGAGTGTTTCCTACAAGAGCATAAAAAAACAAGCTTGTACAATAGCTAATGTAGGTAGCTAGCTAGCAACAATATGAGCTGATATGACATCAAAACAAAACTTAACAGATGGATACACTTCCCTACCCGTGGTGTTGGAAGGGGCTGTATCGGGGGAGAAGGGCCTTGGTCAGGGAGGTGACCAAGAACCCGATGGTCACTCTGATAGAGCTCCAGACTTCCTCTGTGGAGATGGTAGAACCTTCCAGAAGGACAACCATCTCTGAAGATGAATGGAGCAAAGTACAGAGAGATCCTTAATGAAAACCTGCTCCAGAGTGCTCAGAACCTCAGACTGGGGTGAATGTTCAACTTCAAACAGGACAACGATCCTAAGCACACAGCCAAGACAACGCAGGAGTGGCTTCTGGTACAAGTCTCTGAATATCCTTGAGAGGCCCAGCCAGAGCCTGGACTTGAATCCGATCGAACATCTCTGGAGAGACCTGAAAATAGCTGTGCAATGAGTGTAAATGAGTGAGTGTGTAAATGGGTGTGTCTGCAAGATTGATAAGGTAAGTAAATACATGTCTTATTCTCATAAGTGTAGCCCAGACATTCATTATTTTTAACAATTAGCTACTTTAAAGCAATTAAAGATCTATCTCATCTTGATCATGTGTTGTTCCTTCTCTCTTTCTAGAAGCAATCAGTTAACAGGAAAGAATACAGATCGAGGCTTTCAATCAAAATGAGGACAGAGAAATGTGTGGACTAGACAGGTTCTGAATGCATGACTTTGAGATATAAGTTGTACACAAAAAAATGTTGGGTTGTTTGGATGACCCAATTCCTTGGATGCAGGCAACGTGTCAATAGTTAGATTGTTTTCTGTAAATACAGCAAGGTTGGGTTGTTGGTGCTGAGTTAAGGTTGAGCTATGGATATTTGACCCAGCCAGTTGGTTTATTTTCCCACCACCAGCGTGTGAAGTCCACCAGAATACTTAGCAAGTATTCTAGTTCTAGTGCGACGGAGTGACTGACGAGTAGAAAACGGTGAATGTTATTTCGACAGACTAAGGGTGTTTTGGCTGACTGAAAACTGTAGTAACGGTAAGTAACAAACATTATGAATTTGAGGTTAAATAGGTTATCCTGTCATTATTAGGTAGCTAGCTAAACATTTGAGCGTTAGCTAGCTAGTTAGATAACAACCATTAGCTAGCAAGCCATTTTCTGTGCTAATATCACTGGCTGTGGTAACGTTAGCTTTGCAACGATGCTAGCGACTCTAAATTACTGAAGCAGAATACAACTAAATATACGTTTTTTTTTGTAGATTTTGGGATAGCTAGCTAACTAAGCCTGATACAGAGCTAGTTAACTAAGCCTGATACAGGGTGAATATGTTGTATACAAAATAATGAAAGGGGCTGTGTGGTAAATAGATAAAGATTTGTAGTTGAACAAGTCATTGCATGTATAGATTTTTTGTTTACTTGACTTGAGACTTGCTCTTAGAATGCACGACTTGGATTTGAGTCTTGACCCGTTCTACTCGGGACTCGACTTGAGACTGTGATTTTGTGATTTGAGACTTGCTTGTGATTAGAATAATAGTGACTTGGTCCCACCTCTGGTAATCGTATCTATAAATTGACCTTTTATAGTCAGATTGGATGATACTCGTAATCAGAAAAAAGGAAGTGTTTTAATATGCCTAAATAGATGTTTGCAAAATACCTCCCTGCATGTCCAAAAAATCTGCAGATCTTCTGAGGAGTGTCTGTGCCATGTACATCCTCAATTTGCACCTTGCTGCCAAGTTTGCGTCACTCAGTCAGAATGTCCATCAGCTTTTCAGATTATTTCCCCTACCTTGGATTTGTTAGATATTTGTGCCTTGATAGGTTTATAACAAACGTCCTCGCCATGGGATTTATCATAGTAGCAGGCAGCTGCAATCTAAATGATCAGACCGAAAACATACAAGTAAAAGTGATCAAGTGAAATGTTGAAGTGTTACTGGAGAAATACTACTTCACTCTATCCAATCAGAGCAGCAATAGACAGGCAAATGTGCCCGTTGATGTATTAAGACCAAGTAGAACCTCGTATCATATCCAGAAAATTGGCCATATATCCTTTACATCACTCGTTGTGTCCGACAACTTGGCACACCTCTACAAATTCACGAACAGCGCTCTGACTGATGTTGATGTGTAGCTGTCACGACTTCCGCCGAGGTCGGTCCCTCTTCTTGTTCAGGCGGTGTTCAGCGGTCGATGTCATCGGTTTTCTGACCATCATCGCGCCCCTTCTCATGTGTTTTGTTAGATTTGTCTAATTGTACACACCTGTTGTTAATTTCTCCCAATCACGCACCTGTTTATATTTCCTTCCTTCCCCTCTTCCCATGCGTGATTGTTTGGTTTGTACTGTTTGACCTTTGTCTTTTCCCAGTCTGTGTACTGAGGGCTATTTTATTTTGGTTCTAGTATATGCCGGGTTGCTGTTTGCGCCCGTTTATGGTTGTTATTCGTGTGGGTATTCTGTTCGCCAGAGGTTGTTGGCTTGGACTGGTGTATTATTAAAATACCTTTTCACACGTACTCCCTCCTGCACCTGACTCTTTCTACAACAGAACCAAGGACATTACAGTAGCTAATTTTATGTAGCTGGCTACATTCTTTCAATGATAAACATTAAGAAATATTTTTATTTTTGCAAAATAATACAGCTTTTTTTCATTGTAGGCTAAGCTCATTGCATATGTGGCTGCTAGCCAAATAGTGTTGCACTTCTGTTGTCATCTGATGAAAACGAAACTATTTTCCACCAAATGTGTTGGACTAACGTGAAAAACTCTCGCTATAAAACTCTTGACTTTCAATATAAAACAGGAAATGGTTTAAACAAATAAATGTATATTGTCTTCGTTTTGAAAACGTAGATTTCTGCTTTATCTGAAAAATGTGGTCGGAGGCGCCATGTGGATGGTGTGACACTGAGGCCAAAGTGCTCCACACCACAGTGCCTCTCAAATTTTGTAACAATGCCGAGGTCTCCTTATAGCTCTGCATTGACATGATTGGTTGACTGTATGTGGGGGCGGGGAGGTCCTGTATAAACACAAACTCACTTCCTTGACAACTTGTAACAGCTCTGTGCTGTTCGGCGAAGAGCAAGAAGTATGAATGCCCTGACTTCTGCAGAGCCCCTATCACTGTAAATGCTGCACGGCCAATGCAAACAGCTGAATTACCATGCAGCGACCCCTGGGAGAATACGTTGGTTCATGGTTGCAGCTTTAATTATCATTTGATGATGTTGTGCATTTAAGGAATATTGATTGAGATAATGTCAAGTGTTTTATGAACACTAAATAAATATACCATCCCAACTCAGTGGCCTTGTGGTTAGTCTCCCTGCAGAGATTGGCATTACTTACACAATAAGCCATGTTAGAGATGCTCTTCTGTTACCTTTGGACACGATCAGTTATTCTGTCATGGATGCAACTTTATGATAATTGGGAATAATGACTTTTCATGGTAATAACTATATTAAAAACAAAAATTGTTTTAAGTGAGAATAGCCATTGGTCTGAAGTCGAAAAGAAAGGAAATTCACGAGCACCACAATGCCTACTCCACTCATGCACTAAGTTTTCCAGCCCACAGCTTTGACCTACTACGTTGGTCTATTGTACTTCTCAAACATACTCTTAGAGGTAATGTAATTTGTACTAAATACAAGTTAAAATATTGGATTTTTCACACACAACACTAATTTAATTCCACTACCTTTTCAAGCTATGTTCAATTATATAAAAGCAAGCTTTGCTTTTATTCTTACAAGACCATCATGCATGATTGAGCGAGCTGTTTTGTCTTGTAGTAATGTGGTGTCTGCCTGTATTTCCTTAAACCTTTTTTTTTTAGCAATACATGCCATTGAGAAATAAATATACACTGTGTACAAAAATTGTGGAACACCTTCCTAATATTGAGTTGCACCCACTTTTGCCCTCAGAACCGCCTCAATTCATCAGGGAATGGACTCTACAAGTTGTCAAAACCATTTCAGTAGGATGAAGGCACAATGCTTCCCACAACTGTGTCAAGTTTGCTGGATGTCCTTTGGGTGGTGGACCATTCTTGATACCCCATTCAAAAGCACTTAAGTATTTTGTCTTGCCCATTCACTCTCTGAATGGTACACATACACATTCCAGGTCTCAATTGTCTCAAGGCTTACAAATGCTTCTTTAACCTGTCTCCTCCCCTTCATCTACACTGATTTGAAGTGTATTTAACAGGTGACACCAAGAAGGGATCATAGCTTTCACCTGGATTCACCTGGTCAGTCTGTCATGGAAATGTTTTGTACACAGTGCATTTCAGAACATATTTTATTTGGTCAGTAGGTGCCCAACATAACAGGTAATGAGTGGTCTGTTGGAAACACACATTCCTGATTTCTGTGACCGTTAGATTACCAGTGTAATATTGACAAAAGCTCACATGGTCCTGTTTTTTTATTTGCTGTACTGATTAATGGGCAGTTCATTATCTTTGCTAAATGAATGTGTAGCTTAAAGTTATTTGTATTTATTTTTGCAATAAAGATGGTGAAGCTACAACAATACCCATTTACAATAGGCTTATATCTAAAAATACATCCAGCCTAATAATGTACAGTATATACAAATTATTTTCATAGTAGGACACTACAAAGTCCATTATTCCTCTGAAGAGTATGAATTAGGCTGTTTGAGAAGAATCCTAAGCAACCTGCATACACATAGCTTGAAGTACAATATAAACCAACATATTGTATCTACTGTAGTAGGTCAAAGCTGTGTGCTGGAAAACCTAGGTAGAGCATGGGCGGAGTAGGCATTTAGGTGCTTGTGTGAATTTCTCTCGACTTCAGACAAATCCATCTTCTCACTTAAAACATTGTTTAAAAAAAGAAAAAACATGTACATGTTTTATTCCCCGGAAGGTGATTATGCAAAAATATAAACCGTATCGTTCGAGCCCTTGATTCTGATTGTCTGAAAGTCGTGGTACGTGAGACAATATACCACTGGTATGACTCAAAACTACTTGTTTACTGTTCTAGTTATCTTGGTAACCTGTTTATAAAAGCAATAAGGCATCTCTGGGGATTGTGGTAAATAGCCAATATACCACGGCAAAGGGTCGCATCCAGGCACTCCGCATTCTGTTGTTCATAAGAGCAGCTTATTGCTTAATTATACAGCATTTCCACCTGCAAAAGGGTCTTTCAAAAATGTAATTTGACCTTCAAATCATGTTAAAAAAAAAATTGTCTAGGGGCCGGTTTCCCAAAATAATCTGTGATAATCCACCCCCAGAAATAAAAATCATGAAACTCCTGTCAATTTGGTGAATGCAGTGGGTAAAAAAAATCCCCATGATTTAACTTCTAAGTGGTCCGTCTGTGAAAATCAGGAAATCGTGTAGGATCACGTCATAGCTACATGATTCTCATCACTGGAGATAGTTTGTTATCCCCCATCACATTTCACAACGCTTTTAAAGCAATTACAAATGTGATGACAAGCCTGACTTCTGAGCAGGAGGATGTGAAAGCAGACGCGGGAGGAAGTGCAGCCGCCAACACCAGAGTCTGAAGGGAGACAAATCAACAGTAACTAAAACATAAGCATTTTCTGCAAATGAGACACCTTAATTATGTCAATGTCATTTAGCTAATTCAGATTTCCCCCCACAAGTGATACTAGCAAGAGCAGTGATACTAGCAAGAGCGGGTTTATAATGTTTACTTATTCAACTGTTACCATGCACCTGCAACAAAGATGGGTCAGATGTGCTAGTGCCTTTTGAATTGTGTTCAGCGTAGTATAAAATACAACTTTAAACATTTTAGCATCTCCTCTGGTACGTTCAGTTACTCCCGTCCCTGTTACTGCACTGCTGGAGCTAGAAACACAAGCATTTCCCTACACCAGTGTTACGAATCCCTTCTGCCCCGCAGTCTAGGGGGAATGGAATCAAGACACGCAACATATCTCATGCAAATTATAATAGTGAAAAGGAACAGTGAGAACAAAAATAAAAGACAACTTAAATCTACCATCAAACAATAAAGGTTTATTTCTAAACACGGTAATGGGGTGTGGGGAAAAGGGGCTGAGCTGGACCCAAGGAAGGAACTAATAAATATCCAAACACCCCTAAGCTAATCTATCTGCTTAAAGAACAGCTAGCTAACTAACCAATAAAATACAGTGGGTGGTCCGCCCAGTTCTAACTAATGTATTTAGACAGTGTTTCTACGGGTAATGTATGCCCATGGGCGACTTGTCTGGTTATGCCCTTCTCCACCAACAAACAGCAATACAACACAGCACAGGATCACAGTTACTCACAAGATCACAGTTAATGTGAGATGTTGGCACCAAAACAAGAGCAATAGCGATAGCAAACACAAACAAACCAACAGCAACTGGGCTTCAACAAATACCAAACAGCAGTAGAGGTGTGTAGCGAGCTACAAAACAAGAGACAGAGAGAGACAACTGACTGGGGGTTTAAACCAAGGGAAAGGGGGTGTGATTGGGTAAGGGAAAAGGAGCAGGTGTGTCTTCTGATTGGGACTGATTGAGGATTGATTGGCGACTGATGACTGCTGATGAGTGACACCTGTGACTAGGGCAGAAGGAAAGAAAACAAATACACACACAGGATACCTGTATCCGTAACAACCCGCAATAACATTGTTCGCTACACCCGCAATAACATCTGCTAAACATGTGTATTTGACAATTAACATTATTTGATTTTTAGACAATGGGTTAGACTTTCTCTATATCGTCTGACCTGTGTTGAATGTGCATGTAGAGAAACACATGGCAGGCAATGAGCGACATGAAGGTTTTGGTTTAGTTCATAGTTCAAACTCCCAGATTACTTTATAAGGTAAAGATGAACTCTCTAATGTTGGTTTTGTAGAGTGGTTGATGGGGCAGCTCAATACCAGGGCTACAGACAGCTTTACTGCTCAATGTTTGGAATCTGAGTCTTGAACAAGGTGTCTGTGAGGGACGAGGCTGGAGATGAGAAGCAGGGTGCGAACATTTAATTAACAACGGCCATGGAACTGGACAGGAACACACAACAACATTATTGCTGACACAGGGATCTAACCAGAGAAACAGACAGATATAGGAGGGGCAATCACCAAGGTAATGGAGTCCAGGTGAGTCCAATGATGCGCTGCTGCGTGTGATGGTGACTGGTGATGAAGCGCAGGTGCGCGTAACGATGGTGACAGGTGTGCGTAATGGAGGCAGTCTGGCGCCAGAGAGGGAGAGCTGGAGCAGGCGTGACAGGGTCAGTACTTACAAGACCACCTCTTTCTTTCTGTCAGACTGAAGCACTGTGATCACTTTGCACATAGATCCAACGTCTGTGCCAAGCCTAGATAGGTTCACAACCCGTTAGCTAAATATAAAGATTTCCCCTGAAATAAAAGGTTCTGTGACTTGATGACCTAACCTTGTGTACTTATCTGTTATATCAACCAACAAAAATTCTGGTGAACTTTCTGCATAGGGACCTCACATATTCAATACAGAGCAATTACTTTTGCATTTTTTTTTTACTTTGTCTATTTTCTATGAATTTGTATTAATTGTATTTAAAAAAGACTTTGTTAACTTCAGTTACTTTCCAACCCATATCAGTTGTATAAATACAACCAACTGTTATTGGTTCAGGGACCTCACCTACAAATCATGACAATTACATTTGTATTTTTTTGTAATTGAATTTATGTTAAAAAAAAATACTTCAGGTGCATCTATGTCAACAGACACAACAGACTAGTACAAGACATTCAAAACGCCTTGTGAACTTTCATTAATACTTGATTTGAAAATATTTTTTAAATACTTCCTTAAATTAGTTCTATTGGTGGTCTAATATAGAGGTCTACACGTTTTTTTGCAGGACACCAACGATATGGCATCCCACGAGTGCTAAATATGGAAAATCATCACAATGAGGTGATCATTCACTTTTGATAACTTAAACTTTGAGTTGAAGTTTGATAGCAAGCTGCTCAAAAACAATTATCCTTTGTGCAATATGCTCGTCTATTGAATTTGAATGAACATATATAGAAATGCTAGATTATTTATTTATTTATTTATTTATTTATTTGACAGGGTCAATGCACATCAATGAACATTTCTGTCAATGTGCCAGATTTTGTCAGCTGGATAGTTTTTATCCGTCAGATAGAGACATTTAGCATCACAAACAATTTACATTAAAAAAGGTCCCTAAATGGGATTTAAAATAATAGAAGTAAAAAATAATAATTGTGAAAAAGAAAATACACTAAATATAAACAACGAAATAGTACAAACAGCAACAAATGTGTTCACATTATATTCACAATATGTAATAATTAGGTATATATAGCATGCCTTATGATGCTTAAAGAACAACTGTTGTTAGTCATTCATTACTTTATTGTTGACAATAGTTTGGTGGTGAAAGATACCATTCCCATGTATTGTGACATTCCAGAGACATTTGGGATTAACCTATCGACAACATATAGTTTAACTGAAAATAAATACAGCATAAATATTGTTATATTTACATAATTCAACATATATATATTCAAAATACAATGTTTATTTATTGGAAAAAAACATCCTTAATCTACATGGTGATGGTCATAGATCCCTTCCACTGCCACCAATTCATCAATCTTTCTGACCAGCTCAACAACTTGATCTCTCCTATGACTTATATTGTTGAAAACATGGAATCTGTCAGAACAGCGACGTATAATGTCTTTAAGATTTGGATGACCCTTAAGTACAAAGTCTTGTATTGTTCTCCCCCCAAGTTGATCGCTGTGAGTAAAGAGCACAATCATGTGCTTGTAGACCTGTGGAAAGAGTTCCTCCAAGACATCAACAGATGTCTTATCCTCTGAATGCCATGTCTCCAGCTTCACCACCAACAGGAAGACATGAGGACCAGGGGATGTGACTTCAAGACACTTCAGTATCTCTCTTTGGATATACCTTGGTTTCTTTTTACCATCTGTGTCTAACACTCCTGGTGTGTCCACCACATTTAACCATCTATTTTCTTGTACCTTTTGTTCACTACATTTATCAGTCACTGAGGTAGACAGGGGTGCTGATGTAAATACTTCTCTTCCCAGAATGGTGTTTCCACTTGAACTTTTACCAGATCCAGTTTTTCCAATCAACACAATTCTCAGGTCATGACCTGCAAACATAATACATTGTTAATGATTAATTCACTCAAACCCAGTAAAGAAAATGTACAGGATCTGAACTGCAAAGTTACAATCAATTCTCACCTGCAGGCACTTCAGGCTCAGGTGTTTCTGGCTGAGATTTATTGCTCCCCATTGTCTTGATGAAGTTGAAAATGAATGAAGAGAAAGTGCTTTTTCCAATGTTATATCCACCATGCTCTCTTAGAACCGCCCACCCAACCCGCCTTATCTCTCTACAATACAGTATATAAGGAAGATGTAGAACTCTTTCAGATTTTTACTGACCATGTGTTGAAAACCTTCCTATGGACTTTTTTTTAAGCCTCGTCTACAATTATTCAAAAAGTGGAAGTCTATTGAAAAAAAGTACTCAATCTTTCTTCACATTCAACTTCTCAATGATCAGATAACTAATGAACTGACCAACAGGAAAAGTCAGAGTACCTGTAGTTAGATATTATTTGAATGTCAGCGTGAGATGTATAACTGTAATGAATTCCTTTTTTTATTATTTTTATTTATTTCAGGCGTTTTATATCTGTGACAAGCAGTTTCTGCCAAAACAAGAAGAGGAACATGTCACAAAGTAAGTGTTACTTTTGAAGTGATTAAACCTACTATTATAATGTAAATGTATTTTGATATTTATGTACAGTTTAATTTAACACATACACATATAGCTGTTTTTAGAACAGATGTAGACTATTTCCTCAACATGTAGACATTTCCTCCTAAGATTTCTCATATAGTTGATTGCTCCTCTTAATGTTTAATCAGGTGAAAATCATCCCGGTCAAGAGAACCATGAAGGCAACATGCTGAACATCGTGTTACTGGGACAGGCAGGCAGTGGAAAGAGTGCAAGTGGAAACACAATCCTGCGAACAACCTTTTTTAAATCAGAAAAAAACTCTCAACCTGTTACTACAGTGTGTGAGGTTAAACAGAAGCAGTTATTTGGGACAGAGGTCAGGGTCATTGATACCCCAGACTTCTTCCATAATAATGTTGAAAATTCGGACAAACATGTTATAGAATGTAAAAATCACTGTGGGGAAAATCCTTGTGTGTACTTGTTGGTGATTCAGATTGGCCGCTTCACAGAGGGCAAGAGAGCGATATTAAAACAATTGGAAGAAGCCTTTAAGAGTGAAATCAGATGCAAAACGATTGTCCTCTTTACTTCTGGAGAGCAACTGACAAGTATCACCATTCATCAGTTCCTCCAAAATGTTGATTCGCATCTGAGGGAAATACTAAGTCACTGTGGGGACAGGTACCATCTGTTCAGAAACACAAAACCAGACTGTCAGCAGGTAGAGGGTCTGATGGAGAAGATACGTGAACTCCTGGGCCAGGATAACATGTTCCCAGATTTGAGAAAGCCTTCTCAATGCATTCCGTTAGGGTTATGGTTAGGGTTAGGGTTAGGGTTGGGGTTAGTGATTGGGGGAGTAATCATTTATATAAGTATTTTATATTTTCGGTGTAAGACGACAACATTCTTCTGTTATGAGAATTAATGTTTAATTACTGTCATCAATAAACCAATGTTTATGGTGGAAACAACAAGACTCACTAATTACTTACATTAATACCCTGCTGTTTAATCACACAATACCAAGCTCAATTTGTTACAGAAGGAAATGAAATGTTAATAATATAAATGTAAAATGTGATTCAAGTAAACCTGAGGAAGCAGTGACACTGTCCACATGTCTCTTCTGTGTGAATCAAGCATGCACATTAGGAGATTAAAGTATTTTATAACAATATTTAGCATCTGAGTCTTCTTTTGAGTCTTAATAACTGTTATTCAAGTTGTTTTTAAATAGGCTTTTTAAAACGATGCTCTGCCAATTTATGACAAAACAATGAGAGTGTATTACAGCAGCATATGAAGCGAATAAGCAATATTTTCACCACAGAGAATTACAGCATTCAATATAGCAATTGGCTCAAACTCAAACTTTATACTACTAATAGACCTCTCTCCACCTGTGGATGGACTGTCAGACTGAAGCATTGAGAATTCTTGATCGTGATCATCTTTATGAAGCATTGAGAATTCTTGATTGTGATCATCTTGCGCATAGAGCCAATGTCTGTCCCAAGCCATCTGTTAAACACAGCCCAAACAGGTTCCCAAACAGGTTCTCAACATATACAGTCTGTATATGATAGAAATATAGATTTCCTAAAATAACAGATTCTAAATATAACAAAAAGATCTACATGAAATAATAGGTTCTGAATATACAAATAATCTACATGAAATAACAGGTTCTGAATATACAAATAATCTACATGAAATAACAGGTTCTGAATATACAAATAATCTACATGAAGTAACAGGTTCTGTGACTTTGTGACCTGACCTCATGTGCATATCATGGATATCAACCAGTAGACTTATAGGTGAATGATCTGTATCAAACAAGACACTCCTTTTCTTTCTGTCTTTCAGAAGTCCTCAATTTTGATCATCAGTTAGCATCCAGAGACTTGGCCAACTCTGCCCTTCATCCATCTCTACTGTTTAACCTTCTTTAACCTGTCAAGAGCTGCTCTGATTGGCTAACTGAGCATCATTCATGGCCTATTTTCTTATAAGGACCATTTGCTATAGAGCCTCTAACCTTTTTACTTCAACCCTTCTTCCCTCACTCCAAGCGCATTGTCATGACTGTCTCATTGCCACTATGCCCTCTACAGGTGAACTAGACACACTGCCAGTATGCCCTCTACAGGTGAACTAACACACTGCCACTGACTCACACAGACACACACATGCATTAAAATACATGACACATTTTAAATAAGTAGTTTAAAAGGATTTACCTCACGCTTCCAGAACTCAGTAGCAGTCCTGACCCTCAATAGACTTATATTGAATTAATTTCAACATCATTTTTCAGACCATCAAAAGGGAATGTCTACACACTGGATAAGATGACTTATCTCAATTTGCACTCAAAGTGAAAGTGACTGAATAAAACACAGAACCACTCTGGCCATTGCTCTTAATATTCCTGTGACTCTTGAGAACTTTCCTAATCTCAAACTGTTTCCTCATACATCTTATTATTATGGTCCCCCCTTTGTAGGAAATTATGTACCATCCATGTACCCATATATTTACAGACATGTACGGTGGCTTATATTAAACAGTATAGACTGGGTTGTTCAAGCCCTGAATGCAGGTTGGCTGACAGCCATGGTATATCAGACCGTATACCACAAGTATGACAAAAAATGTGTTTGTACTCTAATTACATTGGTAACCAGTTTATAATAGCAGTACGGCACCTCAGAGTTTGTGGTATATGGCCAATATACCACAGCTAAGGGCTGTATCCAGGCTGTATACTCCGCATTGCGTTGTCCCTAAGAACAACTCTTAGCCGTGGTATATTGGTCATATACCACACCCCCTCATGCCTTATTGCTTAAGTATGCTATTGTGTTATCTATGCTCCAGTTGGTGTGAGTCAATAACCACTAATGGGAACAGCTTGATTTGTTAAATGAGTTTGAGTAACTCCATTCACTGTTTATTATCTTCTGTATCGGTGAGGACCCTCCCTCCATCATGTAGGTCTGGGGTCTTCAACATCTCACCCCCAGTGTGTGTGTGTGTGTGTGGGCTGCTGCTGCATTTAAACTGAATGTCGAAATGGAATTATAGAGCTACTCAATCCAATTTTCAAAAGCAAGATTAAAATGCATCTTGCGTTGTAGTTTTCGGAGGACCACTTCTCCCTTTGTCACACTTGAAAAATTCCAAAATGTTTTCGGTATTTTCGACCACGGTATCACAACTGAGACAATTATATCGCCATCCTTTAATTTACTTGGGATTTTGATTGTTTTCTCTTTTTATTTGACGTCTTAATGTCTTTTGAATAGAGTAGGACATTGATCTGAGTTTCTTTAGGATTATTGTTGGTTTGGTTATTTACTACTCTACTATATTTTCCTGCAATTTGTTTGTGAAATGTTACTTGATGAATGAAAAGAAAAACTAAATGTTAGAGTATATTGTGTTATATCCTGACGTGGAAGTAGACATACATCTTCTTGCCACCAGAGGTCAGTCTAGCTGCTTATATCAGTCTTTAGATGAAGGAAAGACAGGAATTTTTATTTCACCTTTATTTAACCAGGTATGATACAATTCCCCTGGTCCTAACTGAGTTAAAGTCATATCTGGTATAATTGAATATCCACAGTATGGTTTAGTCATATTCTGCTCCCAGCTTTACTATTCCTAGACCACAAGGCCTTTGCTTGAACGATCTCTGAATTACCTGGGACCTCCTAATGACACGCTATTCCCGACATAGTGCACTACTTTAGAATAGAGCACCATGTCGGGAATAGGTTAAGTTAGTTCATCCATTATGCAGGATGAATGCACTGGTCATTTTCCAGGAACAGACATTAGAGGGCCGTAGAGACAACAAAGTAAAGTTAGACTGAGGAGGAGAAAGGTGAGAGGGAGTGACAGGTCAGGATATCATAGCTTTACCCTCACTCGGAGAATGACTCAATCAGACATGATAGAGAGAGCTGAGTCAGACATGATAGAGAGAGCTGAGTCACACATGATAGAGAGAACTGAGTCAGACATGATAGAGAGAACTGAGTCAGACATGATAGAGAGAACTGAGTCAGACATGATAGAGAGAACTGAGTCAGACATGATAGAGAGAGCTGAGTCAGACATGATAGAGAGAGCTGAGTCACACATGATAGAGAGAACTGAGTCAGACATGATAGAGAGAGCTGAGTCACACATGATAGAGAGAACTGAGTCAGACATGATAGAGAGGGCTGAGTCACACATGATAGAGAGAGCTGGGTCAGACATAACATCCACTATCTAACACTCTGTCTGTGTTGCTGTATAATATCCCCTATCAAACACTCTGTCTGGGGTATGTCCACAGTTTTGTCCAGAATCTGTAAATTGTTAAGTTTTGCAATCTTGCTGTGAAGATGGCAGCAAACATCACCATGTTTTCTATCAAAATAAAATGATTAATTGAATGAAATATATTTGAATCATTGTAGCCTATTTGAATAATGATGGTCGTAGGGATGTTGGAAAATAGAAATCAGTTAGGCTGAATCAGTTAGGTTGAAACTTGAAATAGTACTCCAATGACATGTAATGTAGGTTTCACTTAATTTTTATACAAACCTTCAGAAAATACAGTTAATTAATGAAATAATTGTGAATGTCACTCTCAAGTTAGAACTGGTGCTCCCTAGCTGTGAAACCTAAATCTTCAGTATCGGACAGAATATAGGAAAAACAGACAAATGTGTGGATAAAGTGCTAAACTTGAAGAACTCCTAGTTCTCACTGAAAATTGAATTTGATTCAATGTATCGGTTTACTCGCCAGTGCTCTCTGAACAATAAGCAACAATAAGATACACTAGATTAACGTCATTGCTCAGAGACAGCACATTTTAGTTTATTTTCTCAGATAGAAACGCAGATCATCTTACATTTTTATTTGAGGTTGCATAGTCTGATGTCTGCTGTGCCTTTAAAGTCATGTGAAACATCTGCTCAATGTTCACACAAACCAAGTGCAACCAATAGTCACTTCAATAAAGTGACAACAAGGTGAACAAAATAATGTCAGACAGTGATTCAGAAGTTACCTCACTAACAACAACTAAGTCTAGACTACTATGTTTGGAAGCAGAGAGCTACAGTATCCCTTGAGACAGTACAAAATGTTCTGGAAACACCAGCCTCTTGGAGAAAGGCCCTTTATGTCCTAATCAGACAGCACCAGATGTTCTGTAAACACAAAACTTCAGCTAAAATTGTTGAATGAGTTTCCTGTAAACAATAGATATTATATTCCTTCTCTTTTAGCCAGGTAAATGCTGATTGTCTTTTCTTATTATGTTCTAAGCCATTACAATCGTAACTGGCTATACTTATTTCACCACTTTCCATAATGAGACACAACTTTCAATTCAGTTTATCAAAATATATGTTTGTAAAGTACCATTAAAAAGTAACATGATGATTGAGTGTCTATATAGCTGTACCATGATATTTGCATTGCTACTAAGTAAACCTCCAATTGGTCCCCACTATTCCACCCGCTAAAAGCCCTCCTCATCCCGAGTTGGGTTGTCATCCCAATGCCTGGCAGACCACCCCCGACCCCCGGATCCCATAGCCCTGAAAAGACTGGGATCCATCCTTCGAAAAGAGCACACAGTGCCAATTACAGAACAGAAGTAGATCAACTGCCAAATGCATTTCCATCGCCCTCACCTCGATTTGTATTATATATATAGCAATCAAAATATATATATATTTTTTTTAAATCCTGTTCCTTATTTTCCATAATTAGCTATTAATATTTGTAGTAATGTAACCTCTCACCAGTCTCGCCATTACTAAAATTACATTATTGCAAGCAATTATTATATTAGCAAACAATTATTGTGAATCATCCTATATTGTCCCTAACATCTTTTACTCCTTCGCAGCAGTTGTGGGATACGCACATACAACCACACACTCATACACACTCAACCCTTTCCCCCCACACAACCATAGGCTCACATTCTCAACAGTTGCACCATCCCAGAGCCCAACTCAAGAAAGGTCTTGATTTACGAATGCAGTTGCAGCTGTATGAGAAGGCCTGCAAGACTGTGCAAATAAATGGGCAGAAATTGAGAGATTTTATTAACCATTGTTATGTCCTAGATGATGGAGGTCAGATGTACACCTTTTCCCTGAAACACCCATAACACGGCCCCCCGTATTGAATATATTCCCAAGCATCTCCATGCAGTCAGACTTTTGATTTAAGTAATCATTAAAGTAATTAGCAACATCAAATGGTTTTGTGATGAATCAGCCATCTGATTCAATGAAAGATGGAGTTGAATTTGTACTTCAAAGATGTTCTTCCATCATTCTTTATATCATTGATCTTGACTTCAGATTACAGTTCATTTGTATTTTTGTTGAGTTTAGTATCATCATTTCTCAATTTGCAGTATGTAACTCCTTAATTATTAGCTACTCCTTTTGCCACATCTCTTTCAACCATACAGTTTTTCAATCCTCATCACTCCACGGAGCCTTAACAGTTTTTTTATTTGTATTATTATTATTTTAATCTAACCATACCACCCGTCCCCTAATTTGGATAAACTATTGGAATAAACTACAACAACAACAACACTTAGGCTTCTACTTCAAGCTTAAACATACAGTGCATTCGGAAAGTATTCAGACCCCTTTCCCTTTTCCACATTTTGGTACGTTACAGCCTTATTCTAAAATTGATAAAAAAAATGTTTTCCTCATCAAGCTACACACAATAACCCGTAATAACATTATTAAAAAGTATTAAAAATAAAAACGGAAATGCCTTATTGACATAAGTATTCAGACCCTTTGCTATGAGACTCGAAATTGAGCTCATGTGCATCCTGTTTCCAAGACTCTTCCTAGAGCTGAACACCCAGCCAAACTGAGCAATCGGGGGAGACGTGCCTTGGTCAGTGAGGTGAACAAGAACCTAATGGTCACTTTGACAGAGCTCTAGAGTTCCTCTGTGGAGATGGGAGAAACTTCCAGAAGGACAACCATCTCTACAGCACTCCATCAATCTGGCCTTTATGGTAGAGTGGCCAGACAGAAGCCACTCCGCTTGGAGTTTGCCAAAAGGCACCTAAAGGACTCTCAGAACATGCTGTGGGGATGTTTTTCAGCAGCAGGGACTGGGAGACTAGTCAGAATCGAGGGAAAGATGAACAGAGCAAAGTACAGAGAGATAATTGATGAAAACCTGCTCCAGAGCGCACAGGACCTCAGACTGGGGCGAAGATGGACCTTCCAACAGAAAACCAAGACATAATAATAATAGAGTCTAATGTTTCTTGTAGAGTTGATACATTTTTATATAGGTTAATAAGACATATCTGTTTATTGTCCAATAACATATTTAAAATTATCCACATTTTGGTACGTTACAGCCTTATTCTAAAATTGATTAAAAAAATGTTTTCCTACACACAATAACCCGTACAGAAAACCGAGTAAACCAAGACAACTCAGAAGTTTCTCTGAATGTCATTGAGTGGCCCAGCCAGAGCCCGGACCTGAACCCGGTCGAACATCTCTGGAGAGACCTGAAAATAGCTGTGCAGTAATGCTCCCCATCCAACCTGACAGAGCTTGAGATGATCTGCAGAGAAGAAAGGGAGAAACTCCCTAAATACAGGTGTACCAAGCTTGTAGCATCATACCCAAGAAGACTTGAGGCTGTAATCGCTGCCAAAGGTGCTTCAACAAAGTCCTGAGTAAAGGGTCTAACGTTTTAAAAATGTTTAATCCTTTATTTAACCAGGCAAGTCAGTTAAGAACAAATTCTAATTTACAATGACGGCCTAGGAACAGTCAGTTAACTGCCTTGTTCAGGAGCAGAACGACAGATTTTGACCTTGTCAGCTCAGGGATTCGATATAGCAACCTTTCGGTCACTGGCCCAACGCTCTGACCACTAGGCTACCTGTCGCCCACTTATGAAGACTTATGTAAATATTATATTTCATCAATTTTTGTATAATTTTTGCAAACATTTCTAAAAACCTATTTTTCTTTGTCATTATGGGGTATTGTGTGTAGATTAATGAGGGAAAAAAAACAATTTAATACATTTTAGAATAGGCTGCAACGTAATACAATTTGGAAAAAGTTTGGGGTCTGAAAACTTTAAATAGGCCCGTTTAATTTTGTCTGGAATATTTTTTGCTCATATAATTTTTAAAACTAGTCGCTAGGTATGGGCAAGGCCATAAGCAAATAGGTAAACTGGGATATGACTAAAAAGTGAATCAGGGTGATTTTTCCATAAATAGATAGGTATTTTCCTTTCCATGGTAGCAAGATCTTATCTATTTTTGCAAACTTTCTATTATTTATTTATTATGAGATATGAATATAGAGTATGTCCACTTGACCTTTAGGCCATGTTATTGGTAAGGGAAACCATAGGCCTGATTGTCACGACCTCCGCCGAAGTTGGTGCCTCTCCTTGTGAGGGCGGTGTTCGGCGGTCGACGTCACCGGTTTTCTAGCCATCACCGATCCACCTTTCATTTGTTTTGTCTTGTTTCCCCACACACCTGGTTGTCATTCCCTCATTACTTGTCATGTATTTAACCCTCTGGTTTCCCCCATGTCTGTGTGTGTAATTGTTTGTCAGTGGTACGTTCCGTCTGGTTTGCGCTGGACTTGTTGTTTTTGTGTTTTGTCCTGCCGCACTTGTTTTCTGTAGGCAATTGTTGTTGTGACGCTATTGCGTTCAGTGACTGTTACTGTGCCACAGTAAAGTGCTTTCGTTCACTCATTTCTGCTCTCCTGCGCCTGACTCTCACGCACCAGCTACACACACGAGCCTGACACTGATAGACAAAAATGAATGGCAACGTATTGCCATTGGGTGAAAAATATACAGAAAATACCACTGAATTGGGCGGCAGTATCACGTTTTAGGGAAGACCTAGATGCAGACAGTGTCGAAGTAACAAAAGTTTATTACTAGAACAGGGGCAGGCAAAACGACAGGTCAAGGGCAGGCACAGGTCAGTAATCCAGATCAGAGTCAAAAGGTACAAAACGGCAGGCAGTCTCAGGGTCTGGGCAGGCAGAGGTCAATAATCCACGGCGGTGTGACAAGGTATGGAATGGCAGGCAGTCTCAGGGTCAGGGCAGGAAGAAAACTAGAAAACTGGAACTATAGAAAAAAGACAGGAGCAAGGGGAAAAGTGCTGGTAGGCTTGACGGACAAAACAAACTGGCTTCAGACAAAGAGAGAACACAGGTATAAAGCAATTTTTTATAACTGTCTGAAACTATATGCAAATGGACAGAAAGTCACGTCTCAAGTGTGAAACGACACATTTTAAAAACTTATTTGAAAGTGCGTTTATTTGTATTTTGTTTATTGTTTGTCAATTATCCATTACTAAAGAACCGTATCGCTATGGATTTGACTTATTTTATGTGATTTTGTCTGAGGCCTATGTTATGTCCATATCAGGCATATAATACTCCAAATGGTCTAAATGTCCACTTGTTACATATAATACTCCAAATGGTCTAAACGTCCACTTGTCACATATAATACTCCAAATGGGCAAAATGTCCACTTGTCACATATAATACTCCAAATGGTCTAAACGCCCACTTGTCACATATAATACTCCAAATGGTCTAAACGTCCCACTTGTCACATATAATACTCCAAATGGTCTTAACGCCCACTTGTCACATATAATACTCCAAATGGTCTAAACGCCCACTTGTCACATATAATACTCCAAATGGTCTAAACGTCCCACTTGTCACATATAATACTCCAAATGGTCTTAACGTCCCACTTGTCACATATAATGCTCCAAATGGTCTAAACGCCCACTTGTCACATATAATACTCCAAATGGTCTTAACGCCCACTTGTCACATATAATACTCAAATGGTCTTAACGCCCACTTGTCACATATAATACTCCAAATGGTCTAAACGCCCACTTGTCACATATAATACTCCAAATGGTCAAAATGTCCACTTGTCACATATAATACTCCAAATGGTCTAAACGCCCACTTGTCACATATAATACTCCAAATGGGCAACATGTCCACTTGTCACATATAATACTCCAAATGGGCAAAATGTCCACTTGTCACATATAATACTCCAAATGGTCTAAACGCCCACTTGTCACATATAATACTCCAAATGGGAAAAATGTCCACTTGTCACATAAATGCTCCAAATGGTCTTAACGTCCACTTGTCACATATAATACTCCAAATGGTCTAAACGTCCACTTGTCACATATAATACTCCAAATGGTCTTAACGTCCACTTGTCACATATAATACTCCAAATGGTCAAACGTCCCACTTGTCACATATAATACTCCAAATGGTCAAAATGTCCACTTGTCACATATAATACTCCAAATGGTCTAAACGTCCACTTGTCACATATAATACTCCAAATGGGCAAAATGTCCACTTGTCACATATAATACTCCAAATGGGCAAAATGTCCACTTGTCACATATAATACTCCAAATGGTCTAAACGTCCACTTGTCACATATAATACTCCAAATGGGAAAAATGTCCACTTGTCACATATAATGCTCCAAATGGTCTTAACGTCCACTTGTCACATATAATACTCCAAATGGGCAAAATGTCCACTTGTCACATATAATACTCCAAATGGTCTTAACGTCCACTTGTCAAATATAATACTCCAAATGGGCAAAATGTCCACTTGTCACATATAATACTCCAAATGGTCTAAACGTCCACTTGTCACATATAATACTCCAAATGGTCTAAACGTCCACTTGTCACATATAATACTCCAAATGGTCAAAACATCCACTTGTCACATATAATACTCCAAATGGTCTTAACGTCCACTTGTCACATATAATACTCCAAATGGTCTAAATGTCCACTTGTCACATATAATACTCCAAATGGTCTAAACGTCCACTTGTCACATATAATACTCCAAATGGGCAAAATGTCCACTTGTCACATATAATACTCCAAATGGTCTAAACGTCCACTTGTCACATATAATACTCCAAATGGTCTAAACGTCCACTTGTCACATATAATACTCCAAATGGTCTTAACGTCCACTTGTCACATATAATACTCCAAATGGTCTAAACGTCCACTTGTCACATATAATACTCCAAATGGTCTAAACGTCCACTTGTCACATATAATACTCCAAATGGTCTTAACGTCCACTTGTCACATATAATACTCCAAATGGTCTAAACGTCCACTTGTCACATATAATACTCCAAATGGTCTTAACGTCCACTTGTCACATATAATACTCCAAATGGTCTAAACGTCCACTTGTCACATATAATACTCCAAATGGTTCTAAACGTCCACTTGTCACATATAATACTCCAAATGGTCAAAATGTCCACTTGTCACATATAATACTCCAAATGGTCTAAACGTCCACTTGTCACATATAATACTCCAAATGGGCAACATGTCCACTTGTCACATATAATACTCCAAATGGGCAAAATGTCCACTTGTCACATATAATACTCCAAATGGTCTAAACGTCCACTTGTCACATATAATACTCCAAATGGGAAAAATGTCCACTTGTCACATATAATGCTCCAAATGGTCTTAACGTCCCACTTGTCACATATAATACTCCAAATGGTCTAAACGTCCACTTGTCACATATAATACTCCAAATGGTCTTAACGCCCACTTGTCACATATAATACTCAAATGGTCTAAACGCCCACTTGTCACATATAATACCCAAATGGTCAAAATGTCCACTTGTCACATATAATACTCCAAATGGTCTAAACGTCCACTTGTCACATATAATACTCCAAATGGGCAAAATGTCCACTTGTCACATATAATACTCCAAATGGGCAAAATGTCCACTTGTCACATATAATACTCCAAATGGTCTAAACGCGTCCACTTGTCACATATAATACTCCAAATGGGAAAAATGTCCACTTGTCACATATAATGCTCCAAATGGTCTTAACGTCCACTTGTCACATATAATACTCCAAATGGGCAAAATGTCCACTTGTCACATATAATACTCCAAATGGTCTTAACGTCCACTTGTCAAATATAATACTCCAAATGGGCAAAATGTCCACTTGTCACATATAATACTCCAAATGGTCTAAACGTCCACTTGTCACATATAATACTCCAAATGGTCTAAACGTCCACTTGTCACATATAATACTCCAAATGGTCAAAACATCCACTTGTCACATATAATACTCCAAATGGTCTTAACGTCCACTTGTCACATATAATACTCCAAATGGTCTAAACGTCCACTTGTCACATATAATACTCCAAATGGTCAAAATGTCCACTTGTCACATATAATACTCCAAATGGTCTAAACGTCCACTTGTCACATATAATACTCCAAATGGGCAACATGTCCACTTGTCACATATAATACTCCAAATGGGCAAAATGTCCACTTGTCACATATAATACTCCAAATGGTCTAAACGTCCACTTGTCACATATAATACTCCAAATGGGAAAAATGTCCACTTGTCACATATAATGCTCCAAATGGTCTTAACGTCCACTTGTCACATATAATACTCCAAATGGGCAAAATGTCCACTTGTCACATATAATACCCAAATGGTCTTAACGCCCACTTGTCAAATATAATACTCAAATGGGCAAAATGTCCACTTGTCACATATAATACTCCAAATGGTCTTAACGTCCCACTTGTCACATATAATACTCCAAATGGTCTAAACGCCCACTTGTCACATATAATACTCCAAATGGGCAAAATGTCCACTTGTCACATATAATACTCCAAATGGGCAAAATGTCCACTTGTCACATATAATACTCCAAATGGTCTTAACGTCCACTTGTCACATATAATACTCCAAATGGTCTAAACGTCCACTTGTCACATATAATACTCCAAATGGTCTTAACGTCCACTTGACACATATAATACTCCAAATGGTCTTAACGTCCACTTGTCACATATAATACTCCAAATGGTCTTAACGTCCACTTGTCACATATAATACTCCAAATGGTCTAAACGTCCACTTGTCACATATAATACTCCAAATGGGCAAAATGTCCACTTGTCACATATAATACTCCAAATGGTCTTAACGCCCACTTGTCACATATAATACTCCAAATGGTCTAAACGTCCACTTGTCACATATAATACTCCAAATGGTCAAAACATCCACTTGTCACATATAATACTCCAAATGGTCAAAACGTCCACTTGTCACATATAATACTCCAAATGGTCTTAACGTCCACTTGTCACATATAATACTCCAAATGGTCTTAACGTCCACTTGTCACATATAATACTCCAAATGGTCTAAATGTCCACTTGTCACATATAATACTCCAAATGGTCTAAACGTCCACTTGTCACATATAATACTCCAAATGGGCAAAATGTCCACTTGTCACATATAATACTCCAAATGGTCTTAACGTCCACTTGTCACATATAATACTCCAAATGGTCTAAACGTCCACTTGTCACATATAATACTCCAAATGGTCTTAACGTCCACTTGACACATATAATACTCCAAATGGTCTTAACGTCCACTTGTCACATATAATACTCAAATGGTCTTAACGTCCCACTTGTCACATATAATACTCCAAATGGTCTAAACGTCCACTTGTCACATATAATACCCAAATGGGCAAAATGTCCACTTGTCACATATAATACTCCAAATGGTCTTAACGTCCACTTGTCACATATAATACTCCAAATGGTCTAAACGTCCACTTGTCACATATAATACTCCAAATGGTCAAAACATCCACTTGTCACATATAATACTCCAAATGGTCAAAACATCCACTTGTCACATATAATACTCCAAATGGTCTTAACGTCCACTTGTCACATATAATACTCCAAATGGTCTAAACGTCCACTTGTCACATATAATACTCCAAATGGGCAAAATGTCCACTTGTCACATATAATACTCCAAATGGTCTTAACGTCCACTTGTCACATATAATACTCCAAATGGTCAAAACATCCACTTGTCACATATAATACTCCAAATGGTCAAAACATCCACTTGTCACATATAATACTCCAAATGGTCTAAACGTCCACTTGATCATAGGAAGTCGGGTTCTGAACCCAAAAGTCACAGAACCATGTCCAAATGGCATATATAATGTCCAAATGGAATATGTAACGCCCAAATGGCATATGTAAGTACTGAAAGTATTAAATCAGAATGTTATGTCCATTTGCCATATATGATCATAGGAAGTCAGTTGCAAACCCCAAAATCAGTGAACCTTGTCCAAATGGCCTATATAATGTCCTTATGGCCGATGTAACGACCAAATGGTATATAGCAGTAAGTCCTGAATCAGCCTAGAAGGTATATTTGTCATGTTTGATCATAGGAAGTGATAGGAAGTCAGAATTTCTCATTGGTGTTGATTTCAGTCTGCCCATTTTGTGATGGCAAGTCCCTATTCAAACATATTGGCAATGGACAGTGTCCAATTGCAGTATAACATGTTGAGACTGGCAATATATTATATGCGTAATGGACATTGTCCATTAGCAATATATTGGCAATGGGCATTTACTCATAGTGTATCCTATCCCTCACAGTTTCAGCATGTCCATTTCATAATGGAATTCCTTATTGATATACATTGGCAATGGACATTGTCCAATTTCAGAATAGTATGTTCACATTGGCAATATAGCATATGTGTAATGGACACTGTCTATTAGCGAACTATTGGCAATGGACACTGTCCAATTGCAGAAGGAAATGTTGGCACTGGAAATATATCTTATTTCCAATGGACACTGTCCATTAGCACTATATTGACAATGGACACTGTCAAATTGCAGTATAACATGTGAAGACTGACAATATATTATGTGTATTGGACACTGTCCATTAGCACTATATTGACAATGGACACTGTCAAATTGCAGTATAACATGTTAAGACTGACAATATATTATGTGTATTGGACATTGTCCATTAGCAAATATTGGCAATGGACACTGTCCAATCGCAGTATTAAATGTTGGCACTGGAAATATATCTTTGGGCCAATGGACACTGTCCATTAGCAATATATGGCATTTACCATCACTAATTGAACATGCTATTACATTGCTGAAATGCCCAATTGTCTGTCTCGTTGAACTTGGGATGGCCCAGCAGTGATAGTGGTTCCTCTCCCTCGCTCGTTGTTGTTGATTTCAGCCTGCCCATCTGGTGATGGTAAATCACTGCTTAAATATATTGGAAATAGGCAGTGTCCATTGGGCATAGGATATACTGCCAGAGCTAATATGGCAATATATTATATGTTCTATGGACACTGTCCATTAGCAATATATTACAATGGGCATTTACCATCATGAATTGGACATGCAATTAAAAGGCTTAAACTAATAAAGTCCACTACTGGGACACTGAAAAGCGCACATACACTCTATCTGATGATTCTGAGCAATGACACATGCAATGTCCAATTAGCAGAGTAATTGATTGCCAACTGACAAAAAGTCCATTAGCAATATATAGTATGAGTCAAACATACACAGTGGATCCTCTCCCTCACTCGTTGGTGTTGATTTCAGCCTGTCCATCACTGTTTAAATATATTGGAAATGGACAGTGTCAATTGGCAATATGATATATTGCCAGTGCCAAAATTTGCAGTAAAACATGTTGGCACTGGCAATATATCATATTGCCAATGGAGACTATTATTTGGCAATATATTACAATGATGAATTGGACATGCAGTTAAAGGGCTTAAACAAATAAAGTCCACTACTGGGACACTCTACTGTACAAATACAATTCAAATGTGCTGTCCTTTGACAGTTTATTATGATTTTAAGGAATGAGATGGCTGACTTGATTGCTGTCCAACTGCAATATGTTAGAATGGCATTGGCCACATGACATATTGCAAGTTCATACTTTCCTTTTAGTATATGAAGGGCACCTCGTACTCTCACCATTTTGATATCTAGAGGGGTACCGGTGGCCCTGAACACGTGGCAAAAGGAATTTTGCAAATCACATGCACGGAAGCAGAGTTGGAGCATAACCTGTAAACCAATGTTATCCTAAGGGAGAAACTGGGATGTGTCAAACTACATGAACTGCTGAGCGCAGCTAGAATAACGGTGGCTTGTCCACCCCAACCTCCCCCTGATGACCCCAGTCGAAAACGGTGCTTCTCTGTGTGACCCAGAGGCTACAACAACATACAGGAACTCAAGTCCTTTTGTTCACCTGACCTAGAATTCCTTACAATCAAATGCGGACCGCATTATTTTCCAAGAGAATTCTCTTTGATTATAGCCACAGCCATGTATATCCCCCCCAAGCAGATACCTCGTCGGCCCTGAAAGAACTTCACTGGACTCTATGTAAACTGGAAACCATACATCCTGAGGCTGCATTTATTGTAGCTGGGGATTTTAACAAAGCTAACCTAAGAACAATACTTCCTTGTGATTCTGGGACTTTTTAAAATGTCGTCATTTTCGTGATTTAAAAAATTCATTGAATATATTGCAAATGGACAAGGCTGATGGTCAACCTGAGAACCTTCTAGAGTCACATAACTCACCGTGCAGTACCTACTTGAGCTCTAGTGTGTAGGTGTAGTCAAAGTCACCATTATTAGTCAGTTGTACAACCAAATGCCTTCAACCGAAATGTGTCTTCCGCATTTAACCCAACCCCTCTGAATCAGAGAGGTGCGGGGGGCTGCCTTAATCAACATCCACGTCTTCGGCGCCTGGGGAACAGTGGGGTTAACTGCCTTGTTCAGGGACAGAACGACAGATTTTTTTTCCTTGTCAGCTCAGGGATTCGAACTTGCAACACTCCGGTTACAAGTCCAAAGCTCTAACCACTAGGCTACCTGCCGCCCTATAGATGCCTGCCGCCCTATATGTATAACAGGTGTATAATGTTTCAGAGCTCTAGGTCTTACGGTTATTGGATGGTGCGAGCGCCAGGAACTATTGCAGGCTCTGTGCATCTGTAAACCCCACACTGTGCCACTCAATCTTGGCTGTGTGTGTGTGTGTCAGTTTATCTTGGAGGTCTGATGTACAGTGTGGGAACTTGTCAGGCGAGAGCATGTCTCTATGGGTGCTGTCTCTGTGTCTTAGGCTTATGGGGTGTTTCTTTGGGTCTCAAAATAATCTTTGAAGTAAAGGGGGCTGTGTGAGTGTCCAATTGCAATATGAAATATTGGCAATGGCAATATATCATGTGCAGTATGACATTTCCATTTCCAATATGACAATGCACCTAACTTATTGCAGATAGACAAACTTCATACAGAAAATTCAAGAAATCACCTATAGCTCCAAAACCTCCCTAACAGATTTGCCTTAACTCGCCTCAACTGTATCTATAACTTTTTTCTACAAAAAACATATTTTTTTAGCATCACAAATTGTCACTCGTATGATTTCTCGTAAACCAACACAGATAAATTGCTGGTTCTCTTTTTCCATACAGCATGGGTTTATGTACTTTGACGTGCAGTGGTAAAATTAGCACTGTATTACCATTTTCAACCTTTAATTCCAGAAAATGTACATTAACTCAACGTGCGTTGTGGCCTCAACCCCATCTTGTTGCTAGGCAAAAAGTGCATTTGGCCACCCCTCGTCCTACATCTTTGAAATCTGTTCCGTTTATGAGTAATGGCCATGCCCATTTGGTGATGAGGTGTCCATTTGCCATATACCATCCGTCACTGCCTGGTGGATTTTTCCGGTACTGATGAAGTAACCCAGAAAACCAAGAAATGTATATTTCGGAAAGAGAGTGTCCTGGAAAGTTTATTTTGTGACTTCCTATTTTTAGCGCAACCGCGGACGTCTAGTAAGGGGCCGTCCATTTGCCATTTTCCATCAATCATATGGCAGATGCACAGACGTCCCTTGTACAGTAGGTAAACTGCACAGTAACGTAAAAGTTGTATTTTTGTGTGATCCAATACGTAATATAGTAGACATCATAATTCGGTTGTAATCCAGAGAGGTTAGAAAAATTATCTAGATTCTCTTTGAGGCTGTGGAGGGCTCAAAATTGTGGATTTAAAAGAAAACATGAAACATCAGCGTACAATGACACCTTTGTTTTTAAGCCCTGGATTTCTAGCCCCATGATATTATTGTTGGATCTGATTTTAATTGCTAACATAAATAGATATGCCCGATAGTGGACAACCTTGTTTGACTCTGCTTGAGAGTTTAATTCTTTCTGAGAACTAGCCACCTATAGTTACTATACATAACTTTAAACCATTGTATAAGAGATTCTCCAAAAATGAAATATTCCAGGTATTTATATACAGTGTATACAGTGCTTTCGGAAAGTATTCAGACCCTTGATTTTTTCCACATTTTATTACATTACAACCTTATTCGAAAATTGATTCAATAAAAAACAACTGAGCAATCTACCCACAATACCCCATATTGACAAAGCAAAAATGTATTTTTTTAAAAATGTTTACAAATTTATTACAAATAAAAAACAAATATACCTTATTATAACTTTGCTATGAGACGCGAAATTGAACTCAGGTGCATCCTGTTTCCATTGATCATCCTTGAGATGTTTCTACAACTTGATTGGAGTCACCTGTGGTAAATTCAATTGATTGGACATGAATGGAAAGGCACACACCTGTCTATAAGGTCTCACAGTTGACAGTGCATATCAAAGCAAAAACCAAGGCATAACTGTCATGGATCCCCCCGGTACTGCTGCTCATTCTGTTCACCCGCTCCGTAGGTCTACGTCAGCGGCCTTCTAGGCGTCACTGAACTGGATTCATTACCACCAACCCCGGACTGTCTTGTCTCATTACGCACACCTGGTTCCCATTCCCCCTGATTAGTATGTGTATATATGTGCCCTCTGTTCCCAATTGTCCTTATCGATTATTGTCGCATGTCCGTTGGTCTTGTGAGTACCTGTGCTCTGTTGTATCGGCTTTGTGCTCCTTGTTATTGTGCACTTATTATTACGTGTTATATACAGTATATATATACGTGATTGTTTTGGGCTTCATCCCCGTTGTTTTCATGACGTAATTTATTTTGGGGGGAGAAATAAAAAAAACTATTATGTATTCCTGCGCCTGTCTCCTATCATTATACAGCTGGACAATGGGGTCTAAGGAATTGTCAGTAGAGCTCAGAGACAGGATTGTGTCGAGGCACAGATCTGGGGAAGGGTACCAAAAGATTTCTGCAGCATTGAAGGTCCCCAAGAACAGTGGCCTCCATCATTCTTAAATGGAAGAAGTTTGGAGCCCCCAAGACTCTCCCTAGAGCTGAATTCCCGGCCAAACTGAGCAATCGGGGGAGAAAGGCCTTGGTCAAGGAGGTGACCAAGAACCTGATGGTCACTATGACAGAGCTCCAGAGTTCCTCTGTGGAGATGGGAGAACCTTCCAGAAGGACAACAATCTCTGCAGGACTCCACCAATCAGACCTTTATGGTGGAGTGGCCAGAAGGAAGCCACTCCTCAGTAAAAGGCACATAACAGCCCGCTTCTAGCCAAAATGCACCAAAAGACTCTCAGACCATGATCATCTGGTCTGATAAAACCAAGATTGAACTCTTTGGGCCTGAATGCCAGGCGACACGTCAGGCGGAAACCTAGCACCATCCCTATGGTGAAGCATGGTGGTGGCAGCATCATGCTGTGGGGATGTTTTTCAGCAGCAGGGACTGGGAGACTAGTCAGGATCGAGGGAAAGATGAACGGAGCAATGTAGAGAGATCCTTCATGAACCTGCTCCAGAGCGCACAGGACCTCAGACTGGGGCGAAGGTTCAACTTCCAACAGAACAATGACCCTAAGGACACAGCTAAGACAATGCAGGAGTAGCTTCGGGACAAGTCTCTGAATGTCCTTGAGTGGCCGAACCAGAGCCCGGACTTGAACCTGATTGAACATCTCTGGAGTGACCTGAAAATATGTGTGCAGCAAAACTCCCCAACCAACCTGACAGAGCTTATTAAGAGGATCTGCAGAGAAGAATGTTGTAACGTCTGCTTCCAAATCACACTCTCACACACATAGATCCCCTGACCGCAGCTCACTCTCCAAATCCCAATCACCTGAGTTCTGATCACCTGTTCACACACCTGTATGTAATTATCACACACTATTTAGTTCAGTTCTTTGCACCCCATCATTGTGAGGTATTGTTTGTTTTTGACACACTTATATTTGGAGCTCTGTTTTTCCCGTAATTTTCTCCTCCCGTGTATGATAGTTTTTGCCTGCCTAATAAACAACGCCTTTTGCCTATTCCCTGCCTGTACTTTAACCTATTGGATTTCCTATTTACTACCTATTGCCTGATCTCCCGGACTACGTTACTAGCCTTTCCCCTGCCTGTACTGTTGCCTTTTTGGACCCCTGTGTATGACCTTCTGCCTGCCCCTGGACCCAGCTACCTGTCTCCTCCTGTGGTCCTTTACAATAAACACCTGCTGCGCCCTGCGCTTGAAAACTTTCTGTCTCCCTCGTGTTCATTACAAATGTGAGAAACTCCCCAAATACAGGTGTGCCAAGCTTGTAGCATCATACCGTCAGCATCAATTAAATAAAGGTAAAAAACAATAAAAGTAAAATAAACAATACCCAAGAAGAATAAATGCTGTACTCGCTGCCAAAGGTGTTTCAACAAAGTACTGAGTAAAAGGACTGAATACTTATGTAAATGTGATTTTCAGCTTTTAATTTTTAATAAATTAGCATACATTTCTAAAAACCTGTTTTTGCTTTGTCATTATTGGGTATTGTTTGTAGATTGATGAGGAAAAAACTATTGAATACATTTTAGAATAAGGCTGTAATGTAACAAAATGTGTTAAAAGTCAAGTGGTCTGAATACTTTCCGAAGGCACTGTAAATTCCAGTCGTACTTTATCAAAAGCCTTTTCAAAACCAGCTATGAATACCAGGCCTGGTTTCTCCGATTTTTCTTATTGTTGTATTGTTTCCAGTACTTGTATTTTATTATCTCTAATGTATCGTCCATGTAAAATACCTCTCTGATTAGGATAAATAATATCCGACAATACCTTTTTAATTCTACACATATGCGTTTTGCTAGAATATTTGCATCACAACATTGAATTGTAAAGGGCCTCCACTTTTCTTAATGGACTGGATCTTTATATTTACCACTTGGGTCCTGTTTCAGTAATAATTAAATCACACCTTGTTGAGTATCTGATCATCTAACATTTTTATAGTAGTGGTTAAAACATGCTAATAACTGTCCTCTGAGTATATCAAAAAAGGTTTGGTATACTTCAACAGCCCTGGAGTTTTCCCAGACTTAAAGACTTTAATTTCATGAAGAAGTTTGTTCTCTGTAATTTGGCCTTCACTTGAGTCTTTCTGTACAGCTGTTAACATTATTAACAGAAAAAAAATCTTTACAATTAACTTCAGTTAGTGGAGATGGAGGAGACTGAAACAAAAACATATGCATTCAAAATATATTTTGGTGAATCATGATTGACTCTGTCATTTGTAACAAGTTTCATTCAATTATTTTTGATACCATTTCTATGTTGCAGATAAAAAAATGTTGGTGCATTTTCCCCCATATTCAATCCAGTTCACTTTATTTTTATATTATATTACGCTTTATCTTTTTGCATGAGATCCTCCATTTCTTTTTGTTTTTCCTCTAACTGATTTTGAGCCTCTTTGGTACAGTTATCACTATCTAACTGTACTGTTAGTCCTTCAATTTCCTTTGTTAATATGAACTATTTTGACCTAAATTGCTTTCGTTTTAAAGATGAGTATTGAATTGCATGGCCTCTAAAGGCACATTTAAAAGTGTCCCATACAAAAAGAGTATCTGCTGTACCTATGTTATGTTGGAAAAAGTAAGTTATTCATTATTCTGGCCTGGTTAAAAACGAGTTGTCATCCAACAGTCAATCCGCCTCTGCAATCCGCCCTGGCATGCTGTCAATTAACTTCTGGGCCACATCCTGACTGATGGCAGCCCATTCTTGCATAATCAATGCTTGGAGTTTGTCAGAATGTGTGAGTTTTTGTTTGTCAACCCGCCTCTTGAGGATTGACCACAAGTTCTCAATGGGATTAAGGTCTGGGGAGTTTCCTGGCCATGGACCCAAAATATCGATGTTTTGTTCCCCGAGCCACTTAGTTATCACTTTTTTCTTATGGCAAGGTGCTCCATCATGCTGGAAAAGGCATTGTTCGTTACCAAACTGTTCCTGGATGGTTGGGAGAAGTTGCTCTCGGAGGATGTGTTGGTACCATTCTTTATTCATGGCTGTGTTCTTAAGCAAAATTGTGAGTGAGCCCACTCCCTTGGCCGAGAAGCAACCCCACACATGAATGGTCTCAGGATGCTTTACTGATGGTAGCGCTCACCTTGTCTTCTCCGGACAAGCTTTTTTCCGGATGCCCCAAACAATCAGAAAAGGGATTCATCAGAGAAAATGACTTTACCCCAGTCCTCAGCAGTCCAATCCCTGTACCTTTTGCAAAATATCAGTCTGTCCCTGATGTTTTTCCTAGAATAAAGTGGCTTCTTTGCTGCCCTTCTTGACACCAGGCCATCCTCCAAAAGTCCTTGCCTCACTGTGCGTGCAGACGCGCTCACACCTGCCTGCTGCCATTCCTGAGCAAGCTCTGTACTGGTGGTGCCCCGATCCCGCAGCTGAATCAACTTTAGGAGACGGCCCTGGCGCTGGCTGGACTTTCTTGGGCGCCCTGAAGCCTTCTTCACAACAATTGAACCGCTCTCCTTGAAGTTCTTGAGGATCCGATAAATAGTTGATTTAGGTGCAATCTTACTGGCAGCAATATCCTTGCCTGTGAAGCCCTTTTTGTGCAAAGCAATGAGGATGGCACGTGTTTCCTTGCAGGTACCACGGCTGACAGAGGAAGAACAATGATTTCAAGAACCACCCTCCTTGAAGCTTCCAGTCTGTTATTCGAACTCAATCAGCATGACAGAGTGATATCTAGCCTTGTCCTCGTCAACACTCACACCTGTGTTATCGAGAGAATCACTGACATGATGTCAGCTGGTCCTTTTGTGGCAGGGCTGAAATGCAGTTGAAATGTTTTTTGGGGATTCAGTTCATTTGCATGGCAAAGAGGGACTTTGCAATGAATTGCAATTCATCTGATCCCTCTTCATGACATTCTGGAGTATATGCAAATTGCCATCATACAAACTGAGACAGCAGACTTTGTAAAAATTGATATTTGTGTCATTCTCAAAACTTTTGGCCACGACTGTACTTGCCATTGCCATAATAAATAGATTTCACACAAAGTTATCGAAAAGGGGTATAAACAGTTGTGATACCACAGTTATGATACCACACCTGAGAGAGCATAGTTCGTTACAGCACTGAGAACAGTTACCACGGGCACCGTGACCACAATCATGAGGCTTGGTGTAATGATGAAGACGCTTATGATTCCCACCACATTCTTGTGAACACCACTGACACCCATCTCCAAAAGGACATGGTTGATGAATCTTATGATATCCCCTATCACGTAACCATTGGATTTTACTGGATGAGGATGAGAAGAAGAACCACAACTCCCACTATTGAAAGTATCATTCACACCAAAGACATTTCCCCATGTACCAAATGTGGAAGACAACCACATGACTAAGCCTAAATCATCTAGATTGTAATCATGAGATTTAGCGCCCTCAGTCCTGATCTTTTGGATTAGGTCAGTTATTTCCTCAGAATTACCAGGAGTGGAAGTATAGCATTCAGCACCAATAACAGCACATGTACCCCCTTGTGCGGACAGAGGATAATCAAGGGACAAACGATTTTGCATCGCCACAGTCCAAATGCCAACCACCTCAGCTGTAATTAACTCAAGACTCTCAACTGTACTATTAGCTACGACCTCCAAAAGGTTAGCCATATTAATAACTTCCTGTGCTATTTTAGAAATAAGATGGAAAAGCAATTGCAAAGAATCTCACCGTTTCTGTAATCACACGTTTATGACGGTGTGAAAAAGGAGAATTCACAGAACGTCTTACATGGGGTACAACATATCCCAAATAACAAGACCCTTGCCACAACTTTGGTAACCAGAAATAGGCATAGGATCTACAGATAAAACGTGTCCTGGTGCAGTTGAGACAACTTCCGAGAGAGTAACTTATTAAAACATAACCACCCAACAGGGGCATGTGTAATAACTAGGTAAGGTGGTCGCTGATTAGTGTCATTGGTAATCTCAAATGAAGGAAGGTACTGCAGAACTAGGTACTCTCGCATGTTGATACTCAACATTCTCACCCCAATTAGTACCAATAATCACCTTATACCAATTAACATCTCTCCATATACCCAACATTTCCCTCTGGTTAAAAGGAATAACCCTTAATGGAATACCTGCCCTTGATGTGAATGGAGCATATGTACAAACCCAACAACTACTTTGATTGACTACTGTGGCATAGTGTAGAGAGAGAACTAGAAACATATTGACGCCCGAGTGTCCCTCATCCTGCTCACGCATCTCTGTGTTAGAAATGGAAATACCACCCACATCCTGTATTAGGAGGAAACTCACGAGGAAAATAATTTCAAACATCTTTCACTTGTCTGCAAGACAAGTCAAGGTAATCATTCACAAAGTCCTTTAAAAGTGACCAGCTCTTCCACACTGGAATCAGTCTGCCGGTAGTGAGGAATTCTTCTTCCGTTCCACTGGAAGCACTTCACCGGTGATCTTGTACCGTTTCAGGTACAGTCAAGGGATATTGCTGCAGCCTCAGACTATAGATTCTCATAACCTGTAACGAAGGAAACAAAAAAGGGAAAGTAACATGTCCTGGGATCAAGAGAAATTGATATTTCACATAGATTTCCCTAAGCATGTCCCAATTTTCAGGAAAACATTGGGAATTTCACCTAGATATCCCTAATATGACGACTGCGGTATACAACATAGAAGCTCATCAGGTTCTGATCATCTTACTATGCTTCTTCACCCGAGATTGTCCCCCAATTGCTAATCGATCAGTGCTCCGCTTTGTCTTTAAAATGGACAACCTTGCAATGAATATGGACAACCTTGCAATGAATGACATGTATCCATCGTGACTTTCCCTGAACTTTTACTGCTGACCTTGTTATGAGCAAAACTTGATAAGGACCTTCCCATTTTGACCCTAACGTGTCTGTCACATATTTTTTTACCATCACCCACTGTCCTGGCACTACGTCATGTCCCCCCTTGGGAGTTATTCCCCATTAGAGAGTATGCAATAGTTAAGCATTTTGTCACTCATAAAGTGAACGTCTGCTTTTCTCAAATCTAACGTGCCTGGTATTATTACATTGTCCATTGTAGGAACTACCCATGCCCAACCTGCCTCACACACCCCTCCACAATGCTTGAACCGTCTGTGTATAAGATAAACTCAGGGCTTTCCAACGAATGACTCTATAATCCCATAAGCGAGCTGATCCAAACCAACTCACAACAGTCGTGTTCAAGTAATGTGGTATCTGTAGGATACATCAGAGTAACTGGATTACATGGTGTCTTTACAACTATACCCATGTCCCATAAATCTTTAATCACTACTTTAGTAGCGTCCAGAGCTTCCTTGCTAATGGGATATTGTTTTGTGCAAGGTGGAGCAACACCTGTCAAGCACACTGATTCCATATCCAAATTCCCACATAAATGTTTCTTTGTAGTCCAAATAGCATGGTTCTGAACTATAGATTAGTTTCTGAACTATAGATTCCTACATCAATCTTCATTGGACCAATAGAAATTGATAATGGTTTGGTTTGTTTCATATCTGTCTTCCCCCCCACACTCCTGTTTCTCTCATCTTCATGCCTGTGTTTAGAGGACATACGTTTTGCATAAGATATTGTAAATACAGTGACTTCAGCACCCGTATCTACTAAAACATCTACTGCAAAGTTGTTAACCATCATGTTCACATATATTCCATTCGATTTCATATGTACACCAGCTGAGATGGGACGTAAGAGGGATTCTATTAGTTTACATCTAGCAACCTCTGCTGCTGAGCTGGAGAGAGCTTCTTACATTTCTGCACAAGTATTGTGTCATTGGGGCTGTTGTCTTGATTCCATCTTCCCTTAGACGGACCCTTCTTCTCCTGGCCACTTTTCTTTTCCAACATTCTCGTTGCCAGTGACCAGAAATCCCTCAATAATGACATACACCAGGTTTATTTTTTACTGAACGAATAATGTTGTTGGTTTCACTTGGAACCTGCATAACTCTGATAACCACGTCTCGTGGAGGTTTAAACGTTTCTGACAATTCATCCAACTGTTTTGGAGATGCTGATTTATGTGTGATCCCTGTCACTAGAGGTTTGTCTTTACTCCCTTTTACAGCCTGTGTTCTGGTTGGCCTACGACATCGTTTGTCACTGCTCTCAGAATCTGTTGACTCAAAGACAGCAGTGCTGACCAGTTGCTTGAAACCTGATCTGCCTTGCCCAATTCAGTGCGAGAATAGATAGAGGGGGCAGAGAGCCCACAGGTGGGGGTCACGTCTGACTTTTTCACCTGTCTCTTGCTCTACTTTGAAATAGCTAGACAGTGAATTCAAAATCTCTTTCATGCTCATATCGGAAAGAGCTGTTCCACCCTTTTCCAGAGTGTTTTTTTTTTTCACTTAACAATGACATTACACCTACACCACAGGAAGGCCAAAAAGATCATCAAGGACAACAACCACCCGAGCCACTGCCTGTTCACCCCGCTATCATCCAGAAGGCAAGGTCAGTACAGGTGCATCAAAGCTGCGACCGAGAGACTGAAAAACAACTTCTATCTCAAGGCCATCAGACCGTTAAACAGCCACCACTAACATTGAGTGGCTGCTGCCAAACTTACTGACTTAAATCTCTAGCCACTTTAAATAATAGAAAATTGGATGTAACAAATGTATCACTAGCCACTTTAAACAATTTTGTATATAATGTTTACATATCCAACATTACTCATATCAAATGTATACACTGTACTCTATACCATCTACTGAATCTTGCCTATGCCGTTCGGCCATCGACTCAAATCTCTAGCCACTTTAATAATTAAAAAGTGGATGTAATAAATGTATCACTAGCCACTTTAAACGATGCCATTTATATAATGTTTACATATCCTACATTACCCATCTCACATGTATATACTGTACTCTATGCCATCTACTGCATCTTGCCTATGCCGGTCAGCCATCGCTCATCCATATATTTATATGTACATACTCGTATTCATTCCTTTACACTTGTGTGTATAAGGTAGTTGTTGTGAAATTGTTAGATTACTTGTTAGATACTACTGCATGGTCGAAACTAGAAGCACAAGCATTTCGCTACACTCGCAATAACATCTGCTAACCATGTGTATGTGACGAATACAATTTGATTTGATTTACATTAATGTCAAAAGTTGTATAATATATCTCTATGTTTATATATTTATTTAACCCCAATATATATTGTGGTGGCCAGAAGGAAACACAGTCCCTCACCACACAGCACAGTCACCTGCAGCACCATGGAGAGCACCATCAGAGGACGACACAAGGTCTGGACTAAACAGAGATGTTCAGGACCAAGGACAGCCCTATCCCAGGTGTGCACAATTTCCCCTCTGACAGGGAGCCTCGGCTGCAGGCTGTTGGGCCCAATTAGTAGCCACATTAAAGAGGACAAAGAAGCCACAGTGAGGGGAAGGAGAGGCAGGAGAAGAGAGCAGACACAGAGTGTTGGATGTATCCCAGCCCAGGCTTTGGACCAGTCAGAACCCAACCACCCTCTTGGAGATAGAGGCCTAGTTAAGGACGTGAGTAGAATAAACCACCTTATCTAATCCTACACCTCTTCTGCCTCCCTTCCAGAAGTAGACAGATGCCACAAGGAGCAACCAGAAGAAAGAAGAGTTACCTGAGTTACAGTTTCCTCCCTTTCCCCTGCTTTGAGAAATAAAGAAACTTAAGTTTGCCCCACTGAAACTCTGCCCAGTGAATGATTTTCTGCAACCTCCGGAGTTAAACCCTCCCAGTCTTGAGAGGGGAGGTTACAATATATACTGTTGAAGTCAGAAGTTTACATACACTTAGGTTGTATGAGTCACTAAAACTCGTTTTTCAACCACTACACATGTCTTGCTAATAAACTATAGTTTTGGCAAGTCGGTTAGGACATCTACTTTGTGCATGACACAAGTAATTTTTTTAATTCACTGTATCACAATTCCAGTCGGTCAGAAGATTACATACACTAAGTTGACTGTGCCTTCAAACAGCTTGGAAAACTCCAGAAAATTATGTCATGGCTTTAGAAGCTTCTGATAGGCTAATTGACATCATTTGAGTCAATTGTAGGTGTACCCGTGGATGTATTTCAAGGCCTAATTTCAAACTGAGTGCCTCTTTGCTTGACATGGGAAAATCAAAAAAAATCAGTCAAGACCTCAGAAAAACCATTGTATAACTCCACAAGTCTGGTTCATCCTTAAGAGCAATGTTCAAACGCCTGAAGGTTCCACGTTCATCTGTACAAACAATAGTAAGCAATTTAAACACCATGGGACCACGCAGCCGTCATACCGCTCAAGAAGGAGACGCGTTCTGTCTCCTAGAGATGAATGTACTTTGGTGCGAAAAGTGCAAATCAATCCCAGAACAACAGCAAAGGACCTTGTGAAGATGCTGGAGGAAACGGGTACAAAAGTATCTATATCCACGGTAAAACGAGTCCTATATCAACATAACCTGAAAGGCCGCTAAGCAAGGAAGAAGCCACTGCTCCAAACCCGACAAAGATCGTACTTTTTGGAGAAATGTCCTGGAGAAAGGTCTGATGAAACTTAAAAATATAACTGTTTGGTCATAATGACCATCGTTATGTTTGGAGGAAAAGGGGGAGGCTTGCAAGTCGAAGAATACCATCCCAAATGTGAAACACGGGGGTGGCAGCATCATGTTGTGGGGGTGCTTTGCTGCAGGAGGGACTGGTGCACTTCACAAAATAGATGGTAGCGTGAGGAAGGAAAATGATGTGGATCTATTGAAGCAACATCTCAAGACATCAGTCAGGAAGTTAAAGATGGGTTGCAAATGGGTCTTCCAAATGGACAATGACCCCAAGAATACTTCCAAAGTTGTGGCAAAATGGCTTAAGGACAACAAAGTCAGGGTATTGGAGTGGCCATTACAAAGGTGTATGTAAACTTCCGACTTCAACTGTAATTCTGACATTTCAAAGTGGATATTACAAGCCTTTTTAAACATTAAGTACACTACAAGTTTTACATTTCCTGAAGTTCTCCTGCAACAGGGTGATCAAATTAAAATCCTATTTGGCCAACTTCTACCTAGGGCTGGCAATACCAGGTGGCAAAATAGTAGGGTATATGAATTACCATGCCTGGTTTGGCCCTGTAGAGCAGCCTGGCTTGCCAGTAGCGCAGACGGGGACAGAGAGGCTATGTGGCGGGGGTCCACACATGATCAAAGGAGAAGGGATGTAATAATGTAATATTAAGTAGTTAAAATTCAATAATGCATTCTGATTTGGCAGGAAGCTTTTTTAATCCCAGGGCGCAGTCAAATTGATGGTTGAGGCTTTCCGATTTCTTATCTCACTAGCTATATTTCCATCAATTTGTTGGAAGATTTTAATGCGAATATCCAGCCCAAAAATATACACATTTTACCAGCAGTGGTGTTTCCATATAGCTGGCTTCTTGACAACAATAACATTTGCTTAATGATGCAGTGCACATAAAAAGCATTTGTATCATACATACTTTCTAATTTACCTAATAAAAAAACAGAAATTCTACGCGTTTCCATCCCATATGGCACAAAAAGACTGCCATAAACAGCAAATGTGCCCACTCTGGTCTTGGCACATGTGCTATAGATGGATGACTTTGCACAGGCATTGGATCTATGTGCAACATGATCACAATCACTACTCTTCAATTATTCAGTCTGACAAAGATAGAGAGAGGTCGTATTGGGGGGACTGACCCCCTTGTTCAAGTCTCAGTGTAACAGCTAATCAGATCCCAAACAGAGCAGTATTATTAGAGCTGCACCCCTGCCCAGTTGTGAAATCCATAGATTAGGGCCAAATTAATTAATTTCAATTGACTGAATTCCTTATATGAACTGTAACTCAGTAAAATATTTTATACAGAACATAAACAGAATTGCAACATGCAACAATTTCATAGTCTATAGCCCTGTTATTGAGCTGTCTCATCAACCACTCTGCAAAACCACCACTAGGGGGACACCTTTACCTTGAAAACGTCATCGGAGAGTTTGAGCTATCCGCTACATCAAAACCTTAATATCGCTCATTGCCTGCCATGTGTTTCTCTACATGAACACTCAACACAGGTTAGACAATATAGAGACAGTCTGACCCATTATCTACAGGGACGGGAGTAACCAAAAATACCAGAGGAGACCTGAACCGATAACAGTATGAGAAAATGTGCTGAATCACTTGGTATGTAAACAAAGGCGTTTAATGTGCGTGCCTCTTGGTCACAACACATACTTTCTCCATCTTGATAATAGTTTCCTGTGCTGAAGAAAGTTGTGCTGTCGATCTAGTGATGCATACTTTAATCAAGTGGTAACTTGATAAGAGAGCAGTTATGATGACTCTTACATTCACTTACAGTATGTAGTTTGAAAAGTAATGAGGATAGCTGAGGTGGGACTGAGTCACTATTATTCCAGTCACAAGCAAGACTCAAGTCACAAAGTCAGAGTCTCCAGTAGAATGGGTCAAGACCAAGTCGTGCATTCTCTAAGAGCAGGTCAACTTGAGTCAAGTGACAAGTTTCCAAGTCAAGTCTCAAGTCAAGTAAATACAAAATCTAGACATGCAACGACCTGTTCAACTACAAATCTTTGTCTATTTATTGAGGCTACCAGACAGCCCTTTTCATTATTTTGTCCACAACACATTTTGATTAGCCCATATAATTGTAAAATATGCACCTTGTAGTAGTCCTAAGGGCATGCAATCAGCAGAAGGCAAGGCAGGTTGACGTACTCAGAGTGTATATTTATTTACAGGTCTTGGTGATCCAATGGTAAAAGTGCCATATTATGCTAAATATACACATATATTTACTAATTATACATGGGCAATAGTCCCAAATAGCCTCTGTATCAGGCTTAACCTGTCCTATATGAACGGACACAGGTAGAGGGCAAGATCTGTCAAACACAGGAGCTTCAACAGGTAGGCCTACATAATATAAGCACTTGGCCCCCGGACAATACAATGACCTAATTGGCAAATACAACCAATAAACTGGTCTGGAATGTAAAAGACAATTCCCACATCTATTGTTACATTGCTACATTACTCTTAATCAGACTTAATGATTATTATTAATTATTTTTCAACTCTATGCATACATGGAACAATCATTTTCTCTTATTCTACTTTCTGACTCCAAATGTGGAGTGCAAGCTGCGTGGAGCGCAGTCCACGTAGCCTATTTCTATGCTCATTGAGGTGCGCACGCTCCTATTACACACTACAAAAATGACAGAGGCCTGTGTTCATGACTTGGAATTCCGAGTTGGATGACCGTTCAAATACATTTTTCCCTGTCTGAGCCGCTTTTTTTTCTCAGAGTTCCCAGTTGTTTTGAACGCGGTAACAGACACACAGAACTTTGACATAACCCAGGAAACGGGAATATGAACAAAGGAAACCTTACATTGAATTAAATAAACAGAACTTCTACCTCATGAGTCTTATGAATGTTAATGTGCACTATAAACATCACGCTTACTCAGAGCAGGGTAAGAAATGGTTGGTTATAAAAAACAATTATGTATCCTAGGTGTAAAAACAGCCAGCTCAGACCCCAACTTTCTTTTTGTTTTCATATTGAAATCAGATCGCTGTTTTTCAGCTTGTTTTTCATATGTTTGATATGAGTAATGTCGGGTATGTAAACATTATATACAAAATTGTGATACATTTATTACATCCAATTTTCTATTATTAAAGTGGCTAGAGATTTGAGTCAGTATGTTGGCAGCAGCCACTCAATGTTAGTGATGGCTGTTTAACTCTTTAGGCATCATCAGCAGGGGTGACGGTTTTGGAGAGTCCGGCGTGCCCAAAGTAAAATGCCTGCCACTCAGGCCCAGAAACTAAGATATGCACATAATTAGTACTATTGGATAGGAAACACTCTGAAGTTTCTAAAAGTGTCCTAATCAGACAGCACCAAATGTTCTGTAAACACTACCCCCAGAGGCTTGTGTCTGATTAGGATATAAAGTGCCTGTCTCCAAGAGGCTGGTGTTTACATAACATTTGGTGCTGTCTTATTAGGATATAAAGGGTCTGTCTCCAAGAGGCTGGTGTTTACAGGACATTTGGTGCTGTCTTATTAGGATATAATGGGTCTGTCTCCAAGAGGATGGTGTTAAAAGAACATTTGGTGCTGTCTGATTAGGATTGCAACTTGTAACGAACCAGATAGATTTTTGATTGACTTTACCAATGACTGCTCTCCCATTAATTCCACTGGAAATTACAATTACATTGTAATCAGAGAGAATAAGGAAGCTCAAACGTATAAAGTCATATGACAGCTAGAGTAAACAGAAGCCTGTGTCTGTGTGTGTTTAGCTTTGACATCTTGGCATTACACACCCTCAGTGCAGAAACATTTTCTCATGAAATCATGTGACTTATAGTTAGGGAAAAGGATTCCTCTAAACACGCCCTGCTACAAGCAGGAAACAAGCTATAGACAAACCAGAAATGTGACATATTTGTTTAATGGTATTGCTTTCCTGAATGATAAATGTGTGAACAATCTTGTCATCTTTTTGGCTAACCACATTGGAACATTCTAATCTTTAAGGACATCAACTGGCAGAACAGGTTTAAGCAAAGTATATTGCCATTGTTTTCAGGAAGGTGTACTCATGTTGATATGAGGCACAGACTAAGGGAAAGGACAGGGTAGCCACCTGAACTGCTCTACAAAGGCAAAGAGCAGTCTAAGGAAACAGTAAATCTGAGAGAAATGGCTTGAAAGAGATTTGTCACTAAATGTGAAAGACCAAGTGGTCAAACATTTAGGCTACACCATAGTTCTCCTCAGATGGTTGTTATATGACTCATTGTTGGACCAACAATTGAAGAGTTCCAGTGATAAAATATACAAGCTGTGATGATGTTGGATTAGTCCATTTAGTCATGCTTGATTATTAACTTGATCATGTGGAAATAGCCTTCAGTGTCTGCTTCTTTACCCATCAACCAATCAGGGCCCTTCTTTATGAGCCGTTAGAAAATCTGCTTGGTGTTGTCTGAAGATCAAAGGGGACTAGGCCTATGAGTTGTTGGTTTAGGCTGAGTGGGCTCAAGGGAGACTAGGCCTATGAGTTGTTGGTTTAGGCTGAGTGCTTTTCTACTGTAGTTCTCTGCTTCTAAACATAGAGTAGCCTATTTTTAGTCTGAATCACTGTCTGACACTCTTGTTTTGTTCACCTTATAGTCACCCTGTGTATCTTGAAGTGACTATTGGTTGAACTGTTTGTATGAACGTTGACCATAAGGTTCACATGACTGTACATGCACAGCAGACCATCAGATAGGTCACGCCCATAAAGATTTTGATATGCAACCTGGAATAAAAAACTATTTCTATCTATCAGAGAAAAACAACTCAAATGTGCTGTCTGTGAGCAATGATGGTAATCTACTGAAGATGATTGTTGTTTCTTCCTCAGAATGCAATGGCTAGTAAACCGATACATTGTATCAAATTCACTTTACAGTGAGAACTAGGAGTTCTTCAAGTTCAGCACTGTATCCACACATTTTTCTGGTGTTCCTAAATTCTGTCCGATACTGGAGATTTAAGTTTCACAGATAGGGAGCATCAGTTCTAACTTTTGGAATCACATTCACAATTATTTGGTATTTTATTATAATTAGAAACAAGTACTTCGTGCTCACGTATAACATCTGCTTTTTGCAACTCACATGAAAATGTTAAAGAAACGCTTTCTCAAAATAAGGAAATTGAATTTACATTTGCGGATACTTCATACATCCAACACCCATATGTTGCGCAGCTCCTCTTCCAGGGGTTCGCACAAAACATGAAACATTACATAATACAGAACAGCTCAAGGACAGAACTACATCAATTTTGATAAAAGGCACACGCAGCCTACATATCAATACATACATAAAGTTGAAGTCGGAAGTTTAGATACACATTAGCCAAATACATTTCAACTCAGTTTTTCACAATTCCTGACATTTAATCCTAGTAAAAATTCCCTGTCTTAGGTCAGTTAGGATCACCACTTTATTTTAAGAATGTGAAATGTCAGAATAATAGCAGAGAGAATGATTTATTTCAGCTTTCATTTCTTTCATCACATTCCCAGTGGGTCAGAAGTTTACATACACTCAATTAGTATTTGGTACCATTGCCTTTAAATTGTTTAATTTGGGTCAAACGTTTCCGGGTAGCCTTCCACCAGCGTCCCATAATAAACTGGGTGAATTTTGGACCATTCCTCCTGACAGAGCTGGTGTAACTGAGTCAGGTTTGTAGGCCTCCTTGCTCGCACACGCTTTTTCAGTTCTGCCCAAAACATTTCCATGGGATTGAGGTCAGGGCTTTGTGATGGCCACTCCAATACCTTGACTTTGTTGTCCTTAAGCCATTTTACCACAACTTTGGAAGTCTGCTTGCGGTCATTGTCCATTTGGAAGACCCATTTGCGACCAAGTTGTAACTTTCTGACTGATGTCTTGAGATGGTGCTTCAATATATCTACCTAATTTTCCTGTCTCATGATGCCATCTATTTTGTGAAGTGCATAGTCCCTCTTGCAGCAAAGCACCCCCACAACATGATGCTGCCTCCCCTGTGCTTCATGGTTGGGATGGTGTTCTTCGGCTTGCAAGCCTCCCCCCTTTTTCCTCCAAACATAACAATGGTCATTATGGCTAAACATTTCTATTTTTGTTTCATCAGACCAGAGGACGTTTCTCCAAAAAGTACGATCTTTGTCCCCATGTGCAGTTGCAAACCGTAGTCTGGTATTTTTATGGCAATTTTGGAGCAGTGGCTTCTTCCTTGCTGAGCGACCTTTCAAGTTATGTTGATATAGGACTCGTTTTACTGTGGATATTGATACTTTTGTACCTGTTTCCTCCAGCATCTTCACAAGATCTTTTGCTGTTGTTCTGGGATTGATTTGCACTTTTCGCACCAAAGTACGTTCATCTCTAGGAGACAAAACGCGTCTCCTTCCTGAGCGGTATGACGGCTGCGTGGTCCCATGGTGTTTATACTATGCACTATTGTTTGTACAGATGAACGTGGTACCTTCAGGCATTTGGAAATTGCTCCCAAGGATGAACCCGACTTGTGGAGATCTACAATTCTTTTCTGAGGTCTTGGCTGATTTCTTTTGATTTTCCCATGATGTCTGAAGGTAGGCGTTTGAAGGTAAGGCCTTGAAATACATCCACAGGTACACCTCCAATTGACTCAAATTATGTAAATTAGCCTATCAGAAGCTTCTAAAGCCACAACATCATTTTCTGGAATTTTCCAAGCTGTTTAAAGGCACAGTCAACTTAGTGTATGTAAACTTCTGACCCACTGGAATTGTGATTACAATGAATTATAAGTGAAATAATCTGTCTGTAAACAATTGTTGGAAAAAATACTTGTGTCATGCACAAAGTAGATGTCCTAACCAACTTGCCAAAACTATAGTTTGTTAACAAGAAATTTGTGGAGTAAAACAACTTTTAATGACCAACCTAAGTGTATGTAAACTTCCGACTTCAACTGCATATCTCACTAGGTCTGGGATTTTTAGTCTCCAAATATCCGCTATTTCTAATGTTTGTGATTTCCAAATATCCACTATAATATTTGTGATTTCCTAAAGGGCACGGTGATAATAGTTTGTAGAGTGATTACCTTTACGGTCCATTGAGGTACTTAACACTGTGTTATAGTCTCCTACCATCAAGATTAGATAATTTGTTGCCTGTAAATTCAATAAATTGGTAAAGAAAAAATCAAAGAAGTGTGGATGATCCTGATTTGGACCATATAGATTAAAAACAAAGGTGTTCATGTATGCCGATGACTCACGTTTTATATTAAGTCCGCAAGCTAGATCCCTGCAATGTCTCATTGAAGATCTAGATAACTTTTCTGGACTCTCTGGACTAAAACCTAATTATGATAAGTGTACGATATTATTGGATCCTTAAAAAATAAAACTTTTACATTACCCTGCAGTTTACCTATAAAATGGGCTGATGGTGAAGTAGACATACTCGGTATTCATATCACGAAAGATTTAAATAAGCCCTCCACAATGAATTTCAATAGAAATCTTGAAAAATAGGCAAGATCCTGCAACCATGTAGAGGTAAATACCTGTCTATTTATGAAAAAAATTCCCTGATTAACTCCTTAGTCATATCTCAGTTTACTCACTTCGTTATGGCGCTGCCTACTCCTGATGATTCGTTTTTCAAATCATGTGAGCAAAAAAAATGATTTTGCTTTATCTGCGATGCTAAACCAGACAAAGTAAAAGGTGCCTACCTATATAATGAATATGAATTGGGTGGGTTGAGATTATTAAATATAAAAGCACTAAACCTCTCTAAAAGCTTCACTCATTCAAAAGTTTTATTTGAACCCTAAATGGTTCTCAAGTAGATTACTAAGAAAAGCTCATCCATTGTTTAAAAATGGCCTTTTTTCCTTTGTGCAGATTGCCGTGTCTCATTTTCGATTAATACATTTTTTCAAAGTATCTCTCTTTTTCAAACAAGCATTGCAGAGCTGGCTTCAATTTCAATTTCATCCCCCTGAAAAGATAGAACAACTATTATGGTTGAACTCAAATGTGCTGGTTGATTTAAAATATCTGTATTTATGGGAAAGATGTTTGAAAAGGGTATTTTGTTCTTAAATTATATTGTAAATTGGAGTGGTAGAGTTAAGTCCTTCATGGGGTTATCAGAATTGTACGGGAAGGTATGCTCAATCCAAGAGTACCACCAATTGATTACAGCATTGCCCCAAAAATGGAGGAGGCTGGTGGCAGCGGGAGGAGGTAGGGAACTGCTCTGTCTGCCCAATATAAAGGATCAAAACTGGCAGAGGAATAAAAATAGCATAAATAGGAAAGTATACCAGTTTCATTTGAGGACCAGGATGTTGACAACTGTGCCATACAGATTGATAAATAGTTGGGAAGAGATTTTTGGTGTACTGATTCCATGGTACAGGGTGTATGAGTTGATATATAAAACAATACAATATTCAAGAATTTGTGCTTTTCAGCTAAAATTATTATATAGAATTCTTGCCACCAACAAAATGTTAAATATTTGGGGCATAATATCATCGAAGCTCTAGAGATTTTGTTGTGAGGATACAGAATCTGTCACGACCTCCGACGAAGTCGGTGCCTCTCCTTGTTCGGGCGGTGTTCGACGGTCGACGTCACCGGTCTTCTAGCCATCACCGATCCACCTTTAATTTTCCATTTGTTTTGTCTTGTTTCCCCACACACCTGGTTGTCATTCCCTCATTACTTGTCATGTATTTAACCCTCTGGTTTCCCCCATGTCTGTGTGTGTAATTGTTTATTGTCAGTGGCACATTCCGGCTGGTTTGCGCTGGACTTGTTGTTTATTGTGTTTTGTGCTGCCTCACTTGTTTTCTGTAGGCAATTGTTGTTGTGACGCTATTGCGCTCAGTTTTTTTCTTCCTGGGGGGGACTGTGGGAGGGGTCTCGAATGGTTGAGGGACAGCTATTAGGGAATTGTGGGGGGTCTTGTAGGGTTCGGGTTCACGTTTTTTGGCCTGGTGGGAGATCGGTTAACATGCCCTTGAGCAGGGCACTGACCCTGGATGCTTCTGTGTGTTGCTCTGAATGGAAATCTGTTGGATGACTGGTGTGATGTAGTTGTTGAGCGGCTTCACTGCAAGTTTATTGTATGTTTCGAATATAAAGAAAAAACAACGACATTACATGACCAAAAGTATGTGGACACCTGCTCGTCAAACATCTCATTCCAAAATCATGGGCATTAATATAGAGTTGGTCCCCCCTTTGCTCCTATAACAGCCTCCACTCTTCCGGGAAGGCTTTCCACTAGATGTTGGAACATTGCTGCCGGAGAACTTTAGTGAGGTCGGGCACTGATTTTGGGCATTTAGACCTGGCTCGCAGTCGACGTTCAAATTCATCCCAGCGGTATTCAATGGGGTTTAGGTCAGGGCTCTGTACAGGCCTGTCAAGTTCTTCCACACTGATCTCAACAAACCGTTTCTGTATGGAACTCGCTTTGTGAACGGGGGCATTGTCATGCTGAAACCGGAAAGGGCCTTCCCCAAACTGTTGCCACAAAGTTGGAAGAACAGAATCGTCTAGAATGTCATTCTGTGCTGTAGCGTTAAGACTTACCTTTACTGGAACTCTTTGGGACTAGCCCAAATCATAAAAAACATCCCCAGACCATTATTCCTCTTCCACCAAACTTTACAGTTGACACTATGCATTCGGGCATGTAGCTTTCTCCTGGCATCCGCCAAACCCAGATTCGTCCGTCGGACTGCCAGATGGTAATGCATGATTCATTACTCGAGAGAACGTGTTCCCACAGCTCCAGAGTCCAATGGCGGTGAGCTTTACACCACTCCAGCCGACGCTTGGCGCTGAGCATGGTGATCTTAGGTTTGTGTGCGGCTGCTCGGCCATGGAAACCCATTTAATGAAGCTCCTAACGAAGAGTTATTGTGCTGACTTTGCTTCCAGAGGCAGTTTGGAACTCAGTAGTGAGTGTTGCAACCGAGAACAGCGGTCCCGCTCTGTGAGCTTGTGTGGCCTAACACTTCGCCGCTGATGCTTCTAAACGTTCCCACTTCACAATAACAGCACTTACAGTTGACCGGGTATGCTCTAGCAGGGCAGAGATTTGATGAACTGTACTCTTCAGTAAGGCCATTCTACTGCAAATGTTTGTCCATGGAAATTGCATGGCTGTGTGCTCAATTTTATACGCCTGTCAACAATGGGTGTGGCTGAAATAGCCGAATCCACTAATTTGAAGGGGTGTCCACATACATTTGTATATGTAGTTCACACATTCATAATTCAGGACAGGGTTACTGTCAAACAGATCTGGTTCGTCCATAACTTGTTTCCTGCTTGTAGCATGGTGCTATTTTCTCCAACTATAAGTCACATGATTTGCACATCTATCACTCCAGTGTTAATTTGCTAAATTGTAATTACTTCGCCACTATGGTCTATTTATTGCCTTACCTCCTTGCTTAATTTGCACACAGTGTAAACAGATTTTTCTATTGTGTTATTGACTGTATGTTTGTTTATGTGTAACTCTGTGTTGTTGTTTTTGTCGCACTGCTTTGCTTTATCTTAGCCAGGTCGCAGTTGTAAATGAGAACTTGTTCTCAACTGGCCAACCTGGTTAAATAAAATACATTAAAAAAAAATGATTTCATGAGAACATTTTTCGGCATTGAGGGTGTATAATGCAAGTCAAGATGTCTTTGGATGAATGTGAACTAGATGCATAACCAGCATTATTAAAATAACTGTTTTAATTCAATCTCACGCCCTAATAGAAGACAATATTCAAATGCAGTCCATGAAGAGGTTTTAGGATTAGGTGCACAGATATTCTGACGTACAATTGCAGACTCCAGTAACAACACATTGGTCAAAATGTTCTTTAGACCAAAATCAGGCTTTTATGGTATCCATTTTGTCTTGAGACAAAGTGTCCTGGTTAAATTTTCTTCAGTTTCAGAGAAAATTGAGTGTCAAATTTGCAGTATCTACAAATCCAAGTAAAAACCAAGGCAAACAGGAGTAAGTGAAGTTTCTAAGTGAAGTTACTGCACTCTGGCTTTGTTCCACCCTGTTTTGACTGAAGTTACTGCAGGCTTTGTTCCACCCTGTTTTGACTGACGTTACTGCAGGCTTTGTTCCACCCTGTTTTGACTGACGTTACTGCAGGCTTTGTTCCACCCTGTTTTGACTGACGTTACTGCAGGCTTTGTTCCACCCTGTTTTGACTGACGTTAATGCAGGCTTTGTTCCACCCTGTTTTGACTGACGTTACTGCGGGCTTTGTTCCACCCTGTTTTGACTGACGTTACTGCAGGCTTTGTTCCACCCTGTTTTGACTGACGTTACTGCGGGCTTTGTTCCACCCTGTTTTGACTGACGTTACTGCAGGCTTTGTTCCACCCTGTTTTGACTGACGTTACTGCAGGCTTTGTTCCACCCTGTTTTGACTGACGTTACTGCGGGCTTTGTTCCACCCTGTTTCAGTGGTGGAAAAAGTACACAACTGTCATACTTGAGTAACAATAAAGATACCTCAATAGAAAATGACTCAAGTAAAAAAGAAAGTCATCCAGTAAAATACTACTTGAGTAAAAGTATTTGGTTTTAAATATACTTAAGTATCAAAAGTAAATGTAATTGCTGAAATATCCTTAAGTATCAAAAGTAAATGTAATTGCTGAAATATCCTTAAGTATCAAAAGTAAAAGTACAGGTATAAATCATTTCAAATTCCTTACATCAATCAAATCAGACGGCACTATTTTCTTGTTTTTATCACTTACGATCAGAGGCACACTCCAACACTCAGACATGATTTACAAACAAAGCATTTGTGTTTAGTGAGTCCACCAGATCAGAGGCATCAGGGATGACAAGGGATTTTCTCTTGATAAGTGCGTGAATTTGACAATTTTCCTGTCCTGCTAAGCATTCAAAAGTAATGAGTACTTTTGGGTGTCAGAGAAAATGTATGGAGAGTGTCAACTTTTGACTGGTACTGTATCTCCACAAAAACAGGGGAGAGGGAAACATCTTTACTCTGTTCAGCAATCACCTGCTTCTTAGACATCAAAGTGTCAACTGTAGGGGCCCTCTCTTCCTTCAGTGGTCCTACAAACTCACTCATCTTTGGGGTTTTCAAAGGAAAAGTCCAAAAATCAAGATCACGCAAACGTCTCAGACAGATCGACCATGGTGGGATTGCTGACATCCTCAAAACTACACTTGCTCCCAGCGACTTTCTTAGACATAGCATGTGTAATGGCACACGCTGGGGACACTCTAGGACAATGTTCCTCTAAGCTGCACGACTTCCACACAGCTCCCGGACTGGCGCACAATGCACAGAAGAAATATCAGCCCACAGAGAGAAGCACAAGATTGAACTTCACTCACTATATAGTTTTTCTGTTAACACTATCAATGCTTCCCTTTATTGTTGCAATTGTGATCGAATCAATGCAATATTAACCATTTTCAATGAACATACCGAAACAAAACGAACTAAGCAAGCGATTTTGTTGTAGGCAGAATGCATTGGAGTAGGATTCTATTGCTCACGCCTTAGCCCTTACTCTACACAGACCAGTGCGGCATAACCAATCACAGCTGCAGTAGGCCTATATGCAAATAGACCATTGCCATATATGGATCTGTGCCATTTACTTTAAACTGGACTGTGTTTACAGGTGTGTTCGTGAGTAGATGCACTTGTTTTGAAAGGAAGAGCTGCATGTAGCCACATGTGCACATTTTGTTCATATCCTTTGCTAGTCAGTGAGTTATTATCCCAGTTATAGAACATTTGTAATGAGCAATCAGGAGTGTTTCCTACAAAGCATAAAAAACCTGCTTGTACAATAGCTACGGTAGGTAGCTAGCTAGCAACAATATGAGCTGATATGACATCAAAGCAAAACTTAACAGATGGATACACTTCCCCTACCCGTGGTGTTGGAAGGGGCTGTATTGGGAGGAGGATGCATCAACACACTGAAAATATGTTTGTGGTGTACTCACTCATAACACTTTTTTTGAGTGATACAATGCATTTGGACCCCCTAACTTTTTCCACATTTTGTTACGTTACAGCCTTATTCTAAAATGTATTAAAATAAAAATCTCAATCTAAACACAATACTCCATAATAACAAAGCGAAAACATGTTTTTAGAAAATTTAGCAAATGTATACAAAATTAAAAATAGAAGCCAAATTTACATAAGTCTTCAGACCCTTTGCTATGAGACTTGAAATTGAGCTCAGGCGCATCCTGTTTCCATTGATCATCCTTGAGATGTTTCTACAACTTGATTGGAGTCCACTTGTCGACAGTGCATGTCAGAGCAAAACCACTAAATAAATATACCATCCCAACTCAGTGGCCTTGTAGTTAGTCTCCTGCAGAGATTGGCATTACTTACACCATAGGCCATGTTAGAGATGCTCTTCTGTTACCTCTGGAACATGATCAGTTATTCTGTCATGGATGCAACTTTAAACTAATTGGGAACAATAAGGACTTTTCTTGGTAATAACTATATTAAAAACAAAAACTATGTTTTAAGTGAGAATAGCCAATCATGCATGATGGTCTTGTAAGTATAAAAGCAAAGCTTGCTTTTATATAATTGAACATAGCTTGATAAGGTAGTGGAACGAAATTTGTGTTGTGTGTCAAGAATCCACAATCCCTACTCTTCCCATGCTCTACCAAAGTTTTCCAGCACACAGCTTTGACCTACTACAGTAGATACAATATGTTGGTATATTGTACTTCTCAAACAGCCTATTTATACTCTTAGAGGTAATGTAATTTGTACCACATGTAAGTTAAGATATTGGATTCGTCACACACATCATACATTTTCAAGCTATGTTCAATTATATAAAAGCAAGCTTTGCTATTCTAAATGTTAGAAAGAAAGCTAGCTAGCTAAACTAACTTGGATACATCAAATTTAAGGTAAACGTTAGCTAGCTAACATAATTTGCACCCATCCTGCTCAAATTCAGAAGTCCGACTAAAGCTGCCACTGTCAGAAACCATTGAAAACTGGTACAGTAACGCTAGCTAACTCAATCAATCACAATAAAAGCAGGAAATAAGCCTGTCAATTAGCTTGGTTAAATTAACCCAGATGGAGAATAAGTAATCTAGCTATGGTAGCTAGCCAGCTAACTTAGCTAACGAGTGAAACAATGTCAGAGACTGTCCAGAATAAGTGTCAGACTAAGCTAGTTAAGGGTAGCTAGCTAACTTTAGCTAGGTACCATTAAAGACACTGACATAGTTAGCTAGCCAAACGTTGACAAAAAAACATACATTTTGTTATATTCCACGACAACGCTTCAGAAAGATAGAGTTCAAATTAAATAACATTTTATTTGTCACATGCTTGAATACAGCAGGTGTAGACCTTACAGTGAAATTCTTAATTACAAGCCCAACAAAGCAGTTTTAAGTAAATTATGTGTTAAGTAAAAAATATATAAGTAAAAAATCGAATTAATTAATTAAAGAGCAGCTGTAAAATAACAATATTGAGGCTATATACAGGGGGTACCGGTACAGAGTCAATGTGCGGGGGCACCGGTTAGTCGAGGTAATTGAGGTAATATGTACTGTCACGCCCTGATCTGTTTCACCTGTCCATGTGCTCGTCTCCACCCCACTCCAGGTGTCACTCATATTCCCCATTATCCCCTGGGTACTTGTGTTTTATGTTTGTCTGTTGCCAGTTGCTCTTGTTTGTTCAAGTCAACCAGCGTTTGGTCTCAGCTCCTGCTATTCCCCAGTCTCTCTTTTTCTCGCCATCCTGTTTTTGACCCTTACCATGGCCCCACTCTGGATTACCGACCTCTGCCTGACCTGAGCCTGCCTGTCGTCCTGTACCTTTGCCCCACTACTCTGGATTATTGACCCAGCCTGCCTTGACCTGTCATTTGCCTGCCCCTGCCCCTGTTGCTGTAATAAACATTGTTACTTAAACACAGTCTGCATTTGGGTCTTACCTGAAATGTGATAATGTACATGTAGTTAGAGTTAAAGTGACTATGCATAGATAATAAACAGAGAGTAGCAGCAATGTAAAAGAGGGGGGGGGGCAATTCAAATAGTACGGGTAGCCATTTGATTAGCTGTTCAGGAGTCTTATGGCTTGGGGGTAGAAGCTGTTAAGAAGCCTTTTGGACCTAGACTTGGAGCTCTGGTACCGCTTGCTGTGCGGTAGCAGAGAGAACAGTCTATGACTAGGGTGGCTGGAGTCTTTGACAATTTTTAGGGCCTTCCTCTGACACTGCCTGGTATACAGGTCCTGGATGGCAGGAAGCTTGGCCCCAGTGATGTACTGGGCTGAACGCACTACGCTCTGTAGTAACTTGTGGTCTGAGGCTGAGCAGTTGAGGGGCTCCCATGTTGAGGATCAGTGTGGCGGATGTGTTGTTACCTACCCTTACTACCTGGGGGCGGCCTGTCAGGAAGTCCAGGATCCAGTTGCAGAGGGAGGGGTTTAGTCCCAGAGTCCTTAGCTTAGTGATGACATTTGAGGGCACTATGGTGTTGAATGCTGTAGTCAATGAAAAGCCTTATCACGTTGGTGTTTTGTCCAGGTAAGAAAGGGCAGTGTGGAGTGCAATAGAGATTGCATCATCTGTGGATGTTGGGACAGTATGCAAATTGGAGTGGGTCTAGGGTTTCTGGGATAAAGGTGATGATGTGAGCCATGACTAGCCTTTCAAAGTACTTCATGGCTACAGACGTGAGTGCTACGGGTTGGTAGTCATTTAGGCAGGTCACCTTAGTGTTCTTGGGCACAGGGACTATGGTGGTCTGCTTGAAACATGTTGGTATTACTGACTCAGTCAGGGAGAGGTTGAAGAATGTCAGTGAAGACACTTGCCAGTTGGTCAGCGCATGCTCTGAGAATCTGTCTGGCCCTGCGGCCTTGTGAATGTTGACTTGTTTAAAGGTCTTACTCACATCAGGTACGGAGAGCGTGATCGTGCATGTTTCAGTGTTACTTGCCTCGAAGCGAGCATATAAGTCATTTGTAGTCTGTAATAGTTTGCAAGCCCTGCCACATTCAATGAATGTCCGAGCTGGTATTCTACGATTGATTCAGTCTTGGTCCTGTATTGACACTTTTCCTGTTTGATGGTTTGTCGGAGGGTATAGCGGAATTTCTTATAAGCATCCGGATTATTTTCCCACTCCTTTAAAGCAGCAGCTCTAGCCTTTGGCTCAGTGCGGATGTTGCCTGTAATCCATGCTTCTGGTTGGGGTATGAACGTACAGTGAGGGAAAAAAGTATTTGATCCCCTGCTGATTTTGTACGTTTGCCCACTGACAAAGAAATGATCAGTCTATCATTTTAATGGTAGGTTTATTTCAACAGTGAGAGACAGAATAACAACAAAAAATCCAGAAAACACGTGAAAAATTTTATAAATTGATTTGCATTTTAATGAGGGAAATACGTTTTGACCCTCTGCAAAACATGACTTAGTACTTGGTGGCAAAACCCTTGTTGGCAGTCACAGAGGTCAGACGTTTCTTGTAGTTGGCCGCCAGGTTTGCACACATCTCAGGAGGGATTTTGTCCCACTCCTCTTTGCAGATCTTCTCCAAGTCATTAAGGTTTCGAGGCTGACGTTTGGCAACTCGAACCTTCAGCTCCCTCCACAGATTTTCTATGGGATTCAGGTCTGGAGACTGGCTAGGCCACTCCAGGACCTTAATGTGCTTCTTCTTGAGCCACTCCTTTGTTTCCTTGGCCGTGTGTTTTGGGTCATTGTCATGCTGGAATACCCATCCACGACCCATTTTCAATGCCCTGGCTGAGGGAAGGAGGTTCTGATTTGACAGTACATGGCCCCGCCCATCGCCCCTTTGATGCGGTGAAGTTGTCCTGTCCCCTTAGCAGAAAAACACCCCCAAAGCATAATGTTTCCACCTCCATGTTTGACGGTGGGCATGGTGTTCTTGGGGTCATAGGCAGCATTCCTCCTCCTCCAAACACGGCGAGTTGATCTGATGCCAAAGAGCTCCATTTTGGTCTCATCTGACCACAACACTTTCACCCAGTTGTCCTCTGAATCATTCAGATGTTCATTGGCAATCTTCAGACGGGCATGTATATGTGCTTTCTTGAGCAGGGGGACCTTGCGGGCGCTGCAGGATTTCAGTCCTTCACGGCGTAGTGTGTTACCAATTGTTTTCTTGGTGACAATGGTCCCAGATGCCTTGAGATCATTGACAAGATCCTCCCGTGTAGTTCTGGGCTGATTCCTCACCGTTCTCATGATCATTGCAACTCCACGAGGTGAGATCTTGCATGGAGCCCCAGGCCGAGGGAGATTGACAGTTATTTTCTGTTTCTTCCATTTGTGAATAATCGCACCAACTGTTGTCACCTTCTCACCAAGCTGCTTGGCGATGGTCTTGTAGCCCATTCCAGCCTTGTGTAGGTCTACAATCTTGTCCCTGACATCCTTGGAGAGCTCTTTGGTCTTGGCCATGGTGGAGAGTTTGTAATCTGATTGATTGATTGCTTCTGTGGACAGGTGTCTTTTATACAGGTAACAAACTGAGATAAGGAGCACTCCCTTTAAGAATGTTCTCCTAATCTCAGCTCGTTACCTGTATAAAAGACACCTGGGAGCCAGAAATCTTTCTGATTGAGAGGGGGTCAAATACTTATTTCCCTCATTAAAATGCAAATCAATTTATAACATTCTTCACATGCGTTTTTCTGGATTTTTTTTTTTGTTATTCTGTCTCTCACTGTGAAATAAACCTACCATTAAAATGATAGACTGATCATTTCTTTGTCAGTGGGCAAACTTACAAAATCAGCAGGGGATCAAATACTTTTTTCCCTCACTGTATATTGATTGCAATTATTCCCGAATGAGTGAGCGTTCATGTGCAAAGGATTAGCATTTCAATTAATATAATTATCAACTGTGTAGTGATCCCTTTTGTCTTTCCCGCATGTTCTCAGTCCACACCCACTTCCCTTTGTCCACCAAGCGTCATATCGGCTTACCCCACTAGGGAACCTCCCCTATCATTTCCTTGTAACCATATCTACTGTTTGTTTGTTTATGCATTTCTGTGATTATTTAGTTAGTTAGTAAATATATGATTAAGCCAATTAGTGTATGGATGATTCATAGTAAAGGCTGGATTTGTGCAGATAACCAACAATTTACAATGTTTGGAATGAGACTGACGTGAGGTAAATAATAATTCATTAATAAGAAGACTAATTGATCAGATATTAAAATATCTGTAGAGTTATATTATGAAAATTATAACTTTGTAATCTGAATATTTTCCTTGGTGCCCCGACATCCTAGTTAATTACATTTACATGATTAGTTGAATCACCTAATAATAATTACAGAGAATTTATTTGATAAAATAACAGTCCACAGCAGTTTTCGGTCATAAGAGATGGTAGCAGCAACATTATGTACAAAATAAGTTACAAACAATGCAAAAAAACTAACGAAATAGCACAGTTGTTTAGCAGCCGTAAAACAGCAGCCATCCCTTCCAGCACCAATGCCTGCAGCTTTGTGATCATTGGTCCCAATAAGGGCTGTATTCTGATTGATTCTGTGCATTGTCATAAAGCGCACTTCTGTTTCATCCATTCTTGTCAAATGTATTTTTAATTTATTTTAATTTATTTAACCTTTATTTTATCATGGAGTCATGCTGAGACCGAGGTTTCTTTTACAGATGAGCACTGATAAATTACATAAAATACACACATCAAAGGAAAAATACAAAATGAAAGCAGAAAGAAAGAAAAACAAATGTAAACCTAAGACAATCATCAGTAAAAAGGTCCTCAATCAGCACCAAAACATCACATTTTTGAAAATGTTGAAGATTGTTCAACAAATAACATGCAAAAAAACTAAAAGCTGATTTACCTAACTCAGTAAAGAGCAAAGGAACTTCCAGTTAGCGATTCCTGAGACCGGTGTGATATATTTTTTAGTGATGTTAGGTACAGTGGGAGTTTTTGTAAAATGGCTTTATAAATGAAAACATAGCAATGTATCAACCTACGTGACATCAAAGAGGGCCAGCCAACTTTCTGGTAGAGAATTCGGTGAATGCGGTTTCTATATTATTCATAATACAACATTTTAAGTAAATAAATGTAAGAGAGAGAGAGAGACATTTCTTAATTTCATTATTAATACAGTATATGAGATTTTCATACTACTATTCTGATGATTATTTTATATTTCACACCAGTGGCCATAATTACAGAATGTATCCCTCATAGAGAGGTGATAGCCTGGTATGGCTAATATTCCTATTTCTTCTCATTCTGATTTGAGAATGGTTTGAAACAGAATAATTCTGTTCTGCAGTTCTTGAAGGAAGGAGAAGTCATATTTTTGGACCTCTGCCAATTCCCTTGCAATTCTTTGCTGTTTAATCTTTCTCTCTGCCTCTTGAAACATGTCATTAGTGTAGTGCCCTCCTCCATTCCCTGCCACCATGTCATCAATCTTCCTGATTAGCTCAACAACTTGACTTCTATTTCCATCTGTGTTGTTGAAAACATGGAATCTGCCACCACAACGTTGAATCACTTCTCTGAGCTTGACATGACCCTTAAGTACATAGTTTTGTATTGTTTGACCATGTAATTCATCACCACGAGTGAACAGTACAATCATGTACTTGGTAGCCTCTTCTCCAAAGAGTTGCTTGAGGGCTTCAACTGAATTCTGCTCCTCTTTGGTGAATCTGCCCACCTGGATCACCAGCAGGAAGACGTGAGGACCAGGGGTTGAAACCTGAATACACTTCACTATCTCGTTTTTTACATCCTCTGAATTTTTCTCTGTGTCTAAAATCCCTGGTGTATCCACCACATGTATCCAGCGGTTACCATACACTTTCTCTTTCTGACATGTCTCAGTCACAGAGTTAGCACTAGGACATGACTTAAATTGTGCCTTTCCCAGAAGGGTGTTTCCCACAGCACTTTTCCCCACTCCAGTTTTTCCAATCATCACAATTCTCAGGTCTTCACCTGCAAAGATTACAAAATAAAAGGAATATATATTTTTGTATTATTTAAAAAAAAACTTTAAACCACTTGCTGATTTTTATTTAAAACAATTGTATTGTGCAATATCAACAATGGTGTATCAAAAAGCACAATTAAATGTATATTTACTGTATTTAAAGCACTTAATTTGTGTTCCTCAAGCAGGCTTATCTTAAACCTATACGCAATCAAGTAATATCAATTGTTGGCTACCAGGAAATTATAATTAACTGTCGTCTGACAGAATTGGAAAATATCAGGCTAGGGCTGGTATTTAAACCTGCAGATTTCTGTACTGCTTTTTCAGAAGTGATTTTAATTGGCACAGCAACGTTTCCCACGTCTTAATTTAGATAAAGGCAGTCCTGTTACATGCCCTCGATGGCTTCAGTGGTCATGCCACAGGACTACCGAATCTTATGTCCGGTGTCAACTCTCTGTACCTGGAAGACTTTGTGCTAATCAGATGAACTTCTGAAATACAGTGTGGGAAAACTATTCAGCAATGAGTCTAAACCACAAATGTTGACAACTAAGTAAGATACAGTAATACCATATTATTTTTTATTTATATTTTTCAGTTTTACAATTAATTCTGAAGTACTTGATTCTCACCTGCAGGGATAGAGGATCCAGCACCCATGGTGTCTCTGATTTAGGCAAAAATGAGTTTAGAGAAGCTGTGGGATCTTATTTATATACCTAGCTCTCTGAATCAACCCACAAAGATCTTATCTCACTCACTATAAAAGGAAGATGCACAACTCCTTGACAGACCAATTATTGAAGACCTCTATCACTTCACTAAAGTATTGGTATCTGTGGCAAATACTGCAAAGCAAGACAAGGAAATGGCACAAAGTAAGTTCTGGTTCTTGATTCTGAAATATGATTAAATGATTAAATGAAGACATTTTTCTTTTGAGTTCTCCTACTGTGATAAAAATATATACTATGTTTAAATGTTGATAATTGTGTACACTTTGAACACAGGTTGTGCATTTAATATTCTAGAAGCAACACTGCCTCAAAGTTTAGATTTGGTTGATGCCCTTTCATTGAACTACTGTTCTTTATTGTTATTAACAAAATGGCACATTAATAACATCTGAAACTGCAGAAATATTGAAATAATCTGTTCTAAAGATATTTTGCAGTTTTTTGCAAATTCTTTGTTGATGTTATCTTAATTTGACCCTGCTTCTCACAGCAGGGGTGTAATCATGCAGCAACAATAATTTAAGATTTTTTGTAGGGGTTGATACATTTTCTGTTAGGGCAAATCAAGTCTGACAGTTTAAAGTGCAAATTACAAACTTTGGAAGCCTTTTTAAAAACTTGGAATACACTACAATTTGCATTTCCTGCTGTACAGGAAAATGGTCTGTGACAACAGAGTGATCAAATGTAAGATAGGAGATCTGTATATACATGAATATGTTATTATTTCTAACCAGGTGATTTAGAAGACAAACATACCATTGTTCTGTTGGGAAGGAAAGGGGCCTGGAAGAGTTCGATAGGAGATAATATCCTGAAGAAGAATGTCTTTACATATGATACAACAGAATGTCAGCGGGAAGAAAGCAGATCATTTGTTGTCATCAACACCCCAGACCTTTTTGAAGACGACAGTCAATCAAACCAGAACATTATTGACTGTATGGCACTTTCTTCATACCCAGGCCCTCATTTGTTCATACTTGTGATAAAGGATGGGCAATCACCAGGAGAGGTTACACAGCAAGTCAAGAAGTTAAAGGGGACATTTGGTAAACAAATTACAGCAAACATGATAGTTTTGTTAGAAGAATGTGATTGCATGATGATCACAGCCCTTGAAGATGCCAATCTAGACATCTGCACAATCTCAGATCTGAAAACACGTTTGAAAGCACTGGGTGGGGACTGTCGTAAATTCAAGTACACCTACAATACTTACAGTAAAGACGACATAAAATCAAGGAAAACCCTTATGGAAGAACAAAGAAAGGCCCAGGACAAGATGTGAGTACAAATTATATTTATTTAAATGTTATTTATTTTCTAAAACTGTCAGGGGCACTCTAAATATTATTTGTCATGATTGTTAACTGTAGGTCCAGGGGGCGTCATGGACATGATGACAGAAAGTTAACAGTTGGCCCTCCTACTTCTAACAATCACCATGAAAATGGTGTCGTTGAGTGGAGTTGACTAACTACAATATATTTTCAAGCTATAACATAGAACCAGTATATTATCTAGTTAATATGAAGCACCAATACAATATCACACTATAGTGTCAATATACTGTATGACCAAGCTATAATATCAATATATTATCCAGCTATTGTCTTGCACTTTGCTGGTTTTTGCATTTTTGAAGCTGATTGCTGGTTAGATGAAGTCGCAAGTTTTACTGTGGTGCTCTTTGCAATATTTCAGTTACACTTGTTGTTCTGTAAAATGTTATGGTGACGTCTCCCCTTATTATAGACATCAATAACAAAGGAGCGGAGTCTGCTCTAGGACGTAGCAATGGTAAGTTTGATATGAAATTTGACTTGCAATAAATAAATACAGAGAAGTGTTTCAAAAAGTATAACTTTTTATTTTAATTTTAAATTGTATTGTTCCTTATATTGTTTCATCAGATGAAAGCCATTACAGAAATGTGAAGGATGACAACGATCACAGATATACTTTAAACATTGTGCTGTTGGGACAGACTGGCACTGGAAAGAGTGCAAGTGGCAACTTAATAATGAAAACAAACCCTTTTTAAGTCATATGCAAGCTCTGTACCTGTTACTAGAGAGTGTCAGGTAGATCAGAGACAGATAGCAGGGACAAAGGTTAGGGTCATTGATACACCAGACTTCTATGATGAAAATATAGAACAGTCAGACAAACACCTTATGGAATGCAGAGGGCTCTGTCAGCCTGCATCATTATGTGTCTATTTACTGGTTATTCAGATTGGACGATTCACAGAGGGTGAGAGAGAGATATTAAAGAAATTGGAAAAGGGATTTGAGAGTGAAATACGAGAGAAAACCATTGTCCTCTTCACTCATGGAGAGGACCTGAAACCCATGAGCATAGAAACATTCCTTGAAAAGACAGACCCTCATCTTAAAGAGATAGTGAGGCTCTGTGGGGAGAGGCATCATGTGTTCAGTAACACTAGCACAGACCGTCATCAGGTTATGGAGCTGATGGAGAAGATCTGCAAATTACTGAGCCTTGAGCAGATGTTACAGGGGTTACAGGAGTGGAAAATAAAACACTCCAGTTATCAAGCTTGTAGAATTAGCTAACTTTGATGTTAACAAAAATGTATGTAACTAATGATTGTTTTAGGTCATTTTTGTACATCTTGTGACTAAAAGCTCCAAGTGTGAATAGTTCCAAAATGGTGTAACTTGGTAATAGATGTTTACTGTCCTGTGTATTATACTACTGTATTAAAAGTCTTTCCATTTATTGAAGTCACTGTGCATATATAATGTTTTATAAAGCTACTGAAAAATGCTCACACAATGTGGCTTATTGGCTAAATATTTAGGCCTGTGGGGTAAAACAGATCAACATTACCCTTGAGTTCTGAAAATGCACAATTTGTTAAATGTAATTGTATGTAAACATATGCAAATTGTAATTGTTATCTCAATGTTTATTATCAAATATTTTTATCAGGTTAACCAATTAAAGTTTTGGACTGTCATGTATGCCCTGCTATAAGGATCTCTATTCATATCTTTAGTCACACAAGAATTCCAGTAGATATATTTGTTATGTAAGTAAATGTTTTATTATTAGTTGTTAATTCATTTACATTGTTTGTTGATGATAAGGTTTGATAACCCTGAGAAATTGGAAGCACTGACCTTAATCTCTACGCTTATTAATAAAGCATGGAAATAAAATATTATTCAATCATGTGATCCTATGGCAATATCCTATGGCAATTAATGTGTATGCATTTGCTTTGTGTAACATCAGGAGTCTTTGAAGCTAAAAGGTAACATTGTCTATATAATAATAATGGAATGGATTCATACAGCGATTTTCCAGGTGCTCTAAGTTTTTTTTACAGACCACTACCACCTTGGTCTATGCAATGGTTATAATGCAATTGCATCAACACAGTGAAACCAAAACTCTGAAGAATGTACTCATCAATAGAACATTAAACCAAAGGGTTTGGCTCTTACGGCACAATGGGGACCGTGAAGAGACACATGCAGTCACTTTTAAGTATTTTCTATTGTATTTTTAACTGTATTATGTGTTGTAATGTGTGGGTGGGTGGCATTGCGTGAGCCTTGGCTTTTGCGAGCCGGAGCGGCTCATGGGGCAGGGGCTATCCTGTTTCTGAAGTGTGGGGCGGAGACTGGAGATTGAGTTATTCTGTAGTGTTATGTTTTGTATATTCTGTGTTTTGTTTCCTGTTTGGACCCCAGGTAAAGTAGATGCTGCCAAGGTGGGGATCCTAATTAAATACTTGTACTTCCTTTCAGACATTATGACCCGTCCTCCCCTCAGCAGCCTCCTGTGGCCTAGATGATCCAACATCTCTGTGCCAAGTCATCCGCCCAGACAATTTATCTCCCCTTCAGCTAAATATAAATAAGTTTTCCCCTGAAATAACAGCTTCTCTGACTTCTTGAACCGACCGCTTATCTGGGACATAACCAGTGGAGTTATAGGTGGACAATCTCTTTTAAACAAGACACTCCTTTTATGTACTGTATGTCTTTCGGAAGTCTTCTAGCTATTAGTTGAATCTAACTAGGATTGTTTGTAGCATCCAGAGACTTGGACAACTTGTCTCATCACCTTCTCTAAATGGTCAACTCAACAGCTGCAAGGTTACCTTTTCGCTGCAAGTCATACTTTGATAGAAGATGCACATCTCAAAGCTGTTAGTGGATAGGAGGTTGTACAATTTCAGTTTTTCAGTTAATATTCGTAAACATTCTAAACTCCTATCTCAAAAAATAAATACATACTGTACAAGAATTCTCAAAATACTCTGCATAATTGCTTTCAATCCATTTCTATTTATTGGATTGTCATGGAGCAATGTGTTTGTGTGCATGTTTTATTAGTGTTTTAGTCTGATACTGTACACGCACAATGCAATAACCAATCATGTGATACCATACCATGGTTTATTGCATTCTCTGATCTAACATAAAATTCCCTCATACTGTTATCAGTTCAGGAATCTAGCCTTTACTTTCAGTTCCTCCTGACTGAAAATATGCACCTGGGGTCAAACACTCTATCTCAAGTTGTATCTCCAAAGTGAAACATAAACACATGTATCATAACTGGCAATCTGTAACGGGCAGACTATTGCGGCAGACTGGGTCTTATTTTGTATACTGGTCATTAAGATTGTCAGTTTCACAGAAGGTGCTAGAGTTAAAACAATTGGAAGGTGCATGTAGCCCTTTCCAGCAGTCAATGACCAAAAGCACCCTCTTCAGGTGAAGAAAATATTTGCAAAATTTCATCATAAAAAAATATAATTTTTATTTTAAACGATGAAAATCCGGTGTTTCTATGTCAAACAGTTTCATTTTATTTCAGTCTTCTGTTATGTACAGTGCATTCGGAAAGTATTCAGACTTTTTCCAAATTTTGTTACATTACAGCCTATTCTAAAATTGATTACATCGTTTTTTTCCCCTCATCAATCTACACACAATACGCCATAATAACAAAGTAAAAACAGGTTTTGGGAAAAAATGTAAGAATGATTGAGGCCACTGTGTTCTTGGGGACCTTCAATGCTGCAGACATTTTTGGTACCCTTACCCAGATCTGTGCCTCGACACAATCCTGTCTCGGAGCTTTATGGGCAATTCCTTCAACCTCATGGCTTGGTATTTTCTCTGACATGCACTGTCAACTGTGGGACCTGGACATAGGTATGTGCCTTTCCAAATAATCTCCAATCAATTGAATTTACCACAGGTGGACTCCAAGTTGTAGAAACATCTCAAGGATGATCAATGGAAACAGGATGCTCCTGAGCTCACTTTCAAGCCTCATTGCAAATGCTCTGAATACTTATGTAAATATGGTATCTGTTATAAAAAATATATAATTAGAAAAAGGTAGAAAAAACGAGGGAAAAAAATATTGAATCGATTTTAGAGGCTGTAACGTAACAAAATGTGGGAAAAGGGAAGGGGTCTGAATACTTTCCAATGCACTGTATAAAGTGTAATATTGGGATGCAAACTCAAAATTGAATACATTTCAACTCCATATCTAACATGGTACAGGTGTCTTATTTTTTGTAAGCCCATAACCATGTGTGAGGTGTATACTTTTGTTTCAATGTAGATTTGATTAAGACTAAAGAATCACTCTGTGGGACCCTGATTTAGCCTGCTGCAGTAAAAGGTTAAGAGTGAAATCAGAAACAAAACAATTGTCCTCTTTACTAACATAATAAGATCATAAAAGCCTCATCTGCAAGATAATTTTGCTGTTTCGATCTAATGATGCATACTTGAGAATCAAATCAGTAACTTGAATGTAAACACATGGATCAAGGGCTCCAACAGAGTCCAGAGTGTATTAAACAATCAAGGGAAGTTCTCTATCTGATGATAGAGCACGTTGTCCCTCAAGGATGTGTGCTATCCCCATTACTTTTCAAACTACATTTAAATGACTGTAAAAGCAATCATAACTGCTCTCTCATCAAGTTACTGATTTGATTCTCAAGTATGCATCATTAGATCGACAGCAAAACTTTCTTCAGCACAGGAAACTATTATCAAGATGAAGAAAGTATTTGTTGTGACCAAGAGACATTAAACGCCTTTGTTTACATACCAGGTGATTCAGCACATTTTCTCATAATGTTAACAGTTCAGGTAGACTATCTCCTTTTTCAGTTTCTCCAGGCCCTGTAGACAATACTTTAGACTTTCTCTATTCTGTCTGACCTGTTTTGAGTGTTCATGTAGAGAAACATAAGGCAGGCAGGCAGCGACAGGAAGGTTTCAATGTAGCGAGTAGCTCAAACTCTCTGAGGATTATGTTTGGGAAAGGTGAACCCTAGTGTTGGTTTTGTAGTGGTTGCTGAGGCAGCTCAGTAACAGGGCTATAGACAGCTAAAATACTGCTCTGTGTTTGGGTTCTGATTAGCTCTTCCACTGACCCTTGAACAAGGGGTCAGTCCCCCCAATAGACCTCTCTCCACCTGTGGATGGACTGTCAGACTGAGGCATCATAGAGGCTTGATTGTGATCATATTGCACATCTAACAACCTGACCCTGTGTGCTTATCAGGAACATCAACCAGCAGAGCTACAGGGGAATGATCTGTATCAAACAAGACACGTCTTCTCTTTCTGTCTTTCAGAAGTCCTCCTCCTTCCCTCAATCACTCCAAACAGTGTCCTGACAGAGTGAAGATGTACCCTGGTGAAACTATGCCCTCTACAGGTGCATTAGACACACTGGGGCTGACTCAGTCAGACACACACACATGCACTAGACTAGAGTACATGCTCAATTAAAAATAACTCAGTTTAAAAGAAAATACCTTTATCATACTGAAGCTCAATAAAAGTCCGACCCTCAATACAAGACTGGAATATTGAATTCATTTATACCTCATTTTTCAGACCATCAAAAGGAAAAGTCTACTCTTAGTGTAATGTTGATACTGTTGACTTATGTCAATTGCAGTCAAAGTGAAAGTGACTGAATAAAACACAGAACCACTCTGGTCATTGCTCTAAATATTCCTGTGACTCCTGAGAACAAGCCTAATCTCCATATAACTGTTTATCTTAATATGATGGGCCCAATTGTACGACATTATGTGCCATCCATGTACTGTGGCTTGTATTCTAAAGTATGCTACTGTATTCTACACTGAATGTGCATTATGAACACCTGCTCTTTCCATGACATAGACTGACTAGGTGAATCCAGACGCTATGATCCCTTATTGATGCCCCTTGTTAAATCAACTTCAATCAGTGTAGATCAGTGGTGTGAAGTACTTAAGTAAAACATACTTTAAAGTACTACTCAAATAGATTTTTGGGGTATCTGTAATTTTCTATTTATATTTTTGACAACTTTTACTCTACTACATTCCTAAATAAAAGTATGTACTTTTTACTCCATACATTTTCCCTGACATGTAAAATATTCATTACATGATCAACCAGGACAGAATTAGGGCCCCTATTAATATAAAACTTTGCCTACTGCCTCTGATTTGGCGGACTCACAAAACACAAAAACTATGTTTGAAAAATTCCCTGTCTAACCGTAATTAAAAATTATAAGAAAATTGTGCTGTCTGGTTTGCTTAATATAAGGAATTTGATGTATAGCATTTATTTTTAATTACGGTTAGACAGGGTCACACTTCAACACTCAGTTACATTACAGTAAGAGGACTGAGTCATTTTTCTACCACTGTACTTAAGTACATTTAAAAACAAATACTACTTTAGTAAAAGTTAAAGTATTTTACTGGGTAACTTTCTCTTTACTTGAGTCATTTTCTGTTAAGGTATCTTTACTTTTAGGTGCCATTTGAGTACTTTTTCCATCATGAGCAGATGGGCTCCCTAATTTTTCAGCATGTTTTTACAAAAGTTAGATAAACTTGGATTTTTCTGCAAGGACATATACAGGATACTACCCTCCACAACTTAACCTTCACTCGAAATCAAAACTCCAAACCAACAACCTGATTTTGGACAAAATTACCTGGAAGGCTTAATACTACAAAGATTATTATTTTCAAATGCTCCAAATGCTCTGGAAAACCAACGACCAGCAAAAGAAGCACAAGAAACCTGAAAACACCATCCAACCTGGAACTGGGTGAGTAACGTTAGTCTGAAGCTTTTAACGCCAAGAAGAAAATACATTACAATGCTATATTTTACTTTATAAAGACTGAATGCTAATTTAAGGCTACCAAGCTTGCTAGGACAGCACAGATCCGGCTGCAACTTTGATTGGCACTGAGGTGTGAATTAAGAGACGTCAAAGCCCTTTAGCCCTACAATGGAAGGAGCTGTTTCACAGCCTACCCCACCCAAATGCAGAGGCTTTTGAAACACCCATCCATCTGTGCAGAGGTCATTACAATACAGTACCCCTGGATTAATTTTTGAACTGATATGCAGCCAGGACACTTCAATTGTAAATGACCTCAATGAGAAACTAATATTGTTTCTTTGATCACATCAGAAGATATCCTCCCTGCAATCTTCAAAATACAACAGCCACAGGACAACTTTGTTTGGACGTCATAAAGGACCATTCGCCGTAACTGAAGAGATATAGCTAGCTAACAACCTCCTTTTTCACTTGGAAAAAATGGTGGACAGAGACTTGCTAGCTACGTTAGCTAACTAGTTGGGATTTTCTACAAGGAATCTGCCTCCCCAAAAAGCTTATCTCGTGGGTGTGAATACCTACTCCCGTTGCCTGCTGCACCGCTGCTTGGATTCCACCTGGCGATCTGTTCACTTTCTGCCCTGGAATTTCTACCCCGCCACACTGCCCCCTCTCCCGTGCTTTCCTCGCCTTCAGCACACACGCATTGTTGGGGCGTGTGACTCCTGAACTTACAAATGGCTAGCCCCAAGTCGTTATATATTTTTCTTGTGCTTTATGCTCTTTGCCTGATGACTCCTGTGTGCTTTGGTTGACAATGAACTTTGCTTGTTTACTCCGACTGTGGGACAGACTATGTTTGTTCCCACACTCTGTAACGGTTTTGACTTGAGGTTATTGTTTGTAGGGGTGCCAGGTAGGTTGTGCCTAACAGAGAAAATATAGATTTCTCCTTTTGGTTTGGGAGGGAATGAGTCCCGCCTGGTCCGTCAAGTCTACACCAATACAAAGGACTCATGTAAAAGTCAGTATGGTAATACACTTTTTCACAAACCCTTAAAACATTGGAAATAACTTCAAAACAAATGTGTTATTTTGCATGGATTGTATTAGCAACATAAATTATCACAGACACATAATAATAATAATAATAATAATAACAAATAATGAGCTCTGGTTCCTCCAGAAAAGTCTTGTACCTTGGGCGTAAAAGAGACCAGTCCGGTAAAGGAGTTCAGGAACTCAAGTGACCTTAGTCACACAATGTTTGTCCATTCATAAAAAGTGTAGCATAAACTCCATTCTCAATCATACAATCAAAATATCACTTTTTACCACACAACCATAAAGAGTATCAAATCTCAATACAACTACAACTGACCACATAAATCATCACGGTATACATTACACTAAAACAAATGAAATAATCGTATGAAAAAAAGTTGTAGACAGTCGGTCAGTCAGACAATCCAATCTGCCAACAGATCTCCAGCGGAAAAAGGCCACAAAGAACAACGGAGATGTGTAGTCCAACGGAAGCAATGAGTGGAGCCGATTCTGGGTAAACTTGCGATTAGGCTACAAAGCACACTTTTAAATACAACAAAAACAAACAGAGTAAAGAAGCTTCGAACCGAGGGTTGAACACAGCCTCATTCGCGTCTCCATCACAAACACACTTTTGCGCAGCTGATGCTGGCTATTTAATTGGGAATTAAAGGGAAGGAGAAGCACCCTATTGGAAGGAGAAGCACTGAGACGGTTCAGACAAATTCAGGGCCGTCACAACTCAGGACTCTGGCTCTTTATTGGTTACACAGACTCATCCTATTCTAACCACTTTTCGCCAGATTTGTATTCATGTTACCTGATGAAATTGCTGTACAATATGATCTTGTTGCTGTCATAAAAAAATCAACACTGCAGAGCTCTCCCTGTCCTCTGTCGTCCCCTGATTGTATTACTGCTGATGATATCTGGAAATGTGCATGTACACCCTGGCCCATCTACTGTTGCTAGCCCTAATTCTGACTTGTGCTCTGATATCTGCTTCACTGACTTCTGCTCTCGTAAAAACCAGGTTTTTTTGCACGTTAACACTAGAAGCGTATTACCTAAAATCCAGATGTGTTGGTCATTACTGAGACCTGTTTAAGAAAGAGTGTTTTGAACACTGATGTTAACCTTTCTGGTTATAACCTTTGTCGGCAGGACAGATCTCCAAAGGTGGTGGAGTGGCAATCTTTACCAAGGAACACCTTCAGTACTCAGTTGTCTCTACCAAGTCTGTCCCCAAACAATTTGATTTGCTGGTTTTAAGCATTAAACTTTACACTAGCTCTTTGTTGACTGTTGCTGGGTGTTATAATTCACCATCAGCACTGGCCTGTACACTAAATGCCCTAAGTTCTCTCCTGGCCCCTTACACTAAGTCTTAATTTGTCCTGCTAGGTGACCTAAACTGGGACATGCTTAAACCACCAAGTCCTAAAGTAACGGGACTCCTAAATCTTTCTCTCAGATTATTACCAATCCCAGGCATAATTCCAAACACCCAGAAAAGGCTACTCTCCTTTTTATTTTACCTTTATTTAACTAGGCAAGTCAGTTAAGAACAAATTCTTATTTTCAATGACAGCCTAAGAACAGTGGGCTAACTGCCTTGTTCAGGTGCAGAACGACAGATTTTTACCTTGTCAGCTCAGGGATTGATCTTGCAACCTTTCGATTACTAACCACTAGGCTACCTGCCGCTCCTTGATGTCATTCTCACAAATAATCCTGAGAGGTATCAGTCTGGTTCCTTCTGTAATGACCTTAGTGATCACTGTTTAACAGCCTGTGTTCGTAATGGCCTGATTTGTCATAGACGCTTGCTAAAAAACTTTAATGAGCAAGCCTTCCTTCATGACCTGGCCTCTGTAAATAGAATCAGCTTGATCCCCACTGTCGAAGATGCTTGGGCCTTCTTTTTTATAATTTTATGCGGTATTGCTAATAAACACGCCCCATAAAGAAAATGAGAATTAATCTGGCCGTGATCTGGCAGAATAACTCCACCTCAAGAATTCCATTTGGCGAAAGGCTCAGGACACGTCTACTCAGGCTGACTGGCTCTCGCTCAGGCAAATAAGAAATATGTGCACTCAGGCTATCCGGAAGGCCAAAGTTAGTTACTTTAAGGAGCAGTTCTCTCTGTGGGTCTAATGCCAAGAGGTTCTGGAAAACTGTTAAAGACCTGGAGAATAAACCCTCCTCCTCACAGCTGCCCATGTCCCTTAATGTTGATGACGTGGTTGTTACTGACAAGGAGCACATGGCTGAGCTTTTTAATCATCACTTTAAGGTTGATGCCCCTATCATCGACAAGCATATCTCTGACCTTTTAACCTCTCTCTCTCTCTAGGGAGGTTCCCATTGCTTGGAAGGCAGCCACGGTGCAATCTTTATTTAAAGGGGAGATCAAGCTGATCCTAACTGTTATAGGCCAATTTCTACTTTGCTCTGTTTGGTATGCAATCTGGTTTCCACCAGGTTATGGATGTGTCACTGCAACTTTAAAGGTCCTAAATGATGTCAACATTGCCCTTGATTCTAAGCAATGTTGTGCTGCTATTTTTATTGACTTAGTCAAAGCTTTTGATACGGTAGACCATTCTATTCTTGTGGGCCGGCTAAGGAGTATTGGTGTCTTTGGCCTGGTTTGCTAACTACCTCTCTCAAAGATTGCAGTGTATAAAGTAAAAACATCTGTTGTCTCAGCCACTGCCTGTCACCATGGGAGTACCGCAAGGCTCAATCCTCTAGGCCCCACGCTCTTCCTTCAATTTACATCAACAACATAGCTCAGGCAGTTTGGGAAGCTCTCTCTATCCATTTATATGCAGATGATACAATAGTCTTATACTCAGCTGGCTCTCTCCCGGGTTTTGTGTTAAATGCTCTACAACAAAGCTTTCTTAGTGTCCAACATGCTTCTACCTCTTAACCTTGTTCTGAACACCTCCAAAACAAAGGTCATATGGTTTGGTAAGAAAAATGCTCCTCTCCTCACCTGTGTGATTAGTACTTCTGGAGTGTTTAGAGCTTGATGTAGTCATCTGCATACAAGTACTTGGGAGTATGGCTAGACGGTACACTGTCCTTCTCTCAGCACACATATCAAAGCTGCTGGGCTAAGGTTAAAATGTAGACTTGGTTTCCTCTATCAGTAATCGCCCCTCTCTTTACTCCCAGCTGCCAAACTAACCCTGATTCAGATGACCATCCTACTCATGCTAGATTACGGAGACATAATTTACAGATTGGTGCAGGTAAGGGTGCTCTTTGAGCAGTTAGGATGTTCTTTACCATTTGGCCATCAGATTTGCCACCAATGCTCCTTATAGGACACACATTATTGCACTCTATACTCCCTCTGTAAATCCTGGTCATCTGGGTATACCTGTCGCAATACCCACTGGTTGGGATGCTTATTGATAAAACACTCTTAGGCCCCACTCCCTCTGTCTGGAGATAATTACTGCAGCCCTCATCCTCCACATACAACACCCATTCTGAAAGTTACATTTCTGTTTAAGGTCCCCAAAGCACACATCCATAGGTCGCCTCCTTCTTTTTCAGTTTATATGTGCCAGAAACTGAACGAGCTGCAAAAACACACAAAACTGGACAGTTTTATCTCTTCATACAAAGACTCAGACTATCTATGGACACTCTTACTGACAGTTGTGGCATGCTCATGTGATGTACTTGTCATTGTCTCTACTTTCTTGCCCTTATATGCTGTTGTCTGTGCCCAATAATGTTTGTACCATGTTTTGTGTTGCTACCATGTTGTTGCTCAAGTTGCGTTGGTGCCATATGTTATGTGTGGTTGTCTTTTGGTCTCTCTTTATGTAGTTTTATCTGTGTTGTGTGTTTTGTTCTATATTTTCTTATATTATTTATTTATTTATTTTTAATCCCAGGCCCTGTCCCTGCAGAGGAGGCCTTTTGCCTTTGGTAGGCCGTCACTGTAAATAAGAATTTGTTCTCTAACTGACCTGGGCTAGTTAAATAAAAAGTTAAATAAAATAAAATAAAAAGTGGAGACAGTGTTAAAAATAATTGTTAAGCCTTGATACAATTGAGACATGGATTGTGTATGTGTGTAACTCAGTGGGTGAATGCCTCAAGACAAAAGATTTAAGTGTCTTTGATCAGGGGCATTGTAAGGCACCGGGTTTGTGTCTAGAACTGCAACGCTGCTGGGTTTTTCATGCTCAACAGTTTCCTGTGTGTGTTTCCAAGAATGGTCCACCACCCAAAGGACATCCAGCCAATTTGACACAACTGAGTGAAAGCATTGAGTCAATTGAGGCTGTTCCTGAGGGTTAAAAAAGGGTGATGACCCTCCATCCATCATGTAGGTCTAGGGTTGTCAACATCTCAACCCAGCCTTCCCTGTTCCTCTCAAAGGTCAATCATCCTCTCTCAACCCCAGCCTCCATTTATCCTCTCTGCCTCAGTGGCCAGCTGCCTGTCTCTGGCTCTCTCTGCCTTACACAATGTCACCCAGCCCTGACTCCGCTGCACCGCATTGATGCTCCTAGTGAAGCACACTGTAACAATAGAATTTTACCACCCTGTGCCACCACTGTCAATAAACAATAAATAATAATTAGCTTAATACAGCCACAGGGTGGTGTGCTATAATGTCAGAATTAATCGTCCAATCATTATGAGGGCCTCTATTTACATTACATATAAACGTGCACACTTGTACTACTACATATGTGGCTTTGCATTAGCTATTCCTACATCGTTAACGTTAGCTAGGCTTGGTAAGTATGCCTCGATGTTCAACATGGCCTATGCCTATCTTGCCCTATGATCCCACTCCTGCCTGAAATGTAGTCTAGGCTGCCAAGGCTTGCTGAAATAGTGGCACTGGTGTAAGTCCACGTGATTCGCAGTATAGATATGTCTAGACTCTTTTGGAATCATTCATGGCTTTCACTCTATATCGTCAAATCAGCAGTTGCTTCATCCATTGTTGTACTTATTAATGATATGTACCCACTGATTCTTGGAAGAATACCACTTATTTGAGCTAAGTTCTACTGTCGTACTTCCAATCTAATGATGTATATAAACCATTGGTCGATTCCTCATCATAACCCAAAATATAAGCTTTCTGTTTTATTACAAATGTTTGCTAAGAATGTAATTGTAAACAAACACTACATAGCCCTCAAAAACATGACTAAAACTATAATTTCTATTTGAGTGGGTTACATTTCTCCAGCCCCATCCCTTAACTTTTACCTTAACATGGGTGTAGAGTCGGGACTCTGCTTGCTTTGTCATTGTTTCTACATTGCTGATGGCCGCAAGTTAAATATCCCTTAACGTAACATACACTGCTCAAAAAAATAAAGGGAACACTTAAACAACACAATGTAATCTCCAAGTCAATCACACTTCTGTGAAATCAAACTGTCCACTTAGGAAGCAACACTGATTGACAATAATTTCACATGCTGTTGTGCAAATGGAATAGACAACACAGGTGGAAATTATAGGCAATTAGCAAGACACCCCAATAAAGGAGTGGTTCGGAAGGTGGTAGACCACAGACCACTTCTCAGTTCCTATGCTTCCTATTGATGTTTTGGTCACTTTTGAATGCTGGCGGTGTTTTCTAATTTAGTGGTAGCATGAGATTTGAGCTCATACAACTTACAAAAGTGGCTCAGGTAGTGCAGCTCATCCAGGATGGCACACATCAATGCGAGCTGTGGCAAGAAGGTTTGCTGTGTCTGTCAATGAAAACCAGAGCATGGAGGCGCTACCAGGAGACAGGCCAGTACATCA
>CM059783.1:20407790-20482821 GCA_030435695.1 Brachymystax lenok tsinlingensis | reverse complement strand
TGCTGACCCTCTTCCCTCTCCACACTGTCCCCGGCACAAAGCCTCCCATTCAGGGCCTTTGGGACAGGCGGTTCCCCTTCGTTAGGGAGCGCTCCAGTGCCCCAGAGTTTACCCAGAGCCTACCCAAGCCTGACTCCTTGGTCATGGGGACAAGAGAGGCCTGGTGCGTTCCCCAAAGAACCGGAGGGGATCTGTTCCCCTAACTTCTCTAATGCGGTTTGTTTGTGTACACCTTCAGGACCCAGTGTCACAGACCCACCACCAACCCCAACCCCTCCAAATTCGCCCAGAAGTTTGGGGGCTCGGATAAGTGCGGCCGGTGTGGGGAGTCGGTGTACGCCGCGGAGAAGATTGTGGGGGCAGGCAAGGTGAGCGGGGGGGAGAGACGTAGAGTAAGTGGAGCAGGGAATTAAGGTTTTGAGCTTAGTGACCACCGTTGATTGAAAACAGGTGGGTTTACTATGCAAGGGGTCAATTGGATGGATTCACTACAGGAAATCACATTTTTCTGGCTTAAGCTTTTTCATAAACTCTGGATTTGGAGGGCAGGCTTCCAGGCAGCTGGTGTAGAAATCTGCAGGGCTGACTGACTGGCTGGGGTGATTCAGGCAGATGTAGGCCATCACGTCATGGCGGGCTGATGTAATTTTAGCCGGACTTTAACTAGTGTTACGCTGCATTCTGCGGCTCACAATGAGAGGAAATGTACAGTATGTGAAGTATTATGGCAACACAATAGGAATCCTTTGATAATCAGATCTGGCATCCAGATGTTAGAACAATGCCTGTATGATTTGTAGATGTATAGGAGAATGAAAAGCTTTCGAATCTGCCCTCAATGCACACTAGTTGATACATTCTTACAATCTAGTCAATGATATCTGATGATCCTATTCCCCAGTCATGAATAAAGTAGAATCTTATCTTCAACAGCCATGGCATAAGAACTGCTTCCGGTGTGCCAAGTGTGGGAAGAGCCTGGAGTCTACCACCCAGACAGAGAAAGATGGAGAGATCTACTGCAAAGGTGAGACATCGGGTTTCTAGATTCCCTTTCGGGCTTGGGCCTGCATGGTCACCTGTGTGAAGGAACCGTTGTAGGGTGAAGTTGCCCGTAGAAGCTGATCTTGGTTCAGTTTTAGGATTGGAGGAGGGAAAGCTGATCGTAGATCTGTCCCTAGAGGACACTTCACCCCGGAGCAGTCACCAGAGCAAAGGAACACAACCCCACCCACCATAGGCAGATTACATGATTATACCTGATGCAAAAGAACTCAAACTAGCTGTTACATAAAAGCACTGCAAAACAAAAACAGGAGAATTATACTATTAGCAGAGGGCATTGGAGGCCATGTAGTCTGTGTTTGTATGCCTGGGGTTAGGATAGAAGGCTCCGGACTTTTCAAGCCTGTTTAAGTGTTTACTCTTTCCATGTCACCTGGAAATCTAACCACTAGAATTCAAGTCACGATGCCCTAAACATTCCAAATCCATCTTCAACAATGGCTCCTCTTTGCAGATAATGCACACCAAATGGCGTTGGAATGTTTTGGCTAAACAATAGATTAAGCGCTGTCTACGTACGTGCGCGTACACAGAGTCCCATACACACATAGCACTTAGGGGTTCTTTTATTGAAGCTCAAGGGGGAATCTTAGGCCCTGTAAACAAACTTCTTGTCCAACTGACATACAACGAAACAGACTCATCAGTTGTAATATCATGCAAGAAGTTTGTTTGCACATAAATGTTTTACAAAACCATTGTGTGTTGTATCCACAACAGCTGTGTAATCATGAGTGCAGAACAACTCTTGGTTGGCGGATCAGTTGGCTTTTAAAAATTCATGTGGATAAACCTCGGACTGATGAACAGCAATGTAGCGTCTCAATTGTCTCCAGTTTATCCAAACACCCCATAAACCAGGGCTCTCCATCCCTGTTCCTGGAGGTTTTCACTCAGACCCTAATCTAGTGCATTATTCTAATAATTAGCTGGTTGATATACTGAATCAGGTTAGTTACAACTGGGGTTGGAGTGAAAACCTACAGGAGGTTCTCTCCAGGAACAGGGTTGGGGAACCCTGCCATAAACTATTGCCACTGTGGTAGTGCAGTCAAACGTTGCCCACGCAGCATTGAGATCAGTCTTGTTTTGTGCTGTTTATGTTCTGCGGTGTGATAACTAAAGTATTCACTTCTCATTGTATCAGCAAGCACACAGAAAGAGAGCTCACAGGGAAACGTAGTCCATTGTAAGGTTACTTTTCTTCACCAGTGTTGTATTTAACATAGCTTTCTCCATTGCAATCACCCTTTGACCAACGTTTAGTGACATGTTTTAGGATGCATCAGCATTTCCATACTCATTGTTTTCTTTGTCCCCAGCATGTTACGCAAAGAACTTCGGACCCAAAGGATTTGGTTATGGCCAGGGAGCTGGAGCTCTGGTGCATGCCCAATGATGATCACCAGCCACCCTCAAAACAATAATGTACTTCTGACTGTGAAAACCGCTGTACTCAAGTGCCTATGCTTCTGTGTTTTTTTAAAGGCTGGGTGAGGGCCATAATATGGAGGATTTACCATTTACAAATATGCATTATACAATAAATAAAAAGCTTTTCCAAAAAACAACTTAAGTGTGAAATATTCCTTGCAGATACAGTTGAAGTCAGAAGTTTACATACACTTAGGTTGGAGTCATTAAAATTAATTTTTAAACCACTCCACAAATGTCTTGTTAACAAACTCAGTTTTGGCAAGTCGGGTTAGGACATCTACTTTGTGCATGACAAGTAATATTTCCAACAATTGTTTACAGCCAGATTATTTCACTTATAATTCACTGTATCACAATTCCAGTGGGTCAGAAGTGTACATACAGTAAGTTGACTGTGCCTTTCAACAGCTTGAAAAATTCCAGAAAATGTCATGGCTTTAGAAGCTTCTGATAGTCTAATTGACATAATTTGAGTCCATTGGAGGTGTACCTGTGGATGTATTTCAAGGCCTACCTTAAAACTCAATGCCTCTTTGCTTGACATCATGGGAAAATCTAAAGAAATCAACCAAGGCCTCAAAGAAAATGGTAGACCTCCAAGTCTGGTTGATCCTTGGGAGCAATTTCCAAACGCCTGAAGGTATCACGTTCATCTGTATAAACATCATGGTACCACACAACCGTTATACTCAGGAAGGAGACGCGTTGTCTCCTAGAGATGGACGACTTTGGTGCGAAAAGTGCAAATCAATCCCAGAACATGTGGTGGAATAATCAGAATTAGTTGAGTAACATAGATAATTAAATGTCTTGTCTGCATAATATGCTTGTGATATACTTGTTATTAGACTGTATCCTTCGGAGTCTGGTGTTGGCAGTTGCACTTCTTTCCTCAGCTGGGGCTCAGTCACCTGGGGCCCAGAGAGGAGAGAGGTCAGGCTTGTCTTTCATATGTCCCTGGTGCTATGCAGAATATCAGAAAGGAAGAGAACAGGAGGGAACATTGTCTTCATATGTGAATGTGTCTTTACCTATTCTTAAACCATGTGAAGGGATGGCGTGATTAATGGGGAACCAATTACTTGTCTCCAATGTCTGTGCCAGTCACTCCCTCCTTTGACTTTGGGGATGTGTGTGGTAGTGTCTGGAACCATTGTATGTCATCTCTGATGTTGCACTTATCATGGGATAGTGTATGACCTAGAGGCTCACTCCCTCATTGAGCTTGTCCAGGTGTGTGGTCAAGAAGGGGTTTTACTTGAGATGGGATTATCTGGAGTTGACAATTGATTTATGCCATTGGATGAGTTGGTGTTTCTGTGCTATGAAGTACCAGGAACGAGATCTGAACCTCGTCTTAGGGGCCAAACTGAACATAATTTATAGAGAATGCTATCTGGCTGGGGATGCTCCTTTCTCATTTAAAAACTCTCACCTTGTGACCTGTTCCAAACATCTGCGGTTTGTTATGTAGACTAGTGGATCTTTGCTATAAAGGATCTCAGTAGCCTTTGTGTCGCCGCTCTCAACGGACCATCAGAGACAGTGATAAATTCATTGACAAGCCATTGCTATTGCAAAGCTCTTACATATTTAATAGTATTTTAAGTATAAGTCTGACTTGTGTGATAAGTTTGTCTCTCCTCATTTGATAGTAAAGAAATTAACGCAAAGGACTTGTGAAGATGCTGGAGGAAACAGGTACAAAAGTATCTATAGCCACAGTAAAATTAGTCCTATATCGACATAACCTGAAAGGGACGCTCAGCAAGGAAGAAACCACTGCTCCAAAACCACCATAAAAAAGCCAGACAACTGCACATGAGGACAAAGATCGTACTTTTTGGAGAAATGTCTTCTGGTCTGATGAAACAAAAATAAAACTGGCCATAATGACCATCATTATGTTTGGAGGAAAAAGGGGGAGGCTTGCCAGCCGAAGATCACCATCCCAACCGTAAAGCACGGGGTGGCAGCAGCATGTTGTGGGGGTGCTTTGCTGCAGGAGGGACTGGTGCACTTCACAAAATAGATGGCATCATGAGGGAAAAATGATATATTGAAGCAACATCTCAAGACATCAGTCAGGAAGTTAAAGCTTGGTACAAATGGGTCTTCCAAATGGACAATGACCCCAAGCATACTTCCAAAGTTGTGGCAAAATGGAAACAAATTCAAGGTATTGGAGTGGCCATCACAAAGCCCTGACCTCAATCCTATAGAAAATTTGTGGGCAGAACTGAAAAAGCGTGTGCGAGCAAGGAGGCCTACAAACCTGATTCAGTTACACCAGCTCTGTCTGGAGGAATGGGCTAAAATTCACCCAACTTATTGTGGGAAGGCTACCCAAAATGTTTGAACCAAGTTAAACAATTTTAAGGCAATGCTACCAAATACTAATTGAATGTATGTAAACTTCTGACCCTCTGGGAATGTGATGAAAGAAATAAAAGCTGAAATATATCATTCTCTCTACTATGATTCTGACATTTCACATTCTTAAAATAAAGTGGTGATCCTAACTGACCTAAGACAGGGAATTTCTACTAGGATTTAATGTCAGGAATTGAGAAAAATGGAGTTTAAATGTATTTGGCTAATGTGTATGTGAACTTCCGACTTCAACTGTACATGGGGGAAGAGCTGAACTTAAAAACCTACATGTTTTGATAGCTATAATCAGAACACATTTAGCCCTTTAGCCTTAGAAGAAAACACAGGAGAGCAACACAAATGTGTATTTTCACATTTGAATGTATTTTATTATTAAAGCCATTAAAATTGAACCATGCCCAATATATTAACATCTGAAGCAGGGTTACGGTGATGTCCTGAAGAAGGCGGAGGCACTGTAGATGATCATGTGCTTTTCACATGGTGGCAGCTGGGGAAAAATGGTGTTGGAGTTGGAAAAGCCTGATCCCAGATCCGTTTGTGCTTTTGACAACGCCATTCCTCATTGTCAAGTCAAACATGTTTGGCATGACAATGAGTGACAGGGAATTGGCATGTCTACAAACAAACAGTGGCACTCAGGCTAATGTGAATCTTTCTCTGGAACCGAAACAGAACCTGGATGAGCTCTATACCTGTAGGTTGTTTATGATGATCGCTGAGCTCCTTTTAGATATACGTGGCAGTAGGTGAGCGAGCCTGCAAAATAATCCACTGTGTCCCTTACTGATGAAGACATGACCCCAAAAGATGGTAGACCTTTTTATATCATAGAGGCGCCATTGAGGACTTTTACCATTTTGAAGTAGTCAACTGGGTGGGACTTCCTATAGGTTAAGGAAGGGTCGCATAATTCCATCCAGGTCACCACCAATGAGTTATACTCGTGGTCAAACAGCCCATAACTGCAGGTGGTGGTAACTCACCAACCATGGCGTTATACCTGACCTGTTCAAACAACACACTCCTGGTGGCAGTTTGCACCCTTTCAGTTTGTTTGCCAACTGATAAAAAGTAGAAAATGTACTTCAAAAATGGAGATCGCCTCAATGGTGCGTCCCGTGCTCTGACGTCATACTGGGAAAGATACAATGATGCCATGTCTAAATCCATGCTTCATACCTCTCAATGTTATCCTGGATTACAGTGTACGATGACACGCATGATTTCAGTTTAGAAAAAAATACTGTCATTATTTCTCTTGCTTTACAACTTGTACATCCAGTGGAGTAACAAACCCAGCAATATGACATAGAAAAAAACCTTTACTTTGAGTATATTCCAAACCACCAGCATGGAACATTAAAATATTACACTTCGGCAGGCTGGACCAGACTTGATATCTGGCGCCTGCAGACCGAGAAGGAGGACTTGCACTAAAGATACACACACTGGATTTAAAAAACAAAAGCGAACATACCGAAGAAAGTACTTGTAAATACTGAACATTCACTATATACAGACACATGGCTATTACTGGGCAGCTAGGATGGGGGGGGGGTGAGTCAACAGTATGGTGACAGCCCAATGTCCAAGCATCACACATGCAGTGTAGTTTGCAGGAGTTAAAATGCCTTTAGACAGCAGTGTCGGACATCACTAAAAGCTACAGTCATACAATTGGATTATAATCGGGGAGTTCTCTTTTCCATTTGGTTGGATGAAATCAAAAATGTTTTAAAATGAGCAGCTTCAACTGACAAAATAAAATCACTCACGAAGAAAACTAGATCGTTTATGTACAGATGGACATATTTTACATTTTAGTCCGTCCTGGCGCTGCCTCTGCGTAGAGACTACTAGCGGGAAATGTATTGACCAATAACAGATGAGAACCCAGAAGAAGGGGCAGTTCTCGGGCTATGTACCTTCTTTCTCATTGGGCCCGAGCTCCTTCAATCGTAAACATTGAAGTGTTTGTCGGAAGCGCGGAGTACACCTGTATTTCTTCAGTAACGGGCGAGACCGAAACAAAAAAGGTGATCAGTGCATTGTCATAGGCAGACAAACAAACAAATGGACCCCCAAAAAAAAACACACACATGGAATGAACCTTTCTTGTAAACTCCCAGAACCATCCCTTCAGTCTGGGATGGTCTGACTCTAGTTGATCTCTCACTAACACTACTCTTATATTAGTGTGTGTGCGCCTACTTTTCAAGTGAAGGTCTCAGGGCACCATGTCAGACATCCATATACGATTTGTCACAAATGTTTTCTTGATTAAAAAAAACAAATTTTAAATAAGATGGTACTATGACATAATTTGATCTATAAATAAGAGTTAAAATAAATATGCTTGCATCACATTATAAGTAGGATGACGCTCCTATCTGCACCTTCAATAGTGTGTGAAAGTGACCACCCCCACCCAACGATTGCAAATGCCATTTTATGACATACTGACAAGTTTAACAACTTTGGCAATTTTAAGCAATCCTTAGGGTAACTTGCACAAAGACTTGAACGACGGTACATGACCATACCATAGTAACCATCCCTTATCAAATCCTGATTAAGAGCCAACTTCTTCCTTAAAAGGCCTTCCTTCCTCCGTCTCCCTAGCCACCACAGTTCTAAAAGGAACAGTAGAGTTTTGAACAACAATAAAAAAACTAAGACAAAAAAAAAAAAATAGACAGGGCAATAAGATGGACGGTAAAAAAAAATGGATGTGAAAAATGTATCTAAAAATAAAATGGGAAAATAAACCAAAAAGGGAAGAAATGATACTGCCTTCAACCGTACTGCCGTCACCGCAGCATAATGACTCTAGTACAGCAAACAAATAAAGATTCCTTTTTTTTTTGTTGTTATATTCTCTTTTCTCCTCATCCTCCCTCTGCCTCTCTCCCTGCCGCGTCTGGCAGCGGTGCACCGTCCATGGGCAGGAGAGAGACGGTGGGGACCAGCAGAGGAGAAGGCCACCCCAGTAGGGCTCGGAGGTCGTGGTGGGTAGAGTAATGGAGGTGGTTTCATATAGACTAGTAGTAGGTGTTGGTCTTATGGTGGTGTCCCGTAACAGCATGCTAGTTCCTGGCTGGTTTCTCTCAGTCTGAATAGGTGAGGAAGAAGGTCTGAGGAGTGCTCCAGAGAACAGCCTGGCTCTGATATTGAACCCTGGGGAACCCCTCCTCCTCCTCCTAGACACCGCCGCTCCACCTCTCCTCTCTTCTCGTCTACACCAGCTGGTAGCCCGACCGGACGTCTGGTCGTACTCGATTGTGTACTGTGTGGTCCAGTCTATGGCCTTGGGCGGATCAGGCCGCAGCAGCGAATCTCAAAGAAGTCTATGAGGTTCCGTACACACCCGTGACTACAGAGAGGGAGAGAAATTAAAATGTTGACATTATTTTTTTTATTTTACCTTCATGTAACTAGGCAAGTCAGTTAAGAGCAAATTCTTATTTTCAATGACGGCCTAGGAACAGTGGGTTAACTGCCTTGTTCAGGGGCAGAACTACAGAGTTTTAACCTTGTCAGCTCGGGATTCGATCTTGCAACCTTTCGGTTACTAGTCCAACGCTCTAACCACTAGGCTACCTATTATGACCTAATAACTACTTCTACATGTGTTTGGGATCCATTGATACAAGTACTACACCATGTGTATCATGTGAAGTTTTGGTAGATAGCGCAGCTTTGCTAATATCAGGGGAATATTAACAAACGGGAATTCAGGGGACGATGCTAAATCATGCTAGCTACTGCCTGTAGCAAAAGTAAACAACAGATTATCATGGATTATGTCAGTACTGGCCTACATAGACAACTCAAGGTAACATAAATTTTACACAAACATGTAGGGCCCGTTTCCCAGACACAGATTAGGCCTAGTGCTAGTACTCACTTGAAGGGGCTCTCGATGGACGTGGCCGTTACTTTAAAGTGCTTGTATCTCCCATGGCGTTCATCCTCGTTGGTGGTGATTCCCAGACCGGCAATCTGGAAGAGGGCGGACCCACACATTGAACACAATGTCACAAATAGTTGTACAAATAAAATAAAAATGGACCCACCTATGCCATCACCACAAAGGGTCAAGATGAGGGTCAAGGATGTAAATGCATCCCACGGACAACTCTGATTCTAAACAGGATATAGGCTCCAGTCCTATGGGTCGTACCAGCTGGGACCAGGCTGACTTAACTTCTCCCACCTGACTAAATGCAGGTTAAACAACCAATTAACCAATGGTCTCTCTAACCTGGTAGAGCTGGCACATGATCAGCACAGCCACCCACATGAAGTGGAACACACTGTTGAGGAACATCCAGAACATCCAGGGAGAGCAGGAGGCGATCTGCGTCAGGTACAGCCAGAAACCATCCTTGGTGTAGTTGGTGGCGCAGTGGATCCTCCAGTCTGGGCAGAGGGGCAGAGAGGTTAGGGAAGAACCCTAGGGTGATAGAGTAGGGCTGACGATTAAACCATCCAGCTAAACCTGATCCTGCAGTCTATGATTGCCAAGTGTATGAGTGATTACATAGACAACCTATGACTGAAAGGGTTTTATTGCACAAATAAGTGGATTCATGGACAAATTAAAGTAGTAACCAAAATGTGGTGTACCATAACCAATAGAGAGATCGATAGCAAAATAACATCCAACAATTTCAAAGATTTTACTGAGTTACAGTTCATAGAAGGGAATCAGTCAAATGAAATAAATTCATTAGGCCCTAATCTATGGATTTCACATGACTGGACATGAGTGCAGCCAAACATCCTGTATAACGCTAGGTTGTTTACAGCTGTAGAATTGCATAAAGAAATGATGGTGTGTATCTAGAATGAGAGGCGTGGTGGGATGGGGCGGTGTAACTAGAATGAGGCGTGGTGGGATGGGGCGGTGTAACTAGAATGAGAGGCGTGGTGGGATGGGGGCGGTGTAACTAGAATGAGGCGTGGTGGGTGTGGTGTAACTAGAATGAGGCGTGGTGGGATGGGGCGGTGTAACTAGAATGAGAGGCGTGGTGGGATGGGGCGGTGTAACTAGAATGCGGCGTGGTGGGATGGGGCGGTGTAACTAGAATGCGAGGCGTGGTGGGATGGGGCGGTGTAACTAGAATGAGAGGCGTGGTGGGATGGGGGCGGTGTAACTAGAATGAGGCGTGGTGGGTGTGGTGTAACTAGAATGAGGCGTGGTGGGTGTGGTGTAACTAGAATGAGAGGCGTGGTGGGTGTGGTGTAACTAGAATGAGAGGCGTGGTGGGTGTGGTGTAACTAGAATGAGAGGTGTGGTGGGTGTGGTGTAACTAGAATGAGGCGTGGTGGGATGGGGCGGTGTAACTAGAATGAGAGGCGTGGTGGGATGGGGCGGTGTAACTAGAATGAGAGGCGTGGTGGGATGGGGGCGGTGTAACTAGAATGAGAGGTGTGGTGGGTGTGGTATAACTAGAATGAGAGGTGTGGTGGGTGTGGTGTAACTAGAATGAGAGTGGGATGGGGGGTGTAACTAGAATGAGAGTGGGATGGGGCGGTGTAACTAGAATGAGAGGTGTGGTGGGATGGGTGTGGTCAACTCACAGCAGATACAGCCGTAGATCATCCAGCTGATCATGCAGAGCAGGAAGAACAGGTAACCCATGAAGTAGCGGTGATTCCCACTTCCTGTTGACAGCACACAGAGAACAGTGAGAGGGGGAGTTAAGCCTCATCTGTCTGGTCCGTCCGTCCGTCCGTCCGTCCGTCCCTCCCTCCCTCCCTCCCTCACTGTCCTCCCTCCCTCCCTCCCTCCCTCCCTCCCTCCCTCCCTCCCTCCTCCCTCCCTCCCTCCCTCCTCCTCTGTCCTCCCTCCCTCCCTCACTGTCCTCCCTCCCTCCCCACTGTCCTCCCTCCCTCCCCACTGTCCTCCCTCCCTCCCCCTGTCCTCCCTCCCTCCCTCCCTGTCCTCCCTCCCTCCCTGTCCTCCCTCCCTCACTGTCCTCCCTCCCTCACTGTCCTCCCTCCCTCACTGTCCTCCCTCCCTCACTGTCCTCCCTCCCTCCCTGTCCTCCCTCCCTCCTCTCCAGGTAAAGACAAATGAGAGACGTAGAGAGAGAGGGAGTGAGAGCAAGAAGGAGAAAGACAGAAAGAGTACAGAGTAGGATTGAAGGAGGCCAAGTAGTTGTCAGATCTGTCAGTCGGCTCGTTGGGTCACACTCAGATACATGAGCAGGTGTGTGGGGCTGCTGCCAGTCACTGTTTGGACTAAAGGATGGGGGGGAACCTGGCCAAAACACTGAGGACCTCCCCCCCTTCCTTCCATCTCAGAGTTCACAGGCAGACATGTCTGGACACGCGTCAGCTGCTCATGAGGCCATCTGTCTGGAAGTTCAAACAGTCGAGGGAAAAACAGGCAGCTGCTGCTTCACGGCAAACAGAGCTGGGCAGCGCGCACACACACACACACACACACACACACACACACACACTTCCAGCCTTTCAATATTCTGCCAGAACAGCTATTGAATTCATATGGGTGCCAGCTTGTTTATTTTTCTCACAGAGCCATGTGCTGCTTCTTAGGCTGGAATTCTGGACAGAAATGACAATCAGCTGCACTAACTCCGGTTGCTGGGCAATGGGTTGTTGCTAAGCTAAATACTGCCGCTGGTGTTACACATACCGACACAGTTGCCCACCCAAGGGCAGTGGTGGTCGAACTTGGCAATACAGCGGTTGCACACGGCACAGTGTTTGGACCGGATGGGCTTCCGTATCTGTGTGGACAAATGTATTGAGGCTTGACAGAATGACAAAGTTAAACCCAAACCATGCAAAGCACTACAGTACATAATAAAATTAAGTCATTTATTTACCAAACAAGTACTGCAGAATATGCTGAGATCCAGGCTGCCCGTCTCCGCCAGTTCAACAATAGTCTGGAGATGTGAGAGACGTGAGAGAGAGAGACGTGGAAAGAAAGAATTGGATTTGCAATATACCAAATCAAAATCTATTTGTATGGCAGCTGCAGCGCAAGGGCCAGTTGAAGGACAAGGGCATCTTAGCCTGAGTGCCAGTCTCTGTTTGTTGTATAACTCCCTGTCATTCATTGTCATGCCAAACAAGGACAGCAATGGAATTGGCAAGAGAACAAAGATCTGGAACCAGGTGAATGCCATCTGTGAGCGAAATTGAGATTGGCAAAAAAACATTTAACTTTGAAATGTGTATCTGATAGAGTGGGATCATGGGAGCAGAAGTAACCTTGCCGAGTGATGGATGCAGAGGGGACGAGAAGACTGCAGAGGGAACACGACTAGCTAGCTACCCTCAAGGAAGGAGAGCTGGCTGTATGAACTACGAATGAACCAGCAGGCTTCTGAGGCGGCAGCCCAGCCCAGTGGACCAGGCTCTGGTTAACACTACAGAGCACTAACGATGGGGGCTATGCCCAGCCCAGTGGACCAGGCTCTGGTTAACACTACAGAGCACTAACGATGGGGGCTATGCCCAGCCCAGTGGACCAGGCTCTGGTTAACACTACAGAGCACTAACGATGGGGGCTATGCCCAGCCCAGTGGACCAGGCTCTGGTTAACACTACAGAGCACTAACGATGGGGGCTATGCCCAGCGGACCAGGCTCTGGTTAACACTACAGAGCACTAACGATGGGGGCTATGCCCAGCCCAGTGGACCAGGTTATGGTTAACACTACAGACCACTAACGATGGGGGCTATGCCCAGCGGACCAGGTTATGGTTAACACTACAGAGCACTAACGATGGGGCTATGCCCAGCCCAGTGGACCAGGTTATGGTTAACACTACAGAGCACTAACGATGGGGGCTATGCCCAGCCCAGTGGACCAGGTTATGGTTAGCACTACTGGAGCACTAACGATGGGGCTATGCCCAGTGGACCAGGTTATGGTTAGCTCTCTGGAGCACTAACGATGGGGGCTATGCCCAGCCCAGTGGACCAGGTTATGGTTAACACTACAGAGCACTAACGATGGGGGCTATGCCCAGCCCAGTGGACCAGGTTATGGTTAACACTACAGAGCACTAACGATGGGGGCTATGCCCAGCCCAGTGGACCAGGTTATGGTTAACACTACAGACCACTAACGATGGGGGCTATGCCCAGCCCAGTGGACCAGGTTATGGTTAGCTCTCTGGAGCACTAACGATTGGGCTATGCCCAGCCCAGTGGACCAGGCTCTGGTTAACACTACAGAGCACTAACGATGGGGCTATGCCCAGTGGACCAGGCTCTGGTTAACACTGAGCACTAACGATGGGGCTATGCCCAGCCCAGTGGACCAGGCTCTGGTTAACACTACAGAGCACTAACGATGGGGCTATGCCCAGCCCAGTGGACCAGGCCTGGTTAACACTACAGAGCACTAACGATGGGGGCTATGCCCAGCCCAGTGGACCAGGTTATGGTTAACACTACAGAGCACTAACGATGGGGGCTATGCCCAGCCCAGTGGACCAGGTTATGGTTAACACTACAGAGCACTAACGATGGGGGCTATGCCCAGCGGACCAGTGGACAGGTTATGGTTAACACTACAGAGCACTAACGATGGGGCTATGCCCAGCCCAGTGGACCAGGTTATGGTTAGCTCTCTGGAGCACTAACGATGGGGGCTATGCCCAGCCCAGTGGACCAGGTTATGGTTAGCTCTCTGGAGCACTAACGATGGGGGCTATGCCCAGCCCAGTGGACCAGGTTATGGTTAACACTACAGAGCACTAACGATGGGGGGCTATGCCCAGCCCAGTGGACCAGGTTATGGTTAACACTACAGAGCACTAACGATGGGGGCTATGCCCAGCCCAGTGGACCAGGTTATGGTTAACACTACAGAGCACTAACGATGGGGGCTATGCCCAGCCCAGTGGACCAGGCTCTGGTTAACACTACAGAGCACTAACGATGGGGCTATGCCCAGCCCAGTGGACCAGGTTATGGTTAACACTACAGAGCACTAACGATGGGGCTATGCCCAGCCCAGTGGACCAGGTTATGGTTAGCTCTCTGGAGCACTAACGATGGGGGCTATGCCCAGCCCAGTGGACCAGGTTATGGTTAGCTCTCTGGAGCACTAACGATGGGGCTATGCCCAGCCCAGTGGACCAGGTTATGGTTAACACTACAGAGCACTAACGATGGGGGCTATGCCCAGCCCAGTGGACCAGGTTATGGTTAACACTACAGAGCACTAACGATGGGGGGCTATGCCCAGCCCAGTGGACCAGGTTATGGTTAGCTCTCTCTGGAGCACTAACCCATGGGGGCTATGCCCAGCCCAGTGGACCAGGTTATGGTTAGCTCTCTGAGCACTAACGATGGGGGCTATGCCCAGCCCAGTGGACCAGGTTATGGTTAACACTACAGAGCACTAACGATGGGGGCTATGCCCAGCCCAGTGGACCAGGTTATGGTTAGCACTACAGAGCACTAACGATGGGGCTATGCCCAGCCCAGTGGACCAGGTTATGGTTAACACTACAGAGCACTAACGATGGGGGCTATGCCCAGCCCAGTGGACCAGGTTATGGTTAGCTCTCTGAGCACTAACGATGGGGGCTATGCCCAGCCCAGTGGACCAGGTTATGGTTAACACTACAGAGCACTAACGATGGGGGCTATGCCCAGCCCAGTGGACCAGGTTATGGTTAGCTCTCTGGAGCACTAACGATGGGGGCTATGCCCAGCCCAGTGGACCAGGTTATGGTTAGCTCTCTGGAGCACTAACGATGGGGGCTATGCCCAGCCCAGTGGACCAGGTTATGGTTAGCTCTCTGGAGCACTAACGATGGGGGCTATGCCCAGCCCAGTGGACCAGGTTATGGTTAACACTACAGAGCACTAACGATGGGGGCTATGCCCAGCCCAGTGGACCAGGTTATGGTTAACACTACAGAGCACTAACGATGGGGGCTATGCCCAGCCCAGTGGACCAGGTTATCGTTAGCTCTCTGGAGCACTAACGATGACGGCTATTTTTTTTTTTATACTTTGTTTATTGAATTTTCAATACCAGAATTTACAAAATAATTGCACTTGTTTTATATTACCTACAAATAACTTACAACACATCAAAGACAACAATACAGAAAAAGATGGGGGCTATGTTTAGCCCTCTCATCAATCCCACACAATGGGGATTGAGCTGGGGTCAGTAAAGAGCTGGAGACCCTACTATACTCCATCAGTGTGTGCTAATGAGAGACTACTCCCAGAGCTGTGGGGAGAGAGAGTGGATGCCTCTAGCACTGGGCCACTGGGCTGAACATTGTGAGTCACAAATTGCATCCTATTTCCTATATAGTGTACTACTTGATTCGTTAAATTATTATTATTTTTAAATAAACGGTGCATTTTGCCTAGCTCTCTAATCAAATTACATGTACTTTCCATGATCCGGGGTGAAGTTTCCCTTAGGTACAGATCTAGGATCAGTTGGAAAAAGGTTAAACTGACCCAAGATCAGTGTCCATGGGTAACTTCACCCTACTCTACTTGCCATTTCAAAACAAAATGGTGGTGTGTTGGGTAGTAGTATCGGCATGATGGGTAGTACCAGCGTTTACCTTTTTCTTCTGCTCCTCTGAGGCTTTGATGATCCCGGGGTCTGATTTCCAGGACTTGCCGAAGTTGTAGAACAGACAGACACTGTTCAGGAGGAAAGGCAGGTGGACGGTGGCGAACGGGAGATGTACAGAGGAGTTAAGGAGGACGGCTGATTGGCTGAAAGGTGACTACAGCTCTTAAAGGAATAGTTCACCCAAATAACACAATGATATATTGGTTTCACATCCTGTCAGGAGTCTGGACACGGTCAGACAGCAAATGCTTTTTATATACTTCACACTATGAGGTTGAATAATAAATGATGATAATGCCCTTATAATGTAAGGGCTGTTTGAAAAGACTACCTGAAACTTCAGCCTGCTTCGTGGGATGGCGTTTTGGTCTGCCTGGTAACATCAAAAGGTGGGCAATAGACCAATAAGAAAAAGAGTTCCACACCTCTCTAACAATAACAGCTAGTTTTCAGTTTTCCCTACTCAGACTGCTCCCAGACAGTCCTAAGAAAATTCTTGCTTGAGAAATGACTATTTGTTATGACGCCATCTATTATTTTTGACAATTTATTTCGAAAAACAATCACAGTAAGGTGATCCATGTAGTGCACTACTTTGACCAGAGTCCTATAGGTGTCCTATGGGTCCTGGTCTAAAGTAGTGCACTATAAAGGAATAGGGTGCCATTTGGGACGCAAAAGACTCGACTCATACTCTTACCCAACTAGAGACCAGTCTCTCACACACGCGTCCTCAATTGCACAAGAAATACAACAGAAGCAACGGCGTGAGCCTAACCGAAGGAGTGGTTAGGCTTAACCTAAAATGCCCAAAATGCCTTTGTTGACCCATACAATCTCTCATATCTAGAACCCAAGTTCAGTTTTCACAGCGCCTGTAGTCATGTAATTAGGAACTACAAATATCTGATCTACTGACTAAATAAACTTTAGATTATGGAGTTGGCTTGACGTCATTAATTATTGTGTCCACAAGAGCTGTTTCAAGTCTGTATGGTCATCTAGTGATAAGGGTGTGTGTGTGTGGGACAGAAGGACATATGTGGGCTGGTAACGTAAAGGATTTCCTCAATTATAGTGGGGGTGGAGTGAAGTCACAGCATGACAAACAACTAGATTCCAGGAAGGAAACTCGGAGCCATATGGTCCCCCCAGTGCCCTATGCCCCAGTGCCTTATGCCCCCGAGCACTACATAGGAAATAGGGTGCCATTTGGTTCTCAGCCATACTCTACAGCGATTTCAGTCTCTAAAGGCTGAATAAGGTCATAAATCTGTATAATTATCACCAAAAGAAGTCTGGTCGCTGTAATTACCTCTATCTAGCTACTTCATAAGATAAACATTCCAAATTAACTACGTGGGGCTGCATCCCAAATGGAACCCTATTATTCCCCATATAGTATAGAGGAACAAAGCAAATTCCCATATAAAGTAGTGCACTACAAAGGGAACAGGGTGACATTTGGGATTCTTGCATGGAAGTCCTTATCGCCTCACTAAATTAATGGGCCGTGATACTGTCGGCACGGAGCCAGTAATTCTTAGTGATCGATGGAGATTCTCATATGGATGACGCTTCAATGTTTCCCTTGAGTCGTTGCTGTGTAGGCCCTCCCCGTAGGAGCTATTCGTCTTTGGAATGGCTTAGGAGAAGGGGTATTACACAAGATGGTATTACACAAGATGGGTCAAACTAAAGGGTCACGCCAAGCATTTATGAAGCATGCTGATTTACGGAGACTAATGGTGTTGACAGTGTCCATACAGCTCTGGGGTGAAATTTCTCCTAAGTACAGATCTAAGATCAGCTTTCCCTCCCACAATCCAACCTTAACCATTAATAGGAAACTGACTCGAGATCAGCGTCTAGGGGCAACTTCCCCTATACGGTGTGGTGCAGGGTGGGTAGTCAGCGCTGAGAAGTCAGGGTGTCACTGAAATGTCTGTTTTTCCACACCGCCTCTCCTCTGACTGCAGGTCATCATCGTCTGGGTGAAGACTGAACGTACTCCTAAAAGAGCACATTACAGGACCAGCTCAGTGGAGGAATCCATCTTGTCAGACAACTAGAGACAACAATGACTAGATTCATGCTTCTACTCTCTCTCTCCTCCCCCAGTCTCCTACTAATAGACTTCTACTCTCTCCTCCTCCCCCAGTCTCCTACTAATAGACTTCTACTCTCTCCTCCTCCCCCAGTCTCCTACTAATAGAGACTTCTACTCTCTCCACCTCCCCCAGTCTCCTACTAATAGAGACTTCTACTCTCTCCTCCTCCCCCAGTCTCCTACTAATAGAGACTTCTACTCTCTCCTCCTCCCCCAGTCTCCTACTAATAGAGACTTCTACTCTCTCCCTCCTCCCCAGTCTCCTACTAATAGACTTCTACTCTCTCCTCCTCCCCAGTCTCCTACTAATAGAGACTTCTACTCTCTCCTCCTCCCCAGTCTCCTACTAATAGACTTCTACTCTCTCCTCCTCCCCAGTCTCCTACTAATAGAGACTTCTACTCTCTCCTCCTCCCCCAGTCTCCTACTAATAGAGACTTCTACTCTCTCCTCCTCCCCCAGTCTCCTACTAATAGAGACTTCTACTCTCTCCTCCTCCCCCAGTCTCCTACTAATAGAGACTTCTACTCTCTCCTCCTCCCCAGTCTCCTACTAATAGACTTCTACTCTCTCTCCTCCCCCAGTCTCCTACTAATAGACTTCTACTCTCTCCTCCTCCCCCAGTCTCCTACTAATAGAGACTTCTACTCTCTCCTCCTCCCCCAGTCTCCTACTAATAGAGACTTCTACTCTCTCTCTCCTCCCCCAGTCTCCTACTAATAGACTTCTACTCTCTCTCTCCTCCCCCAGTCTCCTACTAATAGACTTCTACTCTCTCTCCTCCCCCAGTCTCCTACTAATAGACTTCTACTCTCTCTCTCCTCCCCAGTCTCCTACTAATAGACTTCTACTCTCTCTCTCCTCCCCAGTCTCCTACTAATAGACTTCTACTCTCTCTCCTCCCCAGTCTCCTACTAATAGACTTCTACTCTCTCCTCCTCCCCAGTCTCCTACTAATAGAGACTTCTACTCTCTCCTCCTCCCCCAGTCTCCTACTAATAGAGACTTCTACTCTCTCCTCCTCCCCCAGTCTCCTACTAATAGAAACTTCTACTCTCTCCTCCTCCCCCAGTCTCCTACTAATAGAGACTTCTACTCTCTCCTCCTCCCCCAGTCTCCTACTAATAGAGACTTCTACTCTCTCCTCCTCCCCCAGTCTCCTACTAATAGAGACTTCTACTCTCTCCTCCTCCCCAGTCTCCTACTAATAGACTTCTCTACTCTCCTCTCCTCCCCCAGTCTCCTACTAATAGACTTCTACTCTCTCTCTCCTCCCCAGTCTCCTACTAATAGACTTCTACTTTCTCTCTCCTCCCCAGTCTCCTACTAATAGAAACTTCTACTCTCTCCTCCTCCCCAGTCTCCTACTAATAGAGACTTCTACTCTCTCCTCCTCCCCAGTCTCCTACTAATAGAGACTTCTACTCTCTCCTCCTCCCCCAGTCTCCTACTAATAGACTTCTACTCTCTCCTCCTCCCCCAGTCTCCTACTAATAGACTTCTACTCTCTCCTCCTCCCCAGTCTCCTACTAATAGACTTCTACTCTCTCCTCCTCCCCCAGTCTCCTACTAATAGACTTCTACTCTCTCCTCCTCCCCAGTCTCCTACTAATAGAAACTTCTACTCTCTCCTCCTCCCCCAGTCTCCTACTAATAGAGACTTCTACTCTCTCCTCCTCCCCAGTCTCCTACTAATAGAGACTTCTACTCTCTCCTCCTCCCCCAGTCTCCTACTAATAGACTTCTACTCTCCCTCTCCTCCCCCAGTCTCCTACTAATAGACTTCTACTCTCTCTCCTCCCCAGTCTCCTACTAATAGACTTCTACTCTCTCCTCCTCCCCCAGTCTCCTACTAATAGACTTCTACTCTCTCTCCTCCCCAGTCTCCTACTAATAGAGACTTCTACTCTCTCCTCCTCCCCAGTCTCCTACTAATAGAGACTTCTACTCTCTCTCCTCCCCCAGTCTCCTACTAATAGAGACTTCTACTCTCTCCTCCTCCACCAGTCTCCTACTATTTCAGTAACAATAAAACTGTGGAGGTCACCCAGTACTTGTAACTAAAAAGGCAATGACACTTGATCTGATTTCAACTTCAGACTTTGAAGGATAACCAGTCTGCAGTAGCACACTTTGAAGGATAACCAGTCTGCAGTAGAAGGCTTTGAAGGATAACCAGTCTGCAGTAGCAAACTTTGAAGGATAACCAGTCTGCAGTAGCAGGCTTTGAAGGATAACCGGTCTGCAGTAGCAGGCTTAGAAAACCAGGCGGAGAGCCTGGGCCAGAGACACCAAAGCCTAGACAAAGGCCAAGCCGCTTCCACTGATAACTATTGCAGATACGTCGCATGGCTGCCTCACAACCACCGTGCAACCACCACAAAACCACCGTGCAACCACCACAAAACCACCGTGCAACCACCGTGCAACCACCACAAAACTACCGTACAACCCCCACAAAACTACCGTACAACCCCCACAAAACCACTGTGCAACCACTGTACAACCACCACAAAACCACCGTGCAACCACCACAAAACTACCGCACAACCACCACAAACCTACCGTACAACCGCAGCTGTATCAGATTCAACCCAGATCACAACAATCATAGACATTTAGACTACATGTGACCAACTGGGTACGGACCTCGGTCTACTGTGCGCCAAGACTGTTAGCCCGCTGAGCTACAGCCAAGGCATTAACTCGGGAGCTAACGCGAGTCTTCAGGTCTCAGGCAAGGTTACCACCTCAGTTACATAACATCCACTTCCCAAAGAGGCACAGTTGGAATGGGAGTGAGGAGGGACTGCTTGAGTTTGTGAACTCTCCGTGAGTTTCCCCTAGGTACAGATGATCAACTAGGTAGGCTCAGCTTCCCCTTCCCCAATCTTAACCATTAGTGGGGAAAATGCTAAACTGACCCAAGATCAGCGTCAACTTCACCCTACTCCGTTTAGGAATCCAGCCATCCCTCACTGTAGCCGTCTAGTGCTCTGAGCTGCCAGTTCTCTACACGATGAGGTACAGGCTACTGTTAACAGTGACTATGTGGACGTAGATATTCTTTGGATAGAACAGCCCTACAACAAAGTGATAAGGAAATCTCAATGGGAGATTGGCTGTTGGGCAAGAGGTGAGACTGGAAAACCTGCCTGACTATTAAATCTCATAGCTCGTCACACAAGAGGACCGGTGTACAGGTGTGAATTACACTCATAGTGGTGGCTTTTATGTGAACTCACAGATCAATGATCTCATGAAAGACCCCAAAACTAACCAGAGGGAAACTAGCAACAAGACAGACCCTGTTCAAAAAGCAGGAGAGGTTACAAACGATTTACAGAGAATGTAGAGCTACGGTAGACGGGAGCAGCAGATCCAAGCTACGGTAGACGGGGAGCAGAGCAGCAGATCCAAGCTACGGTAGACGGGGAGCAGAGCAGCAGATCCAAGCTACGGTAGACGGGGAGCAGAGCAGCAGATCCAAGCTACGGTAGACGGGGAGCAGAGCAGCAGATCCAAGCTACGGTAGACGGGGAGCAGAGCAGCAGATCCAAGAAAACAAGCAACTTCATGCAGATGAAATGGATCGAAGAAACACTCCTCTCCCATCAGCAGTCAAATGAGGCAGATAAGAGACAAACCCTCCTGACTTTAAATTGGACATTTAGCAGTTTCAGACCCGGTAAGGGAATTTTCCATTACCAAAAAGCGACTGGAGGAGCCATCTTGGAGCTACAGAAACACATTGAGCCCACGAGTCGCTTCATCGCGTCTGACCCAGTCAGCTGTGCTGCACACTCAACAGTGTTCATTAAAGACTGTATCCACACAGACCTGAAAGCACACCGGGTTCAGTGAAACAACCTCTGGACTATTCATATGGCAAAGACAGATCCTAGCTTTATACAGGATGCTTCAGTAACCCAGAGCACCTAGGACAATAGTCTGTCTGAGATTCAGTGCAGTTTGCAGGGGAAGTGAACTATATGGGAACAGTTCTGGAGGAGCTAGTGTCTCGTCTGAGAAATTAGCCTGCAATGTTACTTCACAAGCCTCGGACAAGGATCTGGGGGAGGAGAGAAGCATGACTTTTTCAGACAAGTGACAACAGAAATTGTCCGTCCTCTTGTCATAATCAACAAACTCAAAGCAACCAATACGGTTGCATCACAAGTGCCTCTGCTGTAATCTGTGGGTAGCATATAGAAATAATGAGTCTGCTGCCAACTGAAACATCTGCAATGTCTTGTGGGCCAAACGTTTACGCAATAGTAAAGAGCCCTTCAGGGCGTTATGACGCTTCCTGCACTGTAGTCTGAGAGCAGGCGAATGCTCTTTAGCTGGCCTCACACTCCAGTGCACTGTGGGTAATCATGACGAGAGGGGTTCCAGATGGAAGAAGGGAAAGCCCATCTGTCTGTTTGGAATAGGCTGCAGTTTGACTGACACTCTAATGGACCAATTGCCGCAGGGGAGGTACTCATACACTTTGGCTCTCAGTCAACACCCATCAATTCACAGAAGTCACCTCCCTCCTTGATGAAAGAATTGATTGTTAGGAGGTGAATATTGACACACACACAGCTGTCTTGCCATGTGGCGCTGTGAACGAAAGGCCCTTGTACAGCACAGCAGCTTACTGATGTCTCATGCTTGTAATGAGAAAAGGCCAAGGAAACCAGGAGACTCTTATTGTAAAGGATATCAATCCAGAACCAGTAGAACCAAGTCACGAACATCCAGAACTTGGTTGCCAGGTAGATTCCCAGGGGCAGGGCGCTGTGCATGGAGTGGTCAAAGAAAGACCTGAGGAGGGAGAAGGAAAGGAGAGAGAGAGGGAGGGAGAGGCAATCACTGTTAGAATTCAACAGTAAAAAACATCACATCTCACACTCCACAAAACCCTTAGAACAACATATCAAAGTCAACCAGACAGAGAAATAAACCCAGCCCTAACCTGCTGACATGTCTCATGTTAGAGAGAAATAAACCCAGCCCTAACCTGCTGGGATGTCTCATGTTAGAGAGAAATAAACCCAGCCCTAACCTGCTGGGATGTCTCATGTTAGAGAGAAATAAACCCAGCCCTAACCTGCTGGGATGTCTCATGTTAGAGAGAAATAAACCCAGCCCTAACCTGCTGGGATGTCTCATGTTAGAGAGAAATAAACCCAGCCCTAACCTGCTGGGATGTCTCATGTTAGAGAGAAATAAACCCAGCCCTAACCTGCTGGGATGTCTCATGTTAGAGAGAAATAAACCCAGCCCTAACCTGCTGGGATGTCTCATGTTAGAGAGAAATAAACCCAGCCCTAACCTGCTGACATGTCTCATGTTAGAGAGAAATAAACCCAGCCCTAACCTGCTGGGATGTCTCACGTTAGAGAGAAATAAACCCAGCCCTAACCTGCTGACATGTCTCATGTTAGAGAGAAATAAACCCAGCCCTAACCTGCTGGGATGTCTCATGTTAGAGAGAAATAAACCCAGCCCTAACCTGCTGGGATGTCTCATGTTAGAGAGAAATAAACCAAGCCCTAACCTGCTGACATGTCTCATGTTAGAGAGAAATAAACCCAGCCCTAACCTGCTGACATGTCTCATGTTAGAGAGAAATAAACCCAGCCCTAACCTGCTGGGATGTCTCATGTTAGAGAGAAATAAACCCAGCCCTAACCTGCTGGGATGTCTCATGTTAGAGAGAAATAAACCCAGCCCTAACCTGCTGACATGTCTCATGTTAGAGAGAAATAAACCCAGCCCTAACCTGCTGGGATGTCTCATGTTAGAGAGAAATAAACCCAGCCCTAACCTGCTGGGATGTCTCATGTTAGAGAGAAATAAACCCAGCCCTAACCTGCTGGGATGTCTCATGTTAGAGAGAAATAAACCCAGCCCTAACCTGCTGACATGTCTCATGTTAGAGAGAAATAAACCCAGCCCTAACCTGCTGGGATGTCTCATGAGAGTGAAATAAACCCAGCCCTAACCTGCTGGGATGTCTCATGAGAGAGAAATAAACCCAGCCCTAACCTGCTGGGATGTCTCATGTTAGAGAGAAATAAACCCAGCCCTAACCTGCTGACATGTCTCATGTTAGAGAGAAATAAACCCAGCCCTAACCTGCTGGGATGTCTCATGTTAGAGAGAAATAAACCCAGCCCTAACCTGCTGACATGTCTCATGTTAGAGAGAAATAAACCCAGCCCTAACCTGCTGGGATGTCTCATGTTAGAGAGAAATAAACCCAGCCCTAACCTGCTGACAACTCAATAGGGCTACATTGATAGCAACAGATACTGTCAAAGGTGTGTGTGAGACGTACTTAGAGAGGAACTGCACAGTGACCCACACGCCGCAGTACATGAGGCCCTTGAGGAGCCAGGAGTCGATGTCCAGGTCAGCGATGAAGCCCACCAGCCAGATCACCAGGAAGGGGGTCCCCAACATGATCTTCTGTCTGAACTCCTGGGAGAGGACCAGAGATAGAGGGAGGGAAGGAGGAGAGGTTAAACAGGAAGGCAGGGATGCACTGTAGACTGTGTAACCTTATTACATAAACAATAGTGTCAAATCACATTTTATTTGTCACATGTGCCAAATACAACAGGTAATACAACAGTGTCATAGCTTGGCAGGGTCACTAGTGTCATAGCTTGGCAGGGTCACTAGTGTCATAGCTTGGCTGGGTGACTAGTGTCATAGCTTGGCTGGGTGACTAGTGTCATAGCTTGGCTGGGTGACTAGTGTCATAGCTTGGCTGGGTGACTAGTGTCATAGCTTGGCTGGGTGACTAGAGTCATAGCTTGGCTGGGTGACTAGAGTCATAGCTTGGCAGGGTGACTAGAGTCATAGCTTGGCAGGGTGACTAGTGTCATAGCGTGACAGCAGCTAACGGGGCCTCCCTATGGAGTGCTACCTAAAGATGTACTTTGAGAACATACATCATCCAGTGCGACAGCGTATGAATTTGAAAGACAATAGAAATGCAGAAAGTCAAGAAGCAAAACTTTGAAAAACACAAGATGTAAGCGTAACTAATTGGCGCCATGTGCTCTTCCTGTCCCAACGAGCAGGGGTGGTCAGAGCACGGGACTTGGAGATGCTGATTAGGGCTCTGTGGTGGAGTACAGATCTAGGATCAGCTTCCATTCCCCCAAACCCGACCTTAACTATTAGTGGGGAAAATGCTGATCTGACCCAAGATCACCGTCTAGGGGCAACTTCACCTTCCTCCCTGATTACGGCCTTGACACAATCCTCCGGTCTGTCCGTGCAGACAAACAGCTGGATTCCTCAGACTCCAAGAAATCACTACCATGGATGCGCAATTACTTCAAGACATAGGCCAGGGAAGGTCTGAATAGAGTGTTAGCTTTGGTCTGTCTATCTCGCGTCAACAAGAGGGCCGCAATTAGGCCTGAAGACGCTCTTTTTAGGGTCTGGGAATGCTGGCTGGAAAGACATGTGGCGGAAGGCTTTTTAGACACAGAGGGACAATGGTGTCGTTACACAGCCTTTTTTGGCTATGGGGTGAAGATTTCCTTGGTACAGGTCTAGGATCAGCTTCCCCTCCTAAATCCTAAACTTAACCATTAGCGGAAGAAATGTAAAACTGACCCAAGATCAGCATCTAGGGGCAACTTAACCCTACACATTTCTCTTAACCTCTCAGGGATTGCTGGGGCGCTAGCGACACTACCAGGTGAAATGCAAGGCGCCAAATTCAAAATCCAAAAGATGAATTATTAAACATCCACCAATATACAAGTGTTCCATACTCATCAAAAGCTCTGTGTCTTGGCAATATCACAGCGTTGTCAGATTTCAAAAAGGCTTTACGGCGAAAGCAGCACATTTGATTGTTTGAGGGTAGCACCTCACATATTTTTCCCATAGCCTTGAATCGATTAGCCATCACGGCACACACAACACAGTTCACAGCGAAAACAAATCAATTACCTGTTGAAGAACTTCTGCTGAGGTCGTCCTAAGTGTCCAACGAAGACAATCCATGGTTCTTTTGTTAGAAAAAGTAATGTATTTTATCCATAAATCTCCATTTGGTTCGCGCCTTATAATCAGAAACGACAGCCTCCACTCCTCCATTGAAACGTGACGCAAACTTGTTCATCTTATACCTATAAACTTGTCCAAGAACAATCAAACATAGTTTTAAATGTATCCTTAGGAACACTTTTACGTATATTTACTATTATAAATCAACCGGAATATAAACTGATCGATAAAGACGGTAAAAAAGACACTGCGCACCTTGTCGGGAGCGCGCGCTGGGTACTGTTTACATAAAAAGGTCACTTCCTGGTTTGCTGTTATTCTCTGGTCTAACTCATCCACTTAGAAAATTTACACTGTCTCGAAACTGTTGACATCTAAAGGAAGCGATGGGTACTGCATTCATATGCCCTTATATGGTCATTTTGATGAGGGAGGGGTTCCAAATGAGCAATGTGTCAAAATCACTTTTTCCAGGACAAAAATTCCTCGGGGTTTCGCCTGCCATATGCGTTCTGTTTCACTCACAGACAAATGGTTATCACTTTTGGAAAATTCAGAGTGTTTCCTATCCAATGGTACTAAATATGTGCATATCCTATTTTCTGGGCCTGAATAGGAGGCATTTTACTTTGGGCACGCCAGGCTCTCCAAAACCGACCCCTCAGCTGCCACTCCCTAACAAGTTAACAATCGAGCTGCGCATCTCAGACGATTGCTATATCAAAATAATGTAATATCATATAAATAACCAAATGTAATGTGGTTCCAGCAACATTAAACTCTTCTCCAGGCATTGTGAGATCTGATCATCTGTGGGTACGACGGCAGAAAACACCACCTGGAAGGTGGCCATTATGACCCAACTGGTGTAGGTGGCCGGTGTATTAACCCTGAAGTGCCTTTTGTTGGGTCTGGAGAACAGTTTGGTCTTCTGTGATATTTGATTTGATACAGTCTAGAGAATGGGAGGGATGTGCTCGCCTAGGGAAAACTCCGCTGGACAAGGAAAAGTGTGCGTCTGGTTTTTCCTGTGCAGTGGAAGGTGAGTCATTCTGAGACAGACTTTGGCCAGTGGACGTGTGTTACGGTTCATCCTACAGACTGTGTGGACCTTCATGTGACGTGTGTGAGTGAGTGAATAAGTGAGTGAGAGAGAGAGTGCATGCAGGCTTACGCAAATAAGTGTGTGTGTGTGTGTCTGAGTGCGTGCGTGAGCCTGCATGCTTGTATATGTCCCCTCAGTCTCCTCCCTGGTCTCTACCTTGTCCATCTTCAGCTTCTTCAGGTAGCCAGGGCTGTCATAACCCTTGGCCTGCCGAGCCTCCTGTAAATGGTTGACCATCCAGACGTTTTTCCTCTGCTTGGCCAGGTCCAGCGGCGTCTCACCCTGGAGGACAACAGAGGAATACATCCAGAGGATAGTTTAACCACCTAATCACCACGGTAACAACCAGCTAATCACCACGGTAACAATCCAACACAGATAGAGCCTGATTCACAGACAGCTAGGTAGTACCAGATCATAGGACTTCTGAGGACACAGGAACAAAGGATGGACACAAATCAAATAAAATTTGATTTGAAACAGTAGGATAGGAGAATGACCACAGGATGGACACTAAACAGTAGGATAGGAGAAAGACCATAGGATGGACACTAAACAGTAGGATAGGAGAATGACCACAGGATGGACACTAAACAGTAGGATAGGAGAAAGACCATAGGATGGATACTAAACACTGGCGGTGATCCGGGTATTCTAATTGGCCACACTGGATAATAATGCTCCACCTTTCAAGTTGTCAGGACAGCTATTAAACGGGCAACCAGATACAGGACAGCTATTAAAAGGGTAACCAGATACAGGACAGCTATTAAACGGGTAACCAGATACAGGACAGCTATTAACCAGATACAGGACAGCTATGAAAGGTAACCAGATACAGGACAGCTATAAAAGGTAACCAGATACAGGACAGCTATGAAAGGTAACCAGAAACAGGACAGCTATTAAAAGGGTAACCAGATACAGGACAGCTATTAAAAGGGTAACCAGATACAGGACAGCTATTAAAAGGGTAACCAGATACAGGACAGCTATAAAAGGGTAACCAGATACAGGACAGCTATAAAAGGGTAACCAGATACAGGACAGCTATAAAAGGGTAACCAGATACAGGACAGCTATAAAAGGTAACCAGATACAGGACAGCTATTAACCAGATACAGGACAGCTATAAAAGGGTAACCAGATACAGGACAGCTATAAAAGGGTAACCAGATACAGGACAGCTATTAAAAGGGTAACCAGATACAGGACAGCTTTTAAAAGGGTAACCAGAAACAGGACAGCTATTAAACGGGTAACCAGATACAGGACAGCTATTAACCAGATACAGGACAGCTATGAAAGGTAACCAGATACAGGACAGCTATGAAAGGTAACCAGATACAGGACAGCTATAAAAGGTAACCAGATACAGGACAGCTATGAAAGGTAACCAGATACAGGACAGCTATTAAAAGGGTAACCAGATACAGGACAGCTATTAAAGGGTAACCAGATACAGGACAGCTATTAAAAGGGTAACCAGATACAGGACAGCTATGAAAGGTAACCAGATACAGGACAGCTATAAAAGGGTAACCAGATACAGGACAGCTATAAAAGGGTAACCAGATACAGGACAGCTATAAAAGGTAACCAGATACAGGACAGCTATTAACCAGATACAGGACAGCTATAAAAGGGTAACCAGATACAGGACAGCTATAAAAGGGTAACCAGATACAGGACAGCTATTAAAAGGGTAACCAGATACAGGACAGCTATTAAAAGGGTAACCAGATACAGGACAGCTATTAAAAGGGTAACCAGAAACAGGACAGCTATTAACCAGATACAGGACAGCTATAAAAGGGTAACCAGATACAGGACAGCTATTAAAAGGGTAACCAGATACAGGACAGCTATTAAAAGGGTAACCAGATACAGGACAGCTATGAAAGGTAACCAGATACAGGACAGCTATAAAAGGGTAACCAGATACAGGACAGCTATTAACCAGATACAGGACAGCTATAAAAGGGTAACCAGATACAGGACAGCTATTAAAAGGGTAACCAGATACAGGACAGCTATGAAAGGTAACCAGATACAGGACAGCTATAAAAGGGTAACCAGATACAGGACAGCTATAAAAGGGTAACCAGATACAGGACAGCTATAAAAGGTAACCAGATACAGGACAGCTATGAAAGGTAACCAGATACAGGACAGCTATAAAAGGGTAACCAGATACAGGACAGCTATAAAAGGGTAACCAGATACAAGCATGTGCTACAGGTCAGAGGTTAGGAGGAGACATTTGGGCCTTCTGTAACATAGCCTGGCTCTGGAATGACGTTTCCCACTAGGTACAGATCTAGGATCAGCTTCTCCTCCCTCAATCCTAACCTGAACCTTTAGGGGGGAGATACAAAGCTGGCCCAAGGTCAGCTGCACAGTCCCCTCACCTTGATGTTCTGTGCGTCCACATTGGAGTTGGAGTCCAGCAGCAGGGTGATGACTGTAGTGTTACCGGCCAGCACGGCCCAGTGCAGAGCCGTGTTTTTGTGGTACTTGTCACCCAGGTTGACTGACACGTTGAAGGTCAGCAGTAGCCGGGTGGGGTCCACGCTGTTGGGACGGGACAAAGTTCAAAGATCATGTGCAAAGCCTTTATGAGACTCACCGGGACATAGTTTAATGTGCTCCAATTAGCCACTAAACTTCCAACTGTGTGGTTATTTAAGTATTAGCCCACTGCACATTCTTCTTTGTGCTTTTAGTATCTAGATGCGCATTCCGTGTGTAAAACGTTGTGTATCTAGACGGGCATTCCGTGTGTAAAACGTTGTGTATCTAGACGGGCATTCCATGTGTAAAACGTTGTGTATCTAGATGCATTCCATTTCTAAATGGGCATGGATTTCAGTTTGTGTGACTGCTGTGTGTGTTTAAATTAACTTGGTGTATCAGGGATAGATGGGGCAAGGCTGGGACGTAAGTAGGATATGGGTGAACGCATGGCACACACACCTGTGTGTCCTGTAAGCTGCCCACATCAAGGGAGTCATTCCATTCTGATCCATCATGTCCACATCCTATTGGAGGAGAGGGAGAAAGAGCACATGGTCACAAACGCCCAATAAACAGAGAGAAGACCGACACTGTGCTTCTTTGAACATGTTTGAACTACTGAACAGATCCAGGAAAAACCTGGCAGGGCTCCCAATGTGGAACGCAGGTGTCGAAAACTAATGAAACTACACCCCCCGGTGGTGGAAAACTAATGAAACAACACCCCCCGGTGGTGGAAAACTAATGAAACAACACCCCCCGGTGGTGGAAAACTAATGAAACAACAGCTCCCGGTAGTGGAAAACTAATGAAACAACACCCCCCGGTGGTGGAAAACTAATGAAACAACACCCCCCGGTGGTGGAAAACGAATGAAACAACACCCCCGGTGGTGGAAAACGAATGAAACAACACCCCCGGTGGTGGAAAACGAATGAAACAACACCCCTGGTGGTGGAAAACTAATGAAACAACACCCCCTGGTGGTGGAAAACTAATGAAACAACACCCCCTGGTGGTGGAAAACTAATGAAACAACACCCCCTGGTGGTGGAAAACTAATGGAACAACACCCCCTGGTGGTGGAAAACTAATGGAACAACAACTGTGATTTGAATAAGCGAGAAAAGCTTTCAAATAAAAAACGGTTTCAGTTCTGCTGCGATCAGAATAAATATAACACAGGGGTGACGTCACAGTAAATGTAATGGACGCACGCTGCATATCCCCTAACCACTTGTGGAGATCTGAGAAGACACCATAGTTTAAGAAATATGGTAATATCTCCACATTGCCCTCTAATAGGCTAACAGAATTTTCACAATATTGCTTACACCTATCAAAGCCTCTCAGATCTACACAAGTACACAGGAAGTAGGGGTTAGGGGCTAATTTGCAATTGGGACGTACCTGTCCCTTGGCGATGAGGTAGGCCACGATGGAGGTGTGTCCGAACTGGGCAGCCAGGTGGACACAGCTGCAGCCCTCTCCGTCGATGAGCGAGGGGTCGGACCCATACTTCAGCAGCTGCACCACCATGGAGAGGTGACCCTGTCTGTGGACACACACAGCATGATTATGTTGATGAGCACAAGAACTGGCATTGCGTGATATTAGCATTTAGACATGTTTCTGGGTTTTGTTTTGTTTAAAGGATCAATCTGTAACTTTCATCTGCAGCACAGAAGAAACTAGCTAACCCCCTTATTAACACACCATTATTAACAGCAGGAGACATGACAGACTGCACCAATAACAACTAAATGTAAAGTCTCTGGGGGTTTTGTAGATAGGAAACGGTTTGAATCCCCGAGCTGACTAGGTGAAGTCTGTCGATGTGCCCTTGAGCAAGGCACTGAACCCTAAATGCTCCTGTAAGTCGCTCTGGATAAGAGCGTTTGTTAAATGACTAAAATGTAATAGAAATGAAACGTAGACACCACATCCAACTGAGATGGTTTAATAAGAAGATTGATGCACTAGATACTTAACCAAACACAATCCTCAACAACATTGTCATTAAGTCCTTATATCCACAATACTACACATAACCCGCATATAGAAAGTGATAGGGATCCGACAGATGGGCCCCACTCCCATCTACTGTGAAAGGTCACTAGCAGGGAGGGGAGGGCTGCTGACAAAGCCGTGAGGCCTGGCTAGGTATGGGGCTCCCCTGCTGATCATATGAATAATGCAGTAGAGCGCTCTCTGACAGGGGTGAGGAGGACAGGCAGTACTGGGTCTTCATACAACCCAAAGGTCTCGTGTGACTAGGGGAAACGGACACGCCCTATGAGAGAGTCCACTGGAAACAATACCTCTACTTCATACAGTATATATAACCTTTCACCTTTCTCTCTAGACGGTCATGTCTCCAGATCAACATATCCAACAGGACCTCATGTTTGGGACTGCTGGACAGCTTGGTCCTGGAAAGCAGACTGAACCAGAGTCTGTTAATGCCTCATCTATTGTTGTCACTCTTACCTTGTTGCCCAATGCAGTGGTGTGGAGTTGAGGTCACCTCCCAACTGGTCTACCATCGCCCCCTTCGATATGTAGTACCTACACACAGCGGCAGTCAGAAATACATTTAGCCCTCACTCAACTACAGCTGGTGAAAAGATTAGATTGTTGATGCAGTGAGATAAAACAGAGGAACTAATTCAGTTTCATTGCCTCAGGATCTTCAGGAATATGACGTGTTAAGAGTGTGTCTGCCCTTCCAATGGAACTGATGGCTCAGACCTTAGCAGACATCCAGGAACTTGTTCTCTCCCTTCCTGCTAGGTTGTATTAGAATGGTTTGGGATTCTATTCTTATACAGATGGACCATGGTTCTGGCAGCGGTTCAGTTCTGTACTGTACAGTGTGTGCGCAGCAGGACATCCCTCTGCAGCAGGACATCCCTCTGCAGCAGGACATCCCTCTGCAGCAGGACATCCCTCTGCAGCAGGACATCCCTCTGCAGCAGGACATCCCTCTGCAGCAGGACATCCCTCTGCAGCAGGACATCCCTCTGCAGCACCATGGTATGGTAAAGACAGCACAGTAGGATGGCTGCATTCACTCACACCTGGGTTCACTAGGGACCAAACAGAAGCTAACAAACAGGGAGGAACAAACTGAACTACTCCAATAAGAAACTCGTTTTCTGTTGCAAAATGTTTGCACTAATGTATAGGACCAATGCCAGCCTTTGTCCTGTGTGAGTATGAGAGTTTACGTCTCCATCACAACGACAGAGTCATTGCACAAAATGGCACACAGGATCATCTGGATATGTGTGCAACAAAAGTTCAACATTCACCTTCTGCTACCATTTCTGTCAAGTCGTCTCCACACATTTATTGTGACGTATACCGTGATAAGTCCAACGTTTGCATCACACAGAACACACTGCAACTGCCTCTGCAATGCAATGCTGCAAGGCTAACGCAGCGTTCTATTGAAAATGTATGTACTTCTGGGTGTACCAAAACGCAATGACGCTGTCAGTGTGATCGAGGCCTTAGGGTTCTAGGACCATGTCCTGTGTGAGTATGTGAGTTTAGGGTTCTAGGACTGTCCTGTATGAGTATGTGAGTTTAGGGTTCGAGGACTAGGTCCTGTGAGAGTATATGAGTTTAGGGTTCGAGGACTATGTCCTGTGTGAATATGTGAGTTTAGGGTTCTAGGACTATGTCCGGTGTGAGTATGTGAGTTTAGGGTTCGAGGACTATGTCCTGTGTGAGTATGTGAGTTTAGGGTTCGAGGACTACGTCCTGTGTGAGTATAGGGTTCGAGGACTACGTCCTGTGTGAGTATAGGGTTCGAGGACTACGTCCTGTGTGAGTATAGGGTTCGAGGACTACGTCCTGTGTGAGTATGTGAGTTTAGGGTTCGAGGACTATGTCCTGTGTGAGTATAGGATTCGAGGACTATGTCCTGTGTGAGTATAGGGTTCGAGGACTATGTCCTGTGTGAGGATGTGAGTTTAGGGTTCGAGGACTATGTCCCGTGGTCGGGATGTGAGTTTAGGGTTCGAGGACTATGTCCTGTGTGAGTATAGGATTCGAGGACTATGTCCTGTGTGAGTATAGGGTTCGAGGACTATGTCCTGTGTGAGTATAGGGTTCGAGGACTATGTCCTGTGTGAGGATGTGAGTTTAGGGTTCGAGGACTATGTCCTGTGTGAGGATGTGAGTTTAGGGTTCGAGGACTATGTCCTGTATGAGTTTAGGGTTCGAGGACTATGTCCCGTGTGAGGATGTGAGTTTAGGGTTCGAGGACTATGTCCTGTGTGAGGATGTGAGTTTAGGGTTCGAGGACTATGTCCTGTGTGAGGATGTGAGTTTAGGGTTCGAGGACTATGTCCCGTGTGAGGATGTGAGTTTAGGGTTCGAGGACTATGTCCCGTGTGAGGATGTGAGTTTAGGGTTCGAGGACTATGTCCCGTGTGAGGATGTGAGTTTAGGGTTCGAGGACTATGTCCTGTGTGAGGATGTGAGTTTAGGGTTCGAGGACAGTATGCTTGCATGAGATCCAATCTGACTGGGAGATCCCTGTGATAAGAAACATCCCACAGGAGGGTGTTGGGAGAAGCATTTCACGTGTACATGTAGGTTTACTGCAACTCATAAAACACATGTAAGACAGTTGAATAGAGAGAGGAGGTCAAGGGCATTGGGTTATTCGGTGTGAGTGTGAGGCGTGTGTGTGTGTGTGTGTGAGTGAGTGAGGTGTGTGTGTGTGACTGAGGTGTGTGAGTGTGAGGTCTGTGTGAGTGTGTGAGTGAGTGAGGTGTGTGTGTGTATGTGAGTGTGTGACTGAGGTGTGTGAGTGTAAGGTCTGTGTGTGAGGTCTGTGTGCGTCACTCACTTGACCAAGTCTATTCTATTGTTGATGGCGGCCCAGTGCAGGAGTGTGACGTTCTCTTTGTCCGGCTGCTGAACGTCATAGCCTGCCTCCACCAGCTCTCTGCAGCGCTCAAAGATCCCATACCTGGAGAATGTAGGTAGACAAGGTTAGAATAGGGCCAACACACACACGGTTCACACACCTACACAAACCCACAACAGTATCCCTTGCCATAGCTTTTTCTGTCCTTAACAGATCACATAAATTAACCCTCATATCAGGAGGATGAAGCGTCTTGATTTAGGCTATTTTTCTTCAGTAAAAGAAACACAAAGCTCCTTTGTTTGTCAGTCAGACCACTCTACTCCAGAGGGAAACCTAGACCCATGTCTGCACTATATTCACATTCATGACAACAGATTTATACACTGCCTTGAGAACGTATTCATATTCCTTGACTTGTGTTACAGACAGAATTCAAAATTGATTAAATAGATCTACACACAAAGTGAAAACATGTTGTTTTCATAAATGCATGCAAATGTATTGGATATGAAATACAGAAATATCTAATTTACATAAATATTTCACACCCCTGAGTCAATACATGTTAGAATCACATTTGACAGCAACTACAGCGTTGAGTCTTTCTGGTTAAGTCTCTAAGAGCTTTCCACACCTACATTTTGCAACACTTGCCAAATATTCTTTAAAAAATTGTTCAAGGTCAAATTGGTTGTTGTTCATTGCTAGACAACCATTTTCAGGTCTTGCCATAGATTTTCAAGTAAATCTAAGACAAAACTGATACTCATCCAGGGTCTTCTTGGTAAGCAACTCCAGTGTAGATTTGGCCTTGTGTTTTAGGTTATTGTCCTGCTGAAAGGTGAATTCATCTCAGTGTCTGGTGGAAAGCAGACCAGGTATTCCTCTAGGACTTTGCCTGTGCTTAGCTCCATTTTTATCCTGAAAAACTCCCCAGTCCTTAACGATTACAAGCATACCCATAACATGATGCAGCCACCACTATACTTTGCTTTATCTTGGCCAAGTCGCAGTTGTAAATGAGAACTTGTTCTCAACTAGCTTACCTGGTTAAATAAAGGTGAAATAAAAAATAAAAAAAAATGATTGAAAATATGGAGAGTTGTACTCAGTAAAATGTTGAATTAGATTTGCCCCAAACATAACACTATATTTCAAGCCAAAAAGTTACTTCCTTTGTGATTTTCTTTGCAGTATTACTTTAGTGCCTTGTTGCAAAACAGGACGCATGTTTTGGAATATTTTTTATTCTGTACAGGATTCATTCTTTTTACTCTGTCAATTAGGTTAGTATTGTGTAGTAACTACAATGTTGTTGATCCATCCTCAGTTCTCTTATCACAGCCATTAAACTCTAACTGTTTTAAAGTCACCATTGATTGGCCTCATGCTGAAATCCCAAAACCGTTTCCTTTCTCTCCGGGAACTGATTTAGGAAGGACGCCTGTAACATTGTAGTGCCCGGGTGTAGATATACCATCCAAAGTGTAATTAACTTCACCATGATATTCAATGTCTGCTTTCTTTTCTTCTTTTTTTACCCATCTACCAATAGGTGCCCTTCTTTGCGAGGCATTGCAAAACCTCCCTGGTCTTACTGTTCGAATCGATTTTTGATATTCACTGATCGACTGAGGGACCTTATAGATAATTGTGTGTGTGGGGTACAGTGAGGAGGTAGTCATTCAAAAAGTAGGTTAACTCTTTAGGGCTAGGGTCCCATTTTCATAATTAGTAATATTGGATAGGAAACACTCTGAAGTTTCTAAAACTGTTAAAATAATGTCTGAGTATAACAGAACTGATATAGCAGGCGAAAACCCGAGGAATTTCTGTCCGGAAATCATTCTTTTTTTTTTATTACCTTCTCTCACTTTGGATGCCTCTTTATTGAATTTCCAGGGAAATAGCTCCCAGATTGCAGTACCTATGGCTTCCACTAGATGTCAACAGTCTCTAGACAGTGTTTTAAGCGTTTATCATGGAACAGAGCCGAACAGAAGAAGATTTGGTATGACAAGCCAGGAAATAATTTCTGTCTTGTGCGCGAGGGACCCGGGAGCGCGCAGCTCAGTATTTACCTTTTCTATAGTTTAGGTTATTATCCGTGTGAAATATAATAGCTAATATAGATAAAAGGATAAATTATAAATGTTTGATTTGTTTGGGCAAAGTTGATAGGTATAATTTGAACGCTTTCTCTTCAATGTACAACGGGCGAGTAGACTGAATGCTTGGTGGATTATCTGAACATTACGCGCCAACCAAACAGAGATTTATGTATATAAACAATGACTTTTTCTAACAAAAGAACTTTGGATTGTCTTGCTTGGACACTTCGGATGCCCTCAGCAGAAGATCATCAAAAGGTAAGCGATTTATTTTAGCTCTTACAGTGGGGAAAAAAAGTATTTAGTCAGCCACCAATTGTGCAAGTTCTCTCACTTAAAAAGATGAGAGAGGCCTGTAATTTTCATCATAGGTACACTTCAACTATGACAGACAAAATGAGGAAAAAAATCCAGAAAATCACATTGTAGGATTTTTATGAATTTATTTGCAAATTATGGTGGAAAATAAGTATTTGGTCAATAACAAAAGTTTATCTCAATACTTTGTTATATACCCTTTGTTGGCAATGACAGAGGTCAAATGTTTTCTGTAAGTCTTCACAAGGTTTTCACACACTGTTGCTGGTATTTTGGCCCATTCCTCCATGCAGATCTCCTCTAGAGCAGTGATGTTTTGGGGCTGTCGCTGGGCAACACGGACTTTCAAAGATTTTCTATGGGGTTGAGATCTGGAGACTGGCTAGGCCACTCCAGGACCTTGAAATGCTTCACGGCCACTCCTTCGTTGCCCGGGCGGTGTGTTTGGGATCATTGTCATGCTGAAAGACCCAGCCACGTTTCATCTTCAATGCCCTTGCTGATGGAAGGAGGTTTTCACTCAAAATCTCACGATACATGGCCCCATTCATTCTTTCCTTTACACGGATCAGTCGTCCTGGTCCCTTTGCAGAAAAACAGCCCCAAAGCATGATGTTTCCACCCCCATGCTTCACAGTAGGTATGGTGTTCTTTGGATGCAACTCAGCATTCTTTGTCCTCCAAACACGACGAGTTGAGTTTTTACCAAAAAGTTATATTTTGGTTTCATCTGACATTCTCCCAATCCTCATCTGGATCATCCAAATGCTCTCTAGCAAACTTTAGACGGGCCTGAACATGTACTGGCTTAAGCAGGGGGACAAGTCTGGCACTGCAGGATTTGAGTCCCTGGCGGCGTAGTGTGTTACTGATGGTAGGCTTTGTTACTTTGGTCCCAGCTCTCTGCAGGTCATTCACTAGGTCCCCGTGTGGTTCTGGGATTTTTGCTCACCGTTCTTGTGATCATTTTGACCCCACGGGTGAGATCTTGCGTGGAGCCCCAGATCGAGGAAGATTATCAGTGGTCTTGTATGTCTTCCATTTCCTAATAATTGCTCCCACAGTTGATTTCTTCAAACCAAGCTGCTTACCTATTGCAGATTCAGTCTTCCCAACCTAGTGCAGGTCTACAATTCTGTTTCTGGTGTCCTTTGACAGCTCTTTGGTCTTGGCCATAGTGGAGTTTGGAGTGTGACTGTTTGAGGTTGTGGACAGGTGTCTTTTATACTGATAACAAGTTCAAACAGGTGCCATTAATACAGGTAATGAGTGGAGGACAGAGGAGCCTTTTAAAGAAGAAGTTACAGGTCTGTGAGAGCCAGAAATCTTGCTTGTTTGTATGTGACCAAATACTTATTTTCCACCATAATTTGCAAATAAATTCATTAAAAATCCTACAATGTGATTTTCTGGATTTTTTTTCCCTCATTTTGTCTGTCATCAAATCAAATCAAATTTTATTTGTCACATACACATGGTTAGCAGATGTTAATGCGAGTGTAGCGAAATGCTTGTGCTTCTAGTTCCGACCATGCAGTAGTATCTAACAAGTAATCTAACAAATTCACAACAACTACCTTATACACACAAGAGTAAAGGAATGAATACGAGTATGTACATATAAATATATGGATGAGCGATGGCTGACCGGCATAGGCAAGATGCAGTAGATGGTATGGAGTACAGTATATACACATATATATGAGATGAGTAATGTAGGATATGTAAACATTATATAAATGGCATTGTTTAAAGTGGCTAGTGATACATTATTTCATCCAATTATAATTATTAAAGTGGCTAGAGATTTGGGTCGATGACCGAACGGCATAGGCAAGATACAGTAGATGGTTTAGAGTACAGTGTATACATTTGATATGAGTATGTCGGATACGTAAACATTATATACAAAATTGTTTAAAGTGGCTAGTGATACATTTGTTACATCCAATTCCTATGTATAAAGTGGCTAGAGATTTAAGTCAGTATGTTGGCAGCAGCCACTCAATGTTAGTGATGGCTGTTTAACAGTCTGATGGCCTTGAGGTAGAAGCTGTTTTTCAGTCTCTCGGTCCCAGCTTTGATGCACCTGTACTGACCTCGCCTTCTGGATGATAGCGGGGTGAACAGGCAGTGGCTCGGGTGGTTGTTGTCCTTGATGATCTTTTTGGCCTTTCTGTGACATCGGGTGGTGTAGGTGTCCTGGAGGGCAGGTAGTTTAACCCGGTGATGCGTTGTGCAGTCCTCACTACCCTCTGGAGAGCCTTACGGTTGTGGGCGGAGCAGTTGCCGTACCAGGCGGTGATACAGCCCGACAGGATGCTCTCGATTGTGCATCTGTAAAGTTTGTGAGTGATTTTGGTGACAAGCCAAATTTCTTCAGCCTCCTGAGGTTGAAGAGGCGCTGTTGCGCCTTCTTTACCACGCTGTCTGTGTGGGTGGACCAATTCAGTTTGTCCGTGATGTGTACGCCGAGGAACTTAAAACTTTCCACCTTCTCCACTACTGTCCCCTCGATGTGGATAGGGGGGTGCTCCCTCTCCTGTTTCCTGAAGTCCACGATCATCTCCTTTGTTTTGTTGACATTGAGTGAGAGGTTATTTTCCTGACACCACACTCCGAGGGCCCTCACCTCCTCTCTGTAGGCCGCCTCGTCGTTGTTGGTAATCAAGCCTACCACTGTAGTGTCGCCAGCAAACTTGATGATTGAGTTGGATGCGTGCTTGGCCACGCAGTCATGGGTAAACAGGGAGTACAGGAGAGGGCTGAGAACGCACCCTTGTGGGGCCCCAGTGTTGAGGATCAGCGGGTGGAGATGTTGTTTCCTACCCTCACCACCTGGGACCGGCCCGTCAGGAAGTCCAGGACCCAGTTGCACAGGGCTGGGTCGAGACCCAGGGTCTCGAGCTTAATGACGAGCTTGGAGGGAACTATGGTGTTAAATGCTGAGCTGTAGTCGATGAACAGCATTCTTACATAAGTATTCCTCTTGTCCAGATGGGTTAGGGCAGTATGCAGTGTGATTGCGATTGCGCTGCCTGTGGACCTATTGGGACGGTAAGCAAATTGGAGTGGGTCCAGGGTGTCTGGCAGGATGGAGGTGATATGATCCTTGACTAATCTCTCAAAGCACTTCATGATGACGGAAGTGAGTGCTACGGGCGATAGTCATTTAGCTCAGTCACCTTAGCTTTCTTGGGAACAGGAACAATGGTGGCCCTCTTGAAGCATGTGGGAACAGCAGACTGGGATAGGGACTGATTGAATATGTCCGTAAACACACCAGCCAGCTGGTCTGCGCATGCTCTGAGGACACGGCCAGGGATGCCATCTGGGCCGGCAGCCTTGCGAGGGTTAACACATTTAAATGTTTTTCTCACATTGGCTGCGGTGAAGGTGAGCCCGCAGGTTTTGGTAGCGGGCCGTGTCGGTGGCACTGTATTGTCCTCAAAGCGAGCAAAGAAGTTGTTTAGTTTGTCTGGGAGCAGGACGTCATGGTCCGCGACGGGGCTGGTTTTCTTTTTGTAGTCCGTGATTGACTGTAGACCCTGCCACATTCCTCTTGTGTCTGAGCCATTGAATTGTGACTCTACTTTGTCTCTATATTGACGCTTAGCTTGTTTGATTGCCTTGCGGAGGGAGTAGCTGCACTGTTTGTATTCAGTCATGTTTCCGGTAGCCTTTACCTGGTTAAAAGCAGTGGTTCGCGCTTTCAGTTTTGCGCTAATGCTGCCATCAATCCATGGTTTCTGGTTGGGGAAGGTTTTGATATTTGCTATGGGTACAACATCACCAATGCATTTGCTAATAAACTCGCTCACCGAATCAGCGTATACATCAATGTTGTTGTCAGATGCTATCCGGAACATATCCCAGTCCACGTGCTCAAGCAATCTTGCAGCATGGAATCAGATTGGTCGGACCAGCGTTGAACAGACCTGAGAACGGGCGTTTCCTGTTTTAGTTTCTGTTTGTAGGCTGGGAGCAACAAAATGGAGTCATGGTCAGACTTGCGAAAGGAGGGCGGAGAATAGCCTTGTATGCATCACGGAAGTTGGAATAACAGTGGTCCAGGATTTTACCAGCCCGGGTGGCACATTCGATATGCTGGTAAAATTTCGGGAGCCTTGTTCTTAAATTAGCCTTATTAAAATCCCCAGCCACAATAAATGCAGCCTCAGGATATGTGGTTTCCAGTTTACATAGAGTCCGATGAATTTCTTTCAGTGCCGTCGATGTATTAGCTTGAGGGGGATGTACACGGCTGTGATTATAATCGAAGAGAATTCTCTTGGTAGATAATGCGGTCTGCATTTGATTGTAAGGAATTCTATGTCAGGTGAACAAAAGGACTTGAGTTCCTGTATGTTGTTATGATCACACCACGCCTCGTTAATCATAAGACACACACCCCGCCTTCTTCTTACCAGAGAGATGTTTGTTTCTGTCGGGCGCGATGCGTGGAGAAACCAGGTGGCTGTACCGACTCTGATAACGTGTCCTGAGTGAGCCATGTTTCCGTGAAGCAAAGAACGCTGCAGTCTCGAATGTCTCTCTGAAAGGCAACCCTCGATCGGATTTCGTCTACTTTGTTGTCAAGAGACTGTACATTGGCGATTAAAATACTCGGGAGAGGTGCACGATGCGCCGTCGACGTAGCTTGACCAAAAGACCGCGCGTTTCCCTCTTCTCGGCGCCGCCGTTGTTTTGAGTAGCCACGTGCTATCCAGTCTGTTGTTGTGTTTGGGTTAACGAAGGAGAATCCTCTTTGGGAAAGTCGTATTCTGGTCGTAATGTTGGTAAGTTGACGTTGCTCTTATATCCAATAGTTCCTCCCGGTTGTATGTAATAAAACTTAATATTTTCCGGGGTAACAATGTAAGAAGTAATACATAAAAAAACAAAATACTGCATGGTTTCCTGAGAACGTGAAGCGAGGCTGCCATCTCTGTCGGCGCCGGAAGTCTAAACCGCCCATAGTTCATAGTTGAAGTGTACCTATGATGAAAATTACAGGCCTCTCTCATCTTTTTAAGTGAGAGAACTTGCACAATTGGTGGCTGACTAAATACTTTTTTTCCCCACTGTACATGCGTTTTGTGAGACCCGCGCTGGTTATGGAATTATGCTAATGAGGAAAAGAGGTGAGGTGCTATCCTCAAACAATCAAATGTTGTGCTTTCGCCGTAAAGCCTTTTTGAAATCTGACAACGCTGTGATATTGCCAAGAAGCAGAGCTTTTGATGACTATGCAACACTTGTATATCCATGAACGTTACATATTACACATTTTTATTTTGAATTTGCCGCGCTGTTTGATCCGAAAACGATCCGGCTCACGGCCCCTCTAGTCTACAGCAGCGATACGACCTGGGGCAGGGATCGATAGCCACTAGTCTACAGCAGCGATACAACCTGGGGCAGGGATCGATAGCCACTAGTCTACAGCAGCGATACGACCTGGGGCAGGGATCGATAGCCACTAGTCTACAGCAGCGATACGACTTGGGGCAGGGATCGATAGCCACTAGTCTACAGCAGCGATACGACCTGGGGCAGGGATCGATAGCCACTAGTCTACAGCAGCGATACGACCTGGGGCAGGGATCGATAGCCACTAGTCTACAGCAGCGATACGACCTGGGGCAGGGATCGATAGCCACTAGTCTACAGCAGCGATACGACCTGGGGCAGGGATCGATAGCCACTAGTCTACAGGTTCTCCCATCTCTACAGAAAAACTCTAGAGCTCAGTCAGAGTGACCATCGGGTTCTTGGTCACCTCCCTGACCAAGGCCCTTCTCCCCCGATTGCTCCGTTAGGCCGGGCAGCCAGCTCTAGAAAGAGTCTTGGTGGTTCCAAACTTCTTCCATTTAAGAATGATGGAGGCCACTGTGTTCTAGGGAACCTTGAATGCTGCAGAAATGTTTTGGTGCCCTTCCCCAGATCTGTGCCTCAACACAATCCTGTCTCGGAGCTCTACAGACATTTCCTTCGACATCAGGGATTGTTTTTTGCTCTGACATGCACTGTCAACTGTGGGACCTTATATAGACAGGTGTGTGCCTTTCCAAATCACGTCAATTTCGAGACTCACAGCAAAGGATCTGAATAAATAAGTTTTTATTTTTTATAAATGTGCAAACATTTATAAAAAGCCTTTTCCCCTAAATTATGGGGTATTGTGTGTAGATGGATGAAATGCCAGCTTCTCTTAGCCACATGTCTGGGGAGCTGCTTGGATGCTGCAGTACTTTTTCAAGCAGTTCGGGCTATATGCTGGAGAACAACATGGAGCCTGCAAATAATGTTTTCCCTGCTAGATAACTATACCTCAACAGGAAGTGTTTTTAAAACCAGTTACAGAACGAGGAAATAAAGTCTCTCCAGCCCACATTGCTTGCATATCTTTAACCACACTGGCCAAGGTCTCTGCGCACATACTCACACGCGCCCGGCAGTACGTGGGTACTCACTGCGTGGCTTTGACAATGTCCCAGGTACTGTAGTCATCCACGTGGCTCTTGCGTCCCACATTCTCACTGTAGCCATGGTTATAGTGACTCTGGGGCTTGAGTTCCTGTTGGGAGAGGAGGGGAGAGAAAAAAAAACAGCCATGAGTTTTATCATTACATGCCTTGCCTGGACCCAGTGGGCCTACAGACGGCACAGCGTCATCTAAGGAGAGAGATTGAATGAGCGACAGAGAGAGTTGGAAGAGGCTGTGTTCTGATGGTGGGCAACAGAGCCGGGGCCGCCCACATAGGCCCTTCACATTCTATTAGCCTCCACGGCAACGCCACGGCAACGGCATTTAACCTCCCCCTCACCCCGGGAGGGCTGCTGTACTGCTGCCTTGGTGACTGGTAAATACACATCACATCCCAGTCCTCACTCAGTCTCTTTAACCTTCACTGAACAACCCTATTGGTCCAGGAAAATGCAGTATGGGTTTTCATAAAAGCATGAAACTTCACGTGTACAGTTCAGACTGTGTGCCCTGTATGTAAAACAACCATAACAAACAAACACACACACATACATATATATATACACACACACACACATATATATAGAGTCTAGATTCCTACTAAATCTATTTTCCTATGAAAGGTCCTGTGACAGACTAGCGTCCTGTCCAGGGGGTGTGCTTGTACGTCAAGCTGCCTCACGCTACAGAAACAGGATATGGGCTCCTGCCCTATTGTCCGCTACGGATTGGACAAGACTTACTTCCTACAAAATGTGAGGTATCATTTTACAGGCCGACAGCCATTCCATATCTAACAGCCATAGATAGTACCTACACATCAGCAAAAGTGATTTCCTTCAATACTAATGTACAAAATACTGGGTTAATGATGAATTATATAGACCTCCAGTAGGCTATAAGGATACTGGGTTAATGATGAATCATATAGACCTCCAGTAGGCTATAAAGATACTGGGTTAATGATGAATCATATTAACCTCCAGTAGGCTATAAGGATACTGGGTTAATGATGAATCATACAGACCTCCAGTAGGCTATAAGAATACTGGGTTAATGATGAATCATATAGACCTCCAGTAGGCTATAAGGATACTGGGTTAATGATGAATTATATAGACCTCCAGTAGGCTATAAGGATACTGGGTTAATGATGAATCATATAGTACTCCAGTAGGCTATAAGGATGCTGGGTTGATGATGAATTATATAGACCTCCAGTAGGCTATAAGGATACTGGGTTAATGATGAATTATATAGACCTCCAGTAGGCTATAAGGATACTGGGTTAATGATGAATCATATAGTACTCCAGTAGGCTATAAGGATGCTGGGTTGATGATGAATTATATAGACCTCCAGTAGGCTATAAGGATACTTGGTTAATGATTAATCATATAGACCTACAGTACACTATACGGATGAAAATCTGATGGGGAAAATACTTGGTAGACAGTTAATGAGGGTTAAGGATTATAATGAGATCATTAAATATGTATAGTAATCTATAATCTACAGGCTACCCTGAAGGGAGGAGAGGAGGTAGAGATGACTGGAGGATGGAGAGGAGGTAGAGATGACTGGAGGATGGAGAGGAGGTAGAGATGACTGGAGGATGGAGAGGAGGTAGAGATGACTGGAGGATGGGGAGGAGGTAGAGATGACTGGAGGATGGAGAGGAGGTAGAGATGACTGGAGGATGGAGAGGAGGTAGAGATGACTGGAGGATGGGGAGGGATGAAAGGCGGAGCCATGCCAGGCAGATGAAAGACTACCCTCTGGCCGACTTTCAAAAAGGCCCTCAAATCACATCCATGCCCTCTGACAAGGGTTGCAAAGGGTCGGAAACTTTCCATAATAGTTAAGCCCTGGAATTTAGGGAATTTTGCTTAAATTCATAAATAAAGTTAGCTTATAACAGTTAACCTTTTTTGTGGGATACACAAGGCAATTCTAGGTATTGTGGAATATTTTGGTTAAACTATCCTCAATTCAATGGAATTGCAGCCCTCTACGTGCACAGTGCACTCTTCCATCACAAGTACAGCTGATTCTCAAGACCTTGCACACTAATGAGATGCTATTGAGCCCACACTACTACACTGTCTGAGCCAAGGACTACATTCTTTCTGGTAAGTTTTGATTACAATACTGGGTGGGGTGAATATATTTGATATGACATACATTATTTTTTGTTAACTAGTAAATAGTAGCCTACAGCAAAGTGTGTTTAAATCATTTCTAACTTGTTAACAATTTCTGCTAGTTAGTTTTTGCTACCATGTGGGTTTTAGCTTGCTTGAGCCTGCTAACTGAGGAGTGTTAATTCACCTGTTTCCATACGTTTCATTTTAAAACATTTATCTTACAAAGGAGTTGTTTAATCCAACTGCTAAACTATTTCTGTACATGGAATTGTATTTGTTATTCTTTTTTACTCTTTATTTTTTCATCTTTACAGGATGCCACGGGCACTATCTGATGTGTGGAAACATTTCACTGCAGCTAATGTAGAAGGAAAAGCTGAAATACTGTGCCAAATCATGTGAAGAATGCAACAAAGATGCAGAATCTGGACAAGTGCATAAAGCTCCCTCAGCGCTCACAACAAGCAACCTCTGACAAAAGTCCCTCTACTTCTATTCGAGGTGAAAATGATGAATCCGACACCTTATTAATAGCAACAGCTCATGGACCTCCTGGAATCAGAAGTTTGTTTGACTCAATGCAGGAACGTAGTCAGAAACGCTGATGAATGTCTTACTCGAGCTGTGTATGCAACTGGTTCACCTCTGATGCTCACGGGCAGTGTGTATTGGAAGAGATTTCTGAATGTTCTTCGCCCAGCATACACCCCTCCAACCAGACATGCTTTATCTACTAATTTGCTGGATGCAGAGTTCAGAGTTCAAGTGAAGGTCAAGTAAATCATAGAGAAAGCATACTGTACTGCAATCATCTCTGATGGGTGGTCGAATGTTCGTGGGCAAGGAATAATTAACTACATCATCTCCACCCCTCAACCAGTATTCTTCAAGAGCACAGACACAAAGAACAACAGACACACCGGTCTCTACATTACAGATGAGCTGAAGGCAGTCATCAATGACCTTGGACCACAGAAGGTATTTGCACTGGGGACAGACAATGATGTGGACATGAAGGCTTCTTGGTCTAAAGTGGAGGAGTCCTACCCTCACATCACACCCATTGGCTGTGCTGCTCATGCATTGAATCTGCTCCTCAAGGACATCATGGCACTGAAAACAATGGATACACTCTACAAGAGAGCCAAGGAAATGGTTGGATATGTGAAGGGTCATCAAGTTATAGCAGCAAGCTACCTCACCAAGCAAAGTGAGAAGAATAAGAGCACCACATTGAAGCTGCCCAGCAACACCCGTTGGGGTGGTGTTGTCATCATGTTTGACAGTCCCACGGAGAGGAAGGAGTCTCTCCAAGAAATGGCCATATCACAGTCTGCCGATATGGACAGCCCCATCAAGAGGATCCTCCTGGATGATGTATTTTGGGAGAGAGTGGTAAGCAGCCTTTAACTCCTGAAACTTATAGCAGTAGCCATTGATCGGATTGAGGGAGACAATGCAATCCTGTCTGATGTTCAGACTCTGCTTGCAGATGTAAGAGAATAAATCCGTACTGCCCTGCCCACTTCACTGTTGCTCCAAGCAGAGGAAACTGCAGTTCTGAAATTCATCAAAGAGCATTTAGACTTCTGCCTGAAGCCCATATACGCCACAGCGTACATACTGGACCCCAAGGATGCTGGCAAGAGCGTCCTGTCTGGTGCAGAGATCAACAAGGCCTATAGTGTCATCACTCCCGTGTCTCACCATCTTGGCCTGGATGAGGGCAAGGTTCTTGGCAGTCTGGCGAAGTACACTTCCAAGCAAGGGCTTTGGGATGGAGATGCAATATGGCAGTCGTGCCAACATATCTCATTAGCCACCTGGTGGAAGGGACTGTGGATCTGAAGCTCTTTCCCCTGTTGCCTCCATCATCCTCCAAATCCCACCAACATCAGCCTCCTCAGAGCACAACTGGTCCATGTTTGGGAACACACACACCAATGCACGTAACAGGCTGACCAATACCAGGGTTGAAAAATTGGTGGCCATCCGGGCAAGTTTGAGGCTTTTTGAGCCTGACAACGAGCCATCAACATGGTTGGAAAGTGACAGTGAAGATGAGGCCTCAGGGTCTGATGTTCAAGAGGTGGACATGGAAGCCTGAGAGGAAGACAACCAAATCTTTAGTTTCTAGAATACCATTTTACAGTTGTATGTTAAAAACGTTTTTGGGAGATGCGATGGATCATTCAATATTCCCTTTATTTTGTTGTTGAGTGAAATCATCCCATGTGAATCGTCAACTAAGTTAATTAAAGTTACATTCGTAACAACATTTTTATTTCCATTGGAAGGGTTTAATCATTTGCAAATAAGGTAAAATGTTTATGTTTGTCTCCATATGATATGGTAAATATATCCAATACAAAAACATTACATTTAAAATGGTATTAATATTAATTTTCATACATTTCTGTTAATTCCCATATATTCCTGTTAATTCCCACGGAAAGTTTCTACCTCCCTAAAATGTGCAACCCTACCTCTGACATAAATGGCATATTATTATTATTATGTTATCTGATCAAAGCGACTTACAGTAGTGCGTGCATAGCCTTCATTTTCTTATGGGCAGCCACAGTGGGTATCGAACGCACGACCCTGGCGTTGCAAGAGCCACGGAACAATGGAAGCCAAACGCTGGCCTGAGGGAGAACAGAACACTAGCTTACACTAAGTCTTCATCAGAATAGCTACAGCCGCAAAGAGTGGAATTCTGGTGGGTATGCCAGCATCGCACTCAGGAGAGGTATTCTTTAAACCACCAATTTGCTTTCGGCGAGGTACGGATTGGGGCCATTTCATGCACTGTTATGTCGTTGAGAACTGAGAGAGGTAAGTAACATGATCTGATGATTTGAAAAAATTCGGAGAAACCGGTCCAAGCAACAGCCTGTCTCTCCAATATAGCAGTAACTACATTATCTGATGAGGTGGAGGATGGTTTGGCAATACAACAAACCCCTAAAGACAGAGCAAAAATGTTAGGCTATTTTAGACCAATAGCCAATTATATGATCAGATCAGCATGTCAGCCTCCAGCCATGGGTGTTAGCTAAGGGACAAGGGGGCTTGACTAAGGGCCTCAAAGACAGCCAGGCATGAGTGGTGAGAGGCACTAAGGGTGCCTGAAGCCGCCCATGCTCAATCAGCCCTGCAGCATGTCACTGGAGTTACACTGGAGTAGTGTGAAGTGCTGAACCAGCTCTCCTTACATGGCAGTGAGAGAAACACAAGGTGGACAGTCAGTACGCCAGGGGTGTATTTACTTGCAACCAAATGGAAGCAAACAGGATGAAACGCCGACAGACCTAGCTGAATTTGTCCAAAAAGCTTCTCAACAGCTTTTACCCCCAAGCCATAAGACTCCTGAACAGGTCATCAAATTGCTACCCGGACTATTTGCATTGTGTCCCACCACTCACCAACCCAAACCTTTTCATTGCAAAACAATTCTCTATTGCAAAACGTTTTTCTACAGTGTGCCATTGACTAAACATGAACTAAACAGAAAAGATATGCAATCTGAACACATTGTTTACGTTCAGTGACTAGTATTAACATACGAGCACCGGCCATGACATTGCTCTGCCAGGGGGTAACATACGAGCTCAGGCCACGGCATTGCTCTGCCAGGGGGTAACATACGAGCTCAGGCTACGGCATTGCTCTGCCAGGGGGTAACATACGAGCTCAGGATACGGCATTGCTCTGCCAGGGGGTAACATACGAGCTCAGGCCACGGCATTGCTCTGCCAGGGGGTAACATACGAGCTCAGGCTACGGCATTGCTCTGCCAGGGGGTAACATACGAGCTCAGGCCAAGACATTGCTCTGCCAGGGGGTAACATACGAGCTCAGGCTACGGCATTGCTCTGCCAGGGGGTAACATACGAGCTCAGGCCATGACATTGCTCTGCCAGGGGGTAACATACGAGCTCAGGATACGGCATTGCTCTGCCAGGGGGTAACATACGAGCTCAGGCCAAGACATTGCTCTGCCAGGGGGTAACATACGAGCTCAGGATACGGCATTGCTCTGCCAGGGGGTAACATACGAGCTCAGGCCAAGACATTGCTCTGCCAGGGGGTAACATACGAGCTCAGGATACGGCATTGCTCTGCCAGGGGGTAACATACGAGCCCAGGCCATGACATTGCTCTGCCAGGGGGTAACATACGAGCTCAGGCCAAGACATTGCTCTGCCAGGGGGTAACATACGAGCTCAGGCTACGGCATTGCTCTGCCAGGGGGTAACATACAAGCTCAGGCCATGACATTGCTCTGCCAGGGGGGTAACATACGAGCCCAGGCCATGACATTGCTCTGCCAGGGGGTAACATACGAGCCCAGGCCATGACATTGCTCTGCCAGGGGGTAACATACGAGCCCAGGCCATGACATTGCTCTGCCAGGGGGTAACATACGAGCCCAGGCCATGACATTGCTCTGCCAGGGGGTAACATACGAGCCCAGGCCATGACATTGCTCTGCCAGGGGTAACATACGAGCCCAGGCCATGACATTTGCTCTGCCAGGGGGTAACATACGAGCCCAGGCCATAACATTGCTCTGCCAGGGGGTAACATACGAGCTCAGGATACGGCATTGCTCTGCCAGGGGGTAACATACGAGCACAGGCCATGACATTGCTCTGCCAGGGGGTAACATACGAGCTCAGGCCATGACATTGCTCTGCCAGGTTTTTTTTGTTAAGAGGAAAGGAACATACGGCTCCTAAATTTGGCTATGATCCTCCGGACCCTAAGGGGGCATGTTCTGGTTTTTGTCCTAACACTACACAGCTGACTCAATGATCAAAGCTTGATGATTATTTAATGACTTAAATCAGCTGTGTAGTGCTATGGTTAAAAACTAAAAGTGCACCCCTTGGGGTCCGGAGGACAGATTTAGAGAAACCCTGCATGCAGTTCATACTTGAATAAAACACCCTTAACCAGTGTGTGTGTCTCTCATCAATTTCAGCATTCAAGGCCCCTTCATTTATTTATATTCATTTATGCGGTGAGGGAGAGAGCGTTCACATGTCTTTAGCAGTGAGGAACAGGATACACTATCCTGTGTCTTGAGCAGGAGGAACATTTCCAAACCCTAGGCTACTCAGAATGTATGCACCCGGTGCTTGATAATCTGTTTAACCTGGAGGTCAAAGGTTAACACTGTCACCTGGGTTCACATTACTGCAGTAGCAAAACCAACAGAACACAAAAACAATCATTTATTTTTGGACAAGTTCAGGCAGTCCCTCCCAGTTTCAGTCTGTTTGCTTCCGGTTGGTTCCTAGTGAATACACCACTGGGTTAATGCCTACCTTCATCACCATCAAACTGATGGTCATTGTAACTACAGGCCACAGTGGAACAGATAATTGCAGCGTGTCCAATTTTCAGCCCTATAATTGGATGTCTGCTAGTTGTTAATCTACTCGACGAGGCAATGCGCGGCAGAAGTGGAGAGAACGTTATCTAGGCGTTTTTACACCATCCAGTTGACTCACCATTTGAATCTTGTATGTTTGAAGAAGCAGTGATCTTGGAGGTTCTCAGTCAATAAGGACATATGGCATGCTCATCCCAGGGGACGGTGTCATGCGCCCAGATCTAAAATAAGCTACAAAAAGAAAACGAACCACAAATGTAGACTATGGAGTCGAGTGGCATAGTATTAGCTGCAGGATCCTCATACTGAGCTAATGTGCTCCTGTCTGATTTTCTAAATAGGCTAGCAAAAAGAAGAAAGCTAAATGACATAAGGATCATTCAGAGTATATGTCTGTGACGATGGGCCTGTATTCCCATCTGTACAAGTTAGCTCAAATCATTTAGTCAACTAAGGTATTTTCCATCATCTGTAGCCTACAGTTTGTAAATAGAATCTCTGGATCTAGTCTTCATCACCAACACTTTAAATTCATTCCACCATGTGCTGCACCTGACCCATTGACTGAAGCTTGTTCAGGGCAGAGGGCATGTTTCCTTGCCCATCGTAGAGTACATGTGACCCACTCATGATCTACTGCTGCTGCTACATCCATTCAGTAGCTAGGGGTTGTCACCAGATTGTGCAATAACTGTTGGCTCTTCTTCAAACCAAATGAGGCCCGGAAGCACAGAGAGGATAAGGCTTAACCAACCACAGTGGACGGGCCCAATCTAACCAATCTGAAATGAAGGCCATTTATTTTGTAGGACTACTTCAATAGTCACACAGTTTGATTTAATGGGAGGACAATGGCTGAGTGAGAGTGGATGCTACCTGGGACTGGAGAACTTTCATGTTAAAGAAGCAACAATAAGGATCCCAAAGAGAAACAGACTACGTTTTCTACATTATCTCTGTTTTTCTACATTTTCTGTGCCGACTATTGCCTCCATTGACGTTATGAATCCAGCGACGGAGCAAGATTCTGTAGTTCTATTCAAAAACAATCATTTGCATTTTTAAACTGGGTCAGGAGCCTAGGAGTTAGGCTAAGGCTGCATCCCAAAAGGCTCCCTATATAGCCTAGCGCACTACCTTTGACCAGGGCCCATAAAGCTCTGGTCTAAAGTAGGGAATAGGGAGCCATTTGGGATGCAGTCTATATCTGTGGCTGACAGACAAACAAAATCAACAATAGGAAAGATTGAAAAAGAGGCTGAAATTCATGAGAAGACATGTTTAATGAGATTCAGAGGGGAAAACAGGCCTAGACAGAGAGAATAAGTAAACGTGCATATCAAACGGTCGTATCCAAGAGTAGCTTATTGATGTGCATCTCTATGGAGCTCCCTAGAGTACACCAGATGTTCACCACAAAACTGAGCAGGTGGATGATGGTGGTGTCATGTGGCACTTGAATTTCACACATCTCTCTTTTAGAGATCAATCAGAGAACAGTAAAGGCAAAGGCTTCTCATTCAAATAAAAATCAGGGAGAGAGGCCATAAATGCACAGCCTATATCAGAGATGCAAAACATTTAGGCCTAGGCTATGCTGCATTAGTGGAGATGGCTTTTCCACAAAGCCCTGGGACTCAAAAGCCACATGAAAGCTAAGCTTTGGAGGAATCTGAAAAGGCATTCTGTCAACCTGCTGGAATTCAGACCAGGCCACTAACGTTGAAGGCTTTTTAACAGCAACAAGGTTGAGGCAACAGGCATAGCCCAACACTATTCTTGACAATCCGAGAAAGTGTAACCTCTATCCAGGGATTAACCAATGTGATTGCAGGTGGCTGTATCCTGGTACACCACATCATATGGATGTGTGTGCAACACAAGTTCAACATTCACCTTCTGCTAACATTTCTGTCAAGCCGTCTACGCAGTTTGACGTATAGGTTGGATAAATCCAGCGTACGCACCACACAGAACGCACTACTACTGCCTCTGCAGCGCTGCAAGGCCAACACAGCGTTCTATTGGAAATAAATGTACTTCTGGTGTGACAAAATGCAATGAGGCATCGAGGCGTAATGCTTCCTCTGCTTTGACAAGAGACAGTTATGGCCTGAGGGCTCTGGAACAGGCTCTGTCACAGACAGCCTGCAGTAGGCCTAACACTGCTCATTCAAATCACACATGATCAAGAGCAGAATACTGCAGCGATAGATAGACGAGTCACGCAAGAGATAAGTTAATGATGAGAATCTTCATACCAAGGGAACATATGGCAGTTTCCCAAGCAGTCAATGTCCCACCGCCATCATGAAGTCCACATAGAAGAGCAGTAGGAGTTCCATGAAGCCTAAGTAAGATCACAAGTCCTTTGTGGCTCAGTTGGTAGAGCATGGCGCTTGCAACACCAAGGATCGGGGGTTTGATTCCCGGTGGGATAAAAAACACAAGTGTCTGCTAAAAGTAATATATTAATATGTATTATTAGGCTACATATTACAATCACATAGCCAATGAGCAGAACGCTACATAATCCTGAATTTAGGTAGTCTCCCACTACAGCAACACCCAACCCTCCGCAGGTTAAACGTGCCTGGTGATTTCAGATCTCACCCTCTCCTAACTGACATGCTGTTGTTTTCTTCCGCTGCAGAGTTGGCCGTAACAGCGGTTGAGCGTCCGATGGGATTTTAATGCAAGGAGACATTGTTTTCGGTTATCCGCCTTCCCCCCTCAGGCCCAACTGCCCTATGCTGGACCAAAGGCTAAATGTAAGCTATGCAGTGTCACACTACGTATAGAAATCAGTGATTGTGACATCATGTATAACCAATACATGGAGAGGAATGAGGCTTGACATTTCAAAAACGCATTAACCACAAGAGTAACAAAAAGAGAAAGCATCTAGCAAACGTAACCCCAATTGGCAGAAACTTGGCGTGAGTCTAATACCAGGAAAATTCACTTTTCTTAAAAAGAGGATTTTCGGTCAGTGTGTTTTAGTGTGTGTGTGGCTGTGCCAAATGATTTACGAAAGACGGCACGATTTAATTCCCATTGATTGTCTTTCAAATATTGGCCTTTTCAAATAAATGGCAGTTTCTGTGGCTTGCTGCCAGTCCCAGACTGAAAACGTAGTACTTTCTGCATCAAGACTAGAGGGGGAAATAAGCTTCCTACACCAGGTGGCGTAACAGTTGGCCAACACAAGTGAGTTAGTAAACCATGAATAATTTAAAGTGACAGGTCCTCTGTACCGGTCCATTCTTAAGAAAACATATCTAATGTTTGTTAATCAAGTGTGAAGTGGCCTGAAACAAGTTCAATTTTGAATTCCATGTTGTTTGTATCCTTGCACTCCAAATAGTAAAATGCATTTCGACAAATAAAGCAGCTAATTTTGAAGACCAGATTAATTTTGCCAGACCAGATTTAATAGGCTATATAGACTCAAATGTCAAATATGACATGCTCAACTCTTACTAAGTTCTGTGAATAAATCTTGGGTTCTGTATAAAATAGCCCAGCAGTAATCCAACAGCCAGCAATCAAATAACTAGTAACGTTAGATGCTAGCTCACTGAATTTTCCCAGCAGTCACAGAGCATTTTGGCCCCAAGGCCGATCTGCACACAGATAAAGCCTACAGATTGTCAGATCTACATTTATCTGGAATAAAGCTACAACATGAATGTAATTATTGTATCACAGTTAAATCACATTCACAACATGATATTCAAGCGTTTATTCCTGTGCTTTGGGCTAAACATATCTATGGCTGACTAGCTACTAGCTAGAACAATCTTTAGCTAGCTAGTTTGTTAGCCCTGACTTGCTAACCGAGCTAGCAACTAAACCATTAACACGTTTATATGGCTAAATGTAAACAGCCTGAATGTTGGCTGAGGACAGAGAAGTTTTAATGCAACTGACGTTGCTTGACAAATATTGTCACTGACATGGTTAGCCACTCGAACTACACTGCTAGGCCCGCGCCCATCTCTGTTTGCATGCTAACGTTGCCATTACCGACCAAGCAACATGACATTTCAGCACAAGTCATTTTCCGGGCTGCAGCAAAGCCCTGCTTGTTTGACGACAATAAACCACTCCAGCATATAACGACCTACGATCTCTTGTTCGGCAATTCAGTTATGTTCAAGGTATCTTATCTGTTGGCCACAATAAACAATCCAAGAGTGTCGTCTCATTTACTAGTTTCAGAAACACCTTCAGCGAAATTAGCTGGCTAGCTAACATGCTATTACGCAGCAGGGGAAAACCTGACATGTATTTGGTGGTGGCTGCCCTCCCGAGGAGAGGGGCATCGTGATTCTCCCAAAACACGGTGAATTTATACTGTTCAGTAGATTCCGACATGTACAAGGTCCACCCTCGTTATAACCCCGTGCAAAGATGCAGGGCCAAGCAGCTTACCTCTGGATGGAGAATAGGAACACAGCCAGCTTCTTTCTCATATTCATCCATAACGTCAGCCATCTTGGTGGTCAATCTCGCCAAGCATTATGGGACACAATGCTCTGTAGAAACAAACAGGAGGACGGGATGGGATGTTCGGTCAAAGCGATGCCCGAGGCTCACAAACCATCCTGCGATGTTGTGGTCTTACATTGATGTTGCATTACGTCATTGTGGCACATCATCGTTTTGGGTTAATTCTGTATCGGGTCATGCATATCAATACCACTAGGTTTTGAGTCATGAAAGGAGGTCTGTACCCACATGCAATGTAAAGCCATTTGAGGTGTCATTGTTATTATAACACATTCTGTGCCTGACACGAAACAACGTTCTGGTTCAGATATGTGCGTGGATGGATGACCTTGGACGCTACTATTCCCCACCTTGTTGCAGCTGTATAATCTGCACGAGAAATTGCGTCACTTTTTTTAAACATTCCTATTTACTAAAGAAATATAGATGTATTTTACCGTCATCTTGCGTAGTATTAACATCATCACTAACACTGTTATTGCTATACATATTTTAAAATAGGTTTGGAAATGCAGTTCATTAGTTGCTTCAAATATGTTTAAAAAATCCCTACCAAAATTAACCCTACGTAAATCTATGCAATGGTGTGTTTGCTTCCATAAAGTTTCTGTGCAATATATACCTCAGTGGTGCAATGTGTATGAAATATTAGTATTTTTCGAAGGGGCCGTGCTACATTAGCCTGATACCAGTCTAGCTATTCCAGTCCTTGCCACTGCTTGACTGGTCTTTCTGCAATCTCAACGTTCAATATGCATCCGGATTTATGGCGCAGTTAGTTGTTGATTGATAGTTTGAAACAACTTTAATAGTTTCCATGACGACGTTATAGAACATGTGGTGTGCGCAATTTCGGCGCAATATAGAATTCGAATTTTAAGAATAACAACGACAAACAGTGTCGTTACGACCTGCTGCGGTAATTCCCTTGTGAGAAGGCAGTGTCAATGAAAGATCATGTTGTTCAAAGTGGCTAGAGCGGACTCTGTAATGAGAGAGAAATAATGAGACGGAAAATATTAGCCTACATGATTCAATCGAGCTAGGTTTGCTTCAGTTGCATCCTATTGATTAGAGGAATGAAGCGCAAAACTTGCACCTGTCGTCATTCCTCGCACATATGCTGATAATAATGACCTTACATTTTTACCATTTGTTATGCTAATTCAGTGGTATTATTTGTCCCTCCTCTCTTATTGAGAGATGGGAGTCCAGACAGGCTCCTACTTTCTAAATGAGCATAGAGAATTAGTTCTCTCTCTCCCCATCTCTCCCCCATCTCTCTCTCGCACATACACACTAAAAGGACACATCAATCGAAGCCACCAGCGCACCTCAAGACACACAGATCACATTTCTCCTTTCCTAAAAACGTATTCAAAACCTATGCTCACCTTCAAATGTTGGCTGTAGTCCATCAGAAAGTAGGCCTAGGCTGCATTATAGCATCATGTTAAAATAATGTATTTCAATGAACAGACAAGGAGACAGCTATAGTAGTACTCTAGACGTTGGTTCTATAATTATTATCCAAGCATGTGCCTTATTCCAGAGTAATCTTTCTAAACTGCCCCCTGTAATTCTTAATTTTTTTCATTCAATTGAGTCTGACGGAAGCCTTGGGGTTTTTATTCTAGGCGTGAAGATATTCCAACATCATGTCTAGGCGATAAAAGGCTACAATATTCACTCGTGCTTGGCTGCCAAATGTATAGGTGTCCCCAAAGGTCTAATATTTACATTTAGGAAAGGTGAAAATGATAATCAGGTGATAATCATTATTTTAGCGATCCACGTTAGACGTCCCTCGTAAAGAATAGGCCCCCCCATTCTGCTGATGTGAGCTGCTGGGCAGCCCACTTGCACTTGATATGTGTTTATTGATGTGAAAGTGAACTTGCCTGGGGATCTACGTCAACAGCCAGGGTTTCATTAAACAGGCCTAGGCACTATACTTTTTTTATTGCACATTTAATTAAATTGTCGTATGTGACGATGTTCATCTTCAATTCATTGGCACAAAACATGCGTCAGACAAAATACAGTTTGTGTCTCTTGCTTGCACAGCACAGGTTGGGGTCGCCTTAATTCACTGTAGTAGGCTAGGCCTAGTATCAAATGTTTTTTTGTCACATTCGCCGAATACAACAGGTTTAGACCTTACCGTGAAACGCATACTTACAATGCCTTAACCAACAATGCAGTTCAAGAAATAGAGTTCAGAAAATATTTACTAAATAAAGTTTAAAAAAAATCACATAAAAAAAGTAACACAAGAAAATTACACAACAATAACGAGGCTTTATACAGGGGGTACCAGTACCGAGTCGATGTGCGGGGGTACAGGTTAATCGAGGTAATGTATATAGACTAGCATACGAATGGTGGATTAATAGCCCAGACTGCCCAGCCTATGAATTAACTTCTAATTTATAGATCTCTTTCTTCAATGTTCCTTTCTTGTGCAATGCATGCATCTCCACTGGCCTCTCTCTCTTCAATCCTCTGTATTCCTCTTATAGCTCTTGAACCAGAACCCTATAGCCCAATGCGTGTCCTAGAAGTAGCAAGTTTGAATGGCGAGAGCTTCTCTGGTAGGACTTGATCACGTTGGCTGGTGGTAAAAATGTCAATAAACGAGAATCCTGCGTTCTTCCTGCGCCCAATGTTTATGTTTACAATTACATGTATTATGTCAGAATGCCCAATGTTAGAATGTTTCCAATTAAATTAGAACGTTTTCCCATCCGTCTAGTTTGCATTAACATTGTGTTTGGATCTAGTGGCAAGGAGTGTAACGTAAGCTAAAGAGACCGGTACCCAGGCTAGTGCTACATCTTTCTGCCACTAGATGTCGGACTCTACCCCTCTCATATTCAGTGGTTACACAAATACATTATTCTACGGCTTCATAGACACAGCAACATATACGCTTTAAATGTAGCTAACATATCTACAATTATATGTGGCCCACAACATATTCTTTATTTGTTTATGGACAATTTATTTTTCCTTTAAAACATGACATCTAGTAGTTATGCAGACTGCCGAGCATCAAGCAAAAGTAGTCGAACGATAATCACCGGATTTACAGGCGTCTCAGTTAATCACTGATTCAACATTCGCACTCACAGGAAGGAAGGCTACGAACAGGATTTCAGAGCTTTTATATAGACTTTAAAATACATGTTTTAGAAACTGATCCGTTCCATCCACTAATTAAGCAATTTTATAGAAAAGCATAGGTATATGTTGCAAACCTGTGATAGCAGGCAGCTGTCCTGACTCCTTATCGAGTGTGGAATGATGGAGTGTGTAAACTAACGTTGGCTATTTCTGCAGTTTTTCCAAGCCAGCGAACGAAAAAAAGCATCACATCATAAGCAAGTTGCAACAGTCCAACTAACAGTGGATTGTACCAGATAAGCCAACTGAACCAAACAAGGTAAGGACTGGAGAGCAAACGTTACCTTTCTATCGATGTTAATTATGCGAGTGTGAAAAGAGACACGTATCGGAGCTTGACAATTCTGAATGCGACAAAATTGAATGGTTCCGCTCTGTTCTGCTTGGGTGCCAACTCACACCAGCCAGATAGTTAGTTAACAAGTTAGATATAGTTGTTGACATCGATTTTGGCTATGGAGTTGTTAACTGTATGCTTATCAACGTCAATGTTACTAACTATAAATGATCATGGCTAGCTAGCTAGTACGCTAACTGACTTCATCATTTAGCTAGCCTGGTGGGGGTTATGTAATAGATGATGGGGCCATGAACAGGATCCAACCAGCTTGTTTTTCATCTGATAACGTTCCATGTAAATGGAAACGGAATCGATGATGCTCCGGGTATTTCAATCGCAGGCTAGGTGGCTATGTCAAGGCATCATACATTTGTATTAGCTAGATGACAGAGCCATCAGAATGCAGCCGTGCATGATCAGCATGACTACAGTAGATATAGCCTAGTTGTGAGACAAGAAGGCCTACATTGCAACTGTGATAGGCTAAAATATAACATTGCAACAAGCTAAAATATAACAGTAAAATATAAGTTGTTACTCTTCACTTTGTAAGTTATCTTTTGAATGCAGTGACAAGCATTGTGAGAGAAATTATAGAAGTTCTCTCCATTTAGGGAAAGGGAAGGGGGATACCTAGTCAGATGTACAACTGAATGCATCTCCATTTAGATGCAAATGTACACCGAATGGGAAACAAACACGGAAACATTTTACAATATGTCTGCAATTATATTTTGTGTCTTCAGTTAAAACATGATCAGATATTGAAATACAAGTCACAGGGCTAGGTTCTTGTTTGTTAGCCGAGGTTGTGCTGTGAAAGCTGTCCAAAACATCAACCCTGAGCTGACTTCACGTTACACTGAGATCGTGCGGTCGGGTTATGTCAGCAGCCCCAGGCTTGATCAGATATTAGGTTACAACTCTCACTTGATATGAGTGAAGAGCTCAGTAACATGATACCCCACCATGAGACACAGCTCTACAATAACATGCTCTGCACCCTTCATAACGGGACACTGAAATACGACATATAGGCATACATCACCAGACAAATTGTGTACTGGTAGCCTAGACTGGGACTACCTAAGAATTCAGGCTGAGTGGACTGGTAGCCTAGACTGGGACTCCCTAAGGATTCAGGCTAAGTGGACTGGTAGCCTAGCCTAGACTGGGACTCCCTAAGGATTCAGGCTGAGTGGACTGGTAGCCTAGCCTAGACTGGGACTCCCTAAGGATTCAGGCTGAGTGGACCGGTAGCCTAGACTGGGACTCCCTAAGGATTCAGGCTAAGTGGTTTGGTAGCCTAGCCTAGACTGGGACTCCCTAAGGATTCAGGCTAAGTGGACTGGTAGCCTAGCCTAGACTGGGACTCCTAATGATTCAGGCTGAGAGGACTGGTAGCCTAGCCTAGACTGGGACTCCCTAAGTATTCAGGCTGAGTGGACTGGTAGCCTAGCCTAGACTGGGACTACCTAAGGATTCAGGCTGAGTGGACTGGTAGCCTAGACTGGGACTCCCTAAGGATTCAGGCTGAGTGGACCGGTAGCCTAGACTGGGACTCCCTAAGGATTCAGGCTAAGTGGTTTGGTAGCCTAGCCTAGACTGGGACTCCCTAAGGATCCAGGCTAAGTGGACTGGTAGCCTAGCCTAGCCTAGACTGGGACTCCTAATGATTCAGGCTAAGTGGACTGGTAGCCTAAATTGTGACTCCCTAAGGATTCAGGCTGAGTGGACTGGTAGCCTAGCCTAAATTGGGGACCACATATTTCCATGTTTTCCATTCTCGGCAGATTTGCATGTCAGTGCAGTGTAATCATCATCTCACCCAGAGAGGAAACATTCCTCATGTGAGTGATGAGGTGTAGGCTACACCCTCGGTCACAGGTTCAGGCCTTCAGGGCAATGCAGGTCATTTGCCTGCCAAATATAGTTTCCATTTGCCCCTCAAACTAGGCCTGCAGCTCGTGGCCTGTGTACTGTTGCTCAGCTCTGGGACATGTGTGGCGTGTCTATTGTTCCATTTGCACGTAGGCCTTTTTATATTCCTGTTAAGATAGGATGCTGACATGCTGTCGAGCTTGCTGTGCTTTATTCCCACTCTCGTTTCAGTATACTGCATATAGTATATAGCTGAGTATATAGCTGTGCCATTGCTCAGAGAGATTCTCTACCACGAGAGTAATGTCGTTGTGTGCTGAGTCATTTAATGCTCTCCGTCATTTGAATGCGTAGCTTTTTTTATGAGTTTATTTATGGCAGTAGAAAGCAGGCCTCCAGACATCACAATTGCATTCGGGAGCAAGATTATTCATGCTCAGACGAAATGAGGGTGTCAGCCATGTTAATGAAATCAATTGTTAATGCCAACACGTTGGTAGCGCCACGCGACAGTGTAGTCGAATGTAATCAAATCAGAGAACAAACCAGAAGGCGAGTTACAAGGACAGACAGTTTACACTGGCTTTAAAACCCAATGATCTGGTAACTGTACAATTACACATGAATAACATTTATTTTGAACATTGAACAGTCTGATATCATTCACATGTAATCAAACAGTCTTTTTTTCTACTATGTATTTCTACAGAGTTGTATTAGTTGACAAGGTAAAGGTAAGTTAAACGAGGCTACAGTAGGCTAATTGCTCTTGCAAAGTATTTTGGTCAGAATATTTTCTAGAGATGTTGCTATAGTAATGCAGCCTTGTTTGCCTAGTTCGCTGTAATCTCTCGTGGACACAATACGTAACATAAATGGTATCTGACACAATTACACAAGATTTTAGTTCTGGGTTTCGGAGATGAAGTCCACTATGACCTGAACAGTAGCTGGCCTTGTCAGGGAGCAATGTTCACATTGTTTACCATGGTGCTGCTATCACCTATTGGAATGCCAATATGCTTTATGGCTGAGATATCTGCACCAGCCTGGGCAGACATCAATGGTGGCAGAGGATGGATGCTGTCTTTCTCAAGGGGGGAGAGTCTATACAGGTTGGGAACAGGGAGTCCGACAACACCCAGGGGGGTTGGTAGCTCAGGTGGCCTTGCGTTTACTCTCACTGTGTGAGACTGCTGGCCACACCACACACAGAGGGAAGTCTCCTCTCCCCAGTCACTGTTAGTGATCTCCTCACTGGTCTTCACAGTGATGGATGGATGGCCTGGGCGTAACCTCACTGCTTGTATCATTGACTTATAACAGAGGACCGCACTCAGCCAATGATAAACAATGGGTTTTTCTTTCCGAGGATGACTGGAATAGCTGCCTAATGCTTTCAGAGTCCGACAGATGTCCTTCACATTACTGGTGGAGGAGATTGCCTGCTTGCAACCAGTCGTGACTTATCTCTTGAAAGGGATACTTCAGGATTTTGTTGAATACCATTTTTATGTTTCTGCGTGCAGTTTGAAGGCAGTTGCTAACTAGTGCTAGCGCAATTGCTAATGCAATGACTGGAAGTCTATTGCATCTGATAGACTTTGTCATTACGCTAACGCAAGTTAGCATTGGCTCTCAAAACTACGTCTAGCTTCCTTCATAATGGACGCAGAGATACATTAATGGTATCCACAAGTTCATCTTACTCTAGTCAAATAGATAAAGGCATTGCAAACATTCTGAAGTGTCCCTGTAAAGCTGCTGAAATTAGGCAAACTTAACATTTTTGTAACCAAGAAATGGTGGAGCTGTTTCTGCATATTGCACCTTTTTAAGACTGTCAAATCACATGGCTTTCTGGAGTTCACTGGATTCAAAAGGCCATAGAAATGAGTGAATAGACAAATAATTTTGGTTTAAAAACATCCTTGCTAGCAGTCATTGGGCTATTTCCTGTGACAGGCACCTCCTGATATGACATACAGTACAGTATCCTGCTAAAGACATAATAAAATACAATACAATTTATCTTGAAATGCTTACTTACAAGCCCTTAATCAACAATGAAGTTTTAACAAAAATAAGAGGGGGTACAGTACCAATGTTTAACTTTTCCAATAATTCCATATGAAATAATGTCTCTTCTAGTCTGGCCACATGAATCCACTTTGCTTGTAATGATCTTCTATTCATTGTAATATTAAGACACTAGGCCTGAATGCAGAGTACATATAAAACCTTCAGAATTAGTGTCTGTGTTGATGTTGCTTCCTGCCAGGGTTGAAGCCCAGCCTTGGTAACAGAGCTCTAATGCTGACACGCGCACACACACACACACACACACCCCTGGAGGCTGATGGCCACGTAAACGACACCACTGCAGAGTGTAATGGATGGACTGGGTCGAGTCTGGCCTGTGATTTGGGTGACTGAATGCTATGTAGACAAATAGCTGGTTCAGTGTAATGGTTGTCTCATGCTTTCTCCTGTGCCTGTGATCTGAAGGGCTTTCAACAGCCACAGTCACCAGTAGCATTGTCACCTGCCGGAGGCTGATGTTACACTGAAGTCAAATGGACCCCAATTCAAATCATCACTGATGCAATGCACAAGTCTTACTCCAGTAGGAATATTGTGTGACTGGCTTTGAAAAATCTTTCAACCCATCTTCTTTCTTACCTGAACTAATTGCAATTTGCACCAGGAGTTCAAACAAACCCAAAGTACAGAAGTTTAATTAACACCTGCTTAACACCAGTTTTTCCCCCCAGCAGTGTAGGTATGCACACACACACACACACACACGCAGGTTGATGATTCACTATAGACAAGGGCTACGCCTGGCCCTTGGAGATCATTGGCCCAGCTAGTCATCCTCAGGGCTCGACCTGGTCACACCTCCAGAGCACATCCTTAGATATGAAGGAAAACCTCATTAGGATTGTGCACCCAAGTGTCTGTTCCCTGGGGGGACCGTGCTGCAACCACAGATGGTTCCTTTTAACTATTCTTGGGAACATGGAGCGACTCTTGGTTATTCTACCCTGCTGTGTGAGGCCTAGTGGAGAGTCCTAGTGGAGAGTCCTAGTGGTGAGGCCTAGTGGTGAGGCCTAGTGGTGAGGCCTAGTGGTGAGGCCTAATGGTGAGGCCTAATGGTGAGGCCTAATGGTGAGTCCTGTGTAGAGGCCTAATGGTGAGTCCTGTGTAGAGGCCTAATGGTGAGTCCTGTGTAGAGGCCTAATGGTGAGTCCTGTGTAGAGGCCTAATGGTGAGTCCTGTGTAGAGGCCTAATGGTGAGTCCTGTGGAGAGGCCTAGTGGAGAAACCTATGTAGAGGCCTCATGACATCTAGGGCCTCATGATTCATAAAGTAATAACACACTCAGGATGTCGTCCTTTCTCAAATTACGCCATAGTCCATTCGGAAGACACATTTCAGTTGAAGGCATTCAGTTGTACAACTGACTAGGCATCTCCTTTCCTTTCTAACCAACCTTCACTACTCGTCAATGACAGCTAGCACAGTTGCCTATTAGCTGATGCTTATAAAGCATCTGAGAACGCAAGGACTATCAGTCTATTCTTTTCCCTCTACTTCGCCTTGACAACTGATGCTGACTGACATTGAGAGAGATTAATGGCTGAAGCAATTATAGTTTTCTCCCTTTACAGTCAAAATGTGTTGTTAGCAAGTTTCTTTTATCCCAAGATATTTGTGAATTGTGCTGTAAGTCTTTGTGTTCCAACACTGGTGAATGCTACGCCTCACTAGATTGATTGGATAGTGTCATTCATAGTCTGTGTGTTCGGGCGTCCTGAGCCGTGCTGTTTTACAGTGTTGAACTGGTTTCTAATGCATTTTACACGTCTTTGAAATGAGCTGATTTGTTGCATAAAGCCCCCTGATAAGCGGTGACGTTCAAAACCCGCTCCCGTCTCATAAAAACCCGCTCCCGTCTCATAAAAACCCGCTCCCGTCTCATAAAAACCCGCTCCTCTCTCATAACCCGCTCCCGTCTCATAAAACCCGCTCCTCTCTCATAAAAACCCGCTCCTCTCTCATAAAAACCCGCTCCTCTCTCATAAAAACCCACTCCTCTCATAAAAACCCGCTTCCGTCTCATAAAAATCTGCTTCCGTCTCATAAAAACCCGCTCCCGTCTCATAAAAACCTGCTCCTCTCTCATTAAAAACCCGCTCCTCTCTCATTAAAAACCCGCTCCTCTCTCATGAAAACCCGCTCCTCTCTCATTAAAAACCTGCTCCACTCTACCAAGACCAAGAAAGAAACCCACTGAAACGTATTGTAGACTGTTTGTTTATATACAGAAACTACAGGTAAAGGTTAAGCTAATTGAATAACTTTTTGAAGGCCATTGTCTTGGATGAAGGAGACATTTCAGGAAGTGTATCCCAGAGCTCCAGAAGGATGGGATCATGACGAGGCCTATGGGGCGTGGCGTCTCTGCAGCACAGTGACCCAGGAGTACGACTCACCTGCATAGCTGGCATTCTCAGCTGCCTGAAATACTGCTCCAAGGCAGGGTTCCCTCGTCCACCCTAAACCAATATTACGTCAAGCCTCCGTGTTGCACAGACAGGATTATGGCACTAAATATAGCCCCGCTTTAGGGCCTACACACCAGGCGTGACCTCAGAGGTGTGCCCCAGGGAACCCTCCCAACATGGAGTGTAAACAGTTTTAATCACTGGAGCAATGCAGTTCAACAAAAAGGAAGGAGGAGTACAAAGATAATATATTCTATAGGTTAGCTAGATGTTTGACTGACAGCACTGCTGCAGCAGCTACATCAGACCAACCCTAAAAGCCTGGGAGACATGATTGTGGGCTTACCTCTCTATAGAAAGGATTTGTCACTGGGTGGGACAACTAGGCTACTTCTGTATTCTGTAACTATGGCTTCACTGCTTTGACTGCTAAGCTAGTTAAGCAAATCCGTTTTTTCAGCGCCAGGCTTTGTGAATGGAGTGAACACAAAGGCCCAGCAGGCTGATATGATTCTCCTTTGTAGGATTTCACTTCTTCTCTGACTTCGGCAGGTTTTTAAAAGCCACCCTCTAATTGGAAACCCAGCTAAGTCTCAGCTTTAGGAATCAGAGATTGAATGAGTTTGCTGCAGGGCTATTCCATGCTAACGGAATTACACTGTGACTCAGATTTTTCACTTTAAAATGTATACCAAACAAAAACCATTGATTTCAAAGTTTAACAAACCAAATGCACAAGGACTTTCCACAGAACATTTTATGAACACACATTTACAGGAAACTGCAGGTACAAAGTGTGGTAACAGAAGAGGGAGATTTTACCGTCTGCACAGTTTTTCCAGTAAATGTTTAAAAGAATAAATGTACTGTGGAAATTGTTCCAAGTAGTCATTATGTGTAGAGTAGTGTTCTATGGTTTGTTCGACTTTGAAGTCAGTTGTTTGGCATACATTTTAAAGTGACAAATCAGTTTCAGCATAATTCCGTTACCGTGGAATTTCCCTGCAGTGAATGTAGAAGGAGTGTCTTGTTGCTCTTAAACCGACTGATAAGAAATAAAAGCCAACGGCAGCTCTGTTTTCTGGGGACACGTTATCCTCGGCCATCTAAAGCTTCATTTGCACCTGGCTCAGGAAGCTCCGTTCAGGAAGCTCCGTTCAGGAAGCTCAGTTCAGAGACCAGTGGTGACTGGTGTTCGTGCCCACTACTCTCTCGATTGACCCTAATTTAATTACTTACCGTTTTATTAAATTAGGTCAAGCTTTGTTGCTCTTGAATCACTGAGTAGAAATCTATGGGCCTCCCCTGATTTGAAGCTGTGCTTTGCTCACAGTGGAAAAAAACCTAGCAACAAGTTCCACCATTGCTTCATCATTTATCTGGCCTTTGTTTGTCTGACATAAGCTGTTATCACGGTTTATAGAAAAAGCTTAAGGTGAAAGTGGCCGAAGTGGCTCTGTTGCCGGGAGACTGGACAGATGGTAATGTGTTTACCACAGTAAACGTATTTTAAAAAGCAAAAACTAAATGGGATTTGCACCTCATTACGGTGACCCTCTCTTCATCTGTTGTCTGCTCTTGTGAAACACATTGTTCCTCCCATTGTTGGACACCGTGTGAAAAGTCTGAAACAAATGAGTTCTAAAACATCCCAGCGCCGCCACCACTCCCCTTTAGCCTTGGGCGGTGATTGAGTACGCGTTGATACCAACCAACAACAATGCTGAAAACAGCACCGCTTGGTCCCTCGACAGAGTTGCCTCATGGAAAGTGTCCCTGGGCGTTGGGGCATCTCCGGGGGAACGGTTTGGAACGCTGCCCATTTCGTAACCCCTGTTAGGCTAATCCGCCTAGGGCTAAGCCGCAGACCGTCCCTGGGAACATAGTGAGAGTGACGCTGTGACGTACCCCGGAACTCTTATGTCACCTGACCTACCGTGCTCTATTGTTTCAGTCACGCCTAAGTGGCCAATGCTTGCTGGGCTAACCACGAGACTCAGACCCAACGCTGCTCCTACTTCTACTAGCTACAGTAGCACCCACCAGTCTCACCAGCATGAGATCATTTGGTGGAGAAAGAGAAGGGGAGACTGAGCTGGTAAGAGGAGAGGTCTAGGTAACCTGAAGAGGTAAAGCTCAGTCCTAATGGCTTCCTCCAGACAACTACCCCTGTGGATTACATGTGTGTTGGTGGAGGCTATACGCTGACTTCTGCCTCAGCGGGTGTTCTTGGGAGTTTTAGAATTTACTGTTTGTTTTGCTTTTGAAAAGTGTAAATAATATTATAATGAAACAAATCCAAAGAAGAACGAGACTATAAATTAGGTGAACAAATTTGTGTTAATTCATGCATTTAGTGTTTATTGAATTTCTGACATTATCAGGTCTCAGTGGTTGGTTTCTGTAGGCAGTCAGGTTTGTACTCTGGTGCAGTTCTCTGGAAACAACAGCTTCTGCATGGTATCAGTGTGGAAGTGCATTTCCCTTCCCCCAGGATATAGGCCTAGCTGTTGCTTTATGACTACAATGGCAACATTGAAACGTCCAATGAAAAGGAGGTGGGAATATTCCACTAAATGTCTGACTGATAGTAATGTGCCTTTGTGCTTATTTATTACTGTCTGAGAGCAAGAGCTGCCTCTGGGCAAACACCAATAAATAGGTTAGTGACTCCACACAACAAGTCATGACTCCACACGACAAGACATGACTCCACACAACACGACAAGACATGACTCCACACAACACGACAAGACATGACTCCACACGACAAGACATGACTCCACACAACACGACAAGACATGACTCCACACAACACGACAAGACATGACTCCACACAACACGACAAGACATGACTCCACACAAGAAGACATGACTCCACACAAGAAGACATGACTCCACACAACATGACATGACTCCACACAACACAAGAAGACATGACTCCACACAACACAACAAGACATGACTCCACACAAGAAGACATGACTCCACACAAGAAGACATGACTCCACACAACACAAGACATGACTCCACACGACAAGACATGACTCCACACAACACGACAAGACATGACTCCACACAACACAACATGACTCCACACAACACAACAAGACATGACTCCACACAACACAACAAGACATGACTCCACACAATAAGACATGACTCCACACAACAAGACATGACTCCACACAACAAGACATGACTCCACACAACACAACAAGACATGACTCCACACAACACAACAAGACATGACTCCACACAACACAACAAGACATGACTCCACACAACACAACAAGACATGACTCCACACAACACAACAAGACATGACTCCACACAACACAACAAGACATGACTCCACACAACACAACAAGACATGACTCCACACAACACAACAAGACATGACTCCACACAACACGACAAGACATGACTCCACACAACACGACAAGACATGACTCCACACAACACAACAAGACATGACTCCACACAACACGACAAGACATGACTCCACACAACACGACAAGACATGACTCCACACAACACGACAAGACATGACTCCACACAACACAACAAGACATGACTCCACACAACACAACAAGACATGACTCCACACAACACAACAAGACATGACTCCACACAACACAACAAGACATGACTCCACACAACACAACAAGACATGACTCCACACAACACGACAAGACATGACTCCACACAACACGACAAGACATGACTCCACACAACACGACAAGACATGACTCCACACAACACGACAAGACATGACTCCACACAACACGACAAGACATGACTCCACACAACACAACAAGACATGACTCCACACAACACAACAAGACATGACTCCACACAACACAACAAGACATGACTCCACACAAGAAGACATGACTCCACACAAGAAGACATGACTCCACACAACACAAGACATGACTCCACACAACACAAGACATGACTCCACACAACACGACAAGACATGACTCCACACAACACGACAAGACATGACTCCACACAACACAACAAGACATGACTCCACACAACACAACAAGACATGACTCCACACAACACAACAAGACATGACTCCACACAACACAACAAGACATGACTCCACACAACAAGACATGACTCCACACAACACAACAAGACATGACTCCACACAACACAACAAGACATGACTCCACACAACACAACAAGACATGACTCCACACAACAAGACATGACTCCACACAACACAACAAGACATGACTCCACACAACACAACAAGACATGACTCCACACAACACAACAAGACATGACTCCACACAACACAACAAGACATGACTCCACACAACACAACAAGACATGACTCCACACAACACAACAAGACATGACTCCACACAACACAACAAGACATGACTCCACACAACACAACAAGACATGACTCCACACAACACAACAAGACATGACTCCACACAACACAACAAGACATGACTCCACACAACACAACAAGACATGACTCCACACAACACAACAAGACATGACTCCACACAACACAACAAGACATGACTCCACACAACACAACAAGACATGACTCCACACAACACAACAAGACATGACTCCACACAACACGACAAGACATGACTCCACACAACACGACAAGACATGACTCCACACAACACGACAAGACATGACTCCACACAACACGACAAGACATGACTCCACACAACACGACACGACATGACTCCACACAACACAACAAGACATGACTCCACACAACACAACAAGACATGACTCCACACAACACAACAAGACATGACTCCACACAACACAAGAAGACATGACTCCACACAACACAAGAAGACATGACTCCACACAACAAGACATGACTCCACACAAGAAGACATGACTCCACACAACACAAGAAGACATGACTCCACACAACACAAGAAGACATGACTCCACACAACACAAGACATGACTCCACACAACACAACAAGACATGACTCCACACAACAAGACATGACTCCACACAAGACATGACTCCCCACAACACAACAAGACATGACTCCCCACAACACAACAAGACATGACTCCCCACAACACAACAAGACATGACTCCACACAACACAACAAGACATGACTCCACACAACACAACAAGACATGACTCCACACAACACAACAAGACATGACTCCACACAACAAGACATGACTCCACACAACAAGACATGACTCCACACAACACGACAAGACATGACTCCACACAACACGACAAGACATGACTCCACACAACATAAGAAGACATGACTCCACACAACAAGACATGACTCCACACAACAAGACATGACTCCACACAACAAGACATGACTCCACACAACAAGACATGACTCCACACAACACGACAAGACATGACTCCACACGACAAGACATGACTCCACACAACACAAGAAGACATGACTCCACACAACAAGACATGACTCCACACAACACGACAAGACATGACTCCACACAACACGACAAGACATGACTCCACACAACACGACAAGACATGACTCCACACAACATAAGAAGACATGACTCCACACAACATAAGAAGACATGACTCCACACAACAAGACATGACTCCACACAACAAGACATGACTCCACACAACAAGACATGACTCCACACAACAAGACATGACTCCACACAACAAGACATGACTCCACACAACACGACAAGACATGACTCCACACAACACGACAAGACATGACTCCACACAACATAAGAAGACATGACTCCACACAACATAAGAAGACATGACTCCACACAACAAGACATGACTCCACACAACAAGACATGACTCCACACAACAAGACATGACTCCACACAACACGACAAGACATGACTCCACACAACACGACAAGACATGACTCCACACAACACGACAAGACATGACTCCACACAACACGACACGACATGACTCCACACAACACGACAAGACATGACTCCACACGACAAGACATGACTCCACACGACAAGACATGACTCCACACGACAAGACATGACTCCACACGACAAGACATGACTCCACACGACAAGACATGACTCCACACGACAAGACATGACTCCACACGACAAGACATGACTCCACACGACAAGACATGACTCCACACGACAAGACATGACTCCACACGACAAGACATGACTCCACACAACACAAGACATGACTCCACACAAGACATGACTCCACACAACACAAGACATGACTCCACACAACAAGACATGACTCCACACAACAAGACATGACTCCACACAACAAGACATGGCTCCACACAACACAACAAGACATGACTCCACACAACACGACAAGACATGACTCCACACAACATAAGAAGACATGACTCCACACAACAAGACATGACTCCACACGACAAGACATGACTCCACACAACACGACAAGACATGACTCCACACAACATAAGAAGACATGACTCCACACAACACGACAAGACATGACTCCACACAACACGACAAGACATGACTCCACACAACACGACAAGACATGACTCCACACAACACGACAAGACATGACTCCACACAACAAGACATGACTCCACACAACAAGACATGACTCCACACAACAAGACATGACTCCACACAACAAGACATGACTCCACACGACAAGACATGACTCCACACGACAAGACATGACTCCACACAACACAAGACATGACTCCACACAACACAAGACATGACTCCACACAACACAAGACAAGACATGACTCCACACAACACAAGACAAGACATGACTCCACACAACAAGACATGACTCCACACAACAAGACATGACTCCACACAACACAACAAGACATGACTCCACACAACACAACAAGACATGACTCCACACAACACAACAAGACATGACTCCACACAACACAACAAGAGATGACTCCACACAACACAACAAGACATGACTCCACACGACAAGACATGACTCCACACGACAAGACATGACTCCACACGACAAGACATGACTCCACACGACAAGACATGACTCCACACAACACAACAAGACATGACTCCACACAACACAGGAGATGGGGTATGATTACAGTATGCAGCCTGTATTTCCTATAGACATGCTCTTGCAGCTCCAGGTCCCCAGTCTGTGTGTATCTGCGCAGCTCTATGGAAGTGTGTAATACAATGATCCCAGCCAGCAGAGGGTGGAATGGGGAGGAGTGCATCCCATAAGGCACCCTATCCCCTATATAGTGCCCCATAGGGCCCTGGTCAAAGGTAGTGCACTATATAGGGAATAGGGTGCCTTTTGGATTGGATACTTGGGAGCAGATTTCCAAAATTAAAATCACTTGGAGCTGATTTCCTGGTATTTTTCGCCTTTTATGTCCAACAATGAAAATTCCCCAAAACATATGTTTTTTCGAGGGGTTTTGTCCGGAAATTTGGGGGCCAAATGAAGCCTCCAGTTGGGGAACCCTGGTCTAGGGGCAACTTCACCTTGAACATATCACTCCATCAGATCGCTCTGTGGTTTATGTTTGGGCCCTGGGCTCCATCAGATTAACTCTCTGTGGTTTATGTTTGGGCCCTGGGCTCCATCAGATTAACTCTCTGTGGTTTATGTTTGGGCCCTGGGCTCCATCAGATTAACTCTCTGTGGTTTATGTTTGGGCCCTGGGCTCCATCAGATTAACTCTCTGTGGTTTATGTTTGGGCCCTGGGCTCCATCAGATTAACTCTCTGTGGTTTATGTTTGGGCCCTGGGCTCCATCAGATTAACTCTCTGTGGTTTATGTTTGGGCCCTGGGCTCCATCAGATTAACTCTCTGTGGTTTATGTTTGGGCCCTGGGCTCCATCAGATTAACTCTCTGTGGTTTATGTTTGGGCCCTGGGCTCCATCAGATCGCTCTGTGGTTTATGTTTGGGCCCTGGGCTCCATCAGATTAACTCTCTGTGGTTTATGTTTGGGCCCTGGGCTCCATCAGATTAACTCTCTGTGGTTTATGTTTGGGCCCTGGGCTCCATCAGATTAACTCTCTGTGGTTTATGTTTGGGCCCTGGGCCCTGTCACATTATGTCATGCTGTACACCGTCTGGTGTTCAATATAGCCTATTCTAAATCTCTTCCCTTTCACAATGTAGCCTACACTAGTATCATAGTACTCTGTTCTTCTACTCCTCTCCTCTCCTACCAAGACCAGTATGTCTCTGTGGTCCAGTGTGACCCCCCAGATGGACATGTTAATTAGCCCAGTGACTAATAAAATCTGTCCAATGGGATTAAGGAATGGGTTCTGGAGGTGGGCCAAAGGACACGCCTCATCGAGCCCACTGGCACGGAGGAGATTAAAAACTGTGGAACCCACCACGTGCGCAATCTCACTCACACATGCGACTAGGACACACACTCCATCTGTGGTGGACTGAAACGTATGCTCCACCGGGCTATAAACACTGTGATGTCATCATGTCTCTCTCTCTCCCCTCCCTGCCTTCTCTTCTCTCTCAGGCTGGCTGTGGTGTTGTCGTGAGGAGACTGCTTTCCGCTGCGCGAGCTGCATGAGGTAGGTCCTATATTTGTCACCGCTCGCCTGTCTGCTTGAGGATGCTCCGCTGCTTTTGGTAAATGGGTATGGAGCTCCACACATGAGTGTGTGTCCTAGTCGCGTGTGTGTCCTAGTCGCGTGTGTGTCTGCGTGCGTGTGTGTCTGCGTGCGTGTGTGTCTGCGTGCGCGTGTGTCTGCGGGTGTAGGTGATGTGTCTAAGTGCGTCTGTGAAATGTGGTGTGTGAGAGAGAGAGAGTGTGTGTGTGTGTTATATGCGATCTCGTACTGCATGCATGGCCAGCTGTGTGGGAGAGAGTGGGTGCTACAGTGGGTTTAGCATGCCTCGATAGCGATACAGAGCCGGAGGCTCGTCAGATCATATTTTACACCCGGACTGGTACACAGACGGACAGACAGACAGACAGACCGGTGCTGCCCACTCTGAAGTGGCCTCTCTGAAGTTAGCTTAGGTTAGCATCATGCACTGCTGGACCCTGGTGTCTCTATCAGTTCCAGCTCTTGGTCATTTCGCTCTGTAGCTCTCTCCCTCTGTCTCTCTCTCTCTCCCTCTCTCCCTCTCTCTCTGTCTCTCTCTCTCTCCCTCTGTGTGTCTCTCTCTCCCTCTGTCTCTCTCTCTCTCTCTCTGTCTCTCTCTCTCCAATTCAATTCAATTTGCTTTATTGGCATGATGTAACAATGTACATATTTCCAAAGCTTACTTGGGATATTTACAATATGAAAATAATAACAATCAAAATTGTCAACAGGACAACAGTAACAACAATAACCAAGGGTCAAAATAGCCACACATTGAACAATAACACTAAGCATACAGTAGAGGACATGTGCAGGTTGATTGGTCTGTCAGACACTGTCCCTCATCTTATGGCAGGCAGCAATGTAGTGCGCTGCCAACCCACAGCTTTCTGCTTCCTCCCCCAACAGGATGGGTAGCCTATCCTCATCAGAGAGGTCTTTGAAACCTTGAATAAGGGTTTCAAATTTGGGGAAATGACACTCTCTAATTGTTTTATATTTTTGACATGTTGTCAGGAAATGCAGCTCTGTCTCAGGTTCTGCTGTGGTGCAGTGGTTGCACAGTCTTTCCTCTACAGGGAGCCAGGTTTTCCTGTGTCTACCCTTCTCAATGGCAAGGCTGTGCTCACTGAGCCTGTACTTTGTCATGGTTTTTCTAAGGTTTTGATCAGTAACCATGGTCAAATAGTTTGCCACGGTGTACTGTCGATTTAGGGCCAGATGGCACTGCATTTTGCTTTGTGCTTGTGTTTCCCAATGAGAAATGTAGTTTTGTTTTCATTGTGATGTAATTTGTTTTATTCTGATTGATTGGATGTTCTGGTCCTGAGGCTTCAGTGTGTTAGTAGAACAGGTTTGTGAACTCAGCCCCAGGACCAGCTGGATGAGGGGACTCTTTTCTTTG
>CM059783.1:20305290-20402790 GCA_030435695.1 Brachymystax lenok tsinlingensis | reverse complement strand
TCCCTCCGTCTATATGTTTACCTGTCATGTCCTGTCTCCCTCTCTGTTTCTCTCGTCCTCCCTCCGTCTATATGTTTACCTGTCATGTCCTGTCTCCCTCTCTGTTTCTCTCGTCCTCCCTCCGTCTATATGTTTACCTGTCATGTCCTGTCTCCCTCTCTGTTTCTCTCGTCCTCCCTCTGTCTATATGTTTACCTGTCGTGTCCTGTCTCTTAACCCTCTCTTGTTCTCTCTTCCACAGACATGCAGAGCTGTGAGCATCTCTAACAGGCAGCACTCTGTGGAACCATGGACTCTTGTTCTGAGTCCCAGGGCGACGGTGAGAAAGCTCTGGTGAGTACAAGCCCCATCCCTCCTCTCTTGGGCAGGGAAATGTCCCCTCACAACTCGCAGGAGCATCACGTTCCTTTTGCCTGGATTTAGGCCTATTAGCTCCGGGCTTCTTTTCTTGTAAAGCCCAGTTATAAAGCCTTCGTCTTATTCTCCTGCTCATGGTCCTGGATGTCTTCCTCATATGTAATGTCCTTATCAGTGATGATGACAGGGGTATGTTCAGTTCAGGGCTCTGTGTCTTAATGGCCTACAGTGCTCATGTTCCTAGCCTGCCACCGGCCTTGGCAGTCCCACACTGAGTCACGGTTTCAGGCACTTGTGCCAGACCTTAAAGTTCTCTCACTTTCAACAGCAGAGAGAGAGGGATATGAAGAGGTGAATGAATGAATGAAGAAGATGAAAACCTGGAGAAGATCAAACGTGTCTAGTCCTTTCACATACCCACCATGTCCACGTACCCACCATGTCCACGTACCCACCATGTCCACGTACCCACCATGTCCACGTACACACCGCTATACCCACAGCTATACCCACCGCTGTACCCACCTCTATACCCACCTCTATACCCACCGCTGTACCCACCGCTATACCCACCGCTATACCCACCACTATACCCACCGCTATGCACATGCTGGCACATAAACACAAAATACACAAACACATGTTGTATCATCATCGGCAATCACTCAAGTCCAGTATGATTGTCCTCCAGTATGATTGTCCTCCAGTACGATTGTCCTCCAGTACGATTGTCCTCCAGTACGATTGTCCTCCAGTACGATTGTCCTCCAGTACGATTGTCCTCCGTGGGGACTTCTATGTGTGGGTCTTCAGACGGCTGTAGTGGCTGAGCTGAGATCCACAGGCTCTGTTGCAGTGTGGCCATGTGTGAGTGATGGTTGTGATGATGGTTGGGTCTTCCTGGTGTTGAGTCTGTCCTTGTGAACCTGCTGCTTGTTCTCTGTCAGAGCCGGAAGGAAGTGTCCCTCTCTCCCTCCCTCTGAATCTCTGTGTGCACATTTAAGATCACCCATATCAGGGACCAGTGTGCTCATTAAGATAGTACCCATATCAGGGACCAGTGTGCTCATTAAGATAGTACCCATATCAGGGACCAGTGTGCTCATTAAGATAGTACCCATATCAGGGACCAGTGTGCTCATTAAGATAGTACCCATATCAGGGACCAGTGTGCTCATTAGGATAGTACCCATATCAGGGACCAGTGTGCTCATTAGGATAGTACCCATATCAGGGACCAGTGTGCTCATTAGGATAGTACCCATATCAGGGACCAGTGTGCTCATTAGGATAGTACCCATATCAGGGACCAGTGTGCTCATTAGGATAGTACCCATATCAGGGACCAGTGTGCTCATTAGGATAGTACCCATATCAGGGACCAGTGTGCTCATTAGGATAGTACCCATATCAGGGACCAGTGTGCTCATTAGGATAGTACCCATATCAGGGACCAGTGTGCTCATTAGGATAGTACCCATATCAGGGACCAGTGTGCTCATTAAGATAGTACCCATATCAGGGACCAGTGTGCTCATTAAGATAGTACCCATATCAGGGACCAGTGTGCTCATTAAGATAGTACCCATATCAGGGACCAGCAAGCGGTTGGTTGGTTCAATACTGATGAGATTACAGGCTGTTTGGCCCTGTACAACTTCCTCCCTTAAAACCCAGTTCAGAAGAATCTCAATATCGAATGTTTGTTTTAGCATAGACATTCTCTGTCTTTTTGGTCTCGTCTCCTTCTCCTCCTCCTCCTGCTGTGTGCACTGTGCACCTTCCCACTCCACAGACACCAAGCCTTCTCCTCCTCCTCCTGCTGTGTGTCATTATTAGTGGAGGTGCATTGTTAATGGTTCTGATTTACATTTGTAACAAAAAGGTCATTTTCATAGACAGATCAGTGAAAATGGCAAAAAGCAGGTTAAGTGATTTTGTTATGATAATATTAGTCGTGGGTCTTATGGTTGTGGAAGGTTTATATTTAGCCTGGGTATAATTTTACAACCCCTGAATTCATTTGATTATTGCTGATTGTTTGAAATGCAGTGTATTGACCTTTAATTGTGCAACAAGGCTTATCTAGAGAGAACGTTTAGAAAATCGAGATATATATCAGGAATGGCCCATAATTTTTTTTTAAATGGTGCTATGATTTGTAGGCCTTGTCGCTCAGCCCTAAGCCTTCTGCTGTTGGAGAAACAGCATCTCAACTTAATCATAATCCTCACTGGCTTTTCTTGCATCGGGTGCGAAGGCAATTAAATCCAGATGACTCCTGTGATGACAGAACAGGCTCTCCTCAGGGATTTCACACACTGGCATCAGTGGGATTATACAGTAACAGGACAAAAGACCCTGTCTGGGCCTCCCGAGTGGTGCAGCGGTCTGAGGCGCCAGAGGCGTCACTACAGATCCGGGGTTTGATACCGGGCTGTGTCGCAGCCGGCTGCGACCGGAGCCCCATTAGGCGGCACACAATTGGCCCAGCGTCGTCCGGGTTAATGGAGGGTTTGGCCGGCTGGGATGTCCTTGTCCCATCGCGCTCTAGCGACTCCATGTGGCAGCTGGGCGCCTGCACACTGACTTCGGTCGCCAGCTCTCCCGAATCCGTACTGGAGTTGCAGCGATGGGACGACTGTAACTACCGACATTGGGGAGAAAAAGGGGTAAAAAGTACCCCCCCAAAAGTAAATAAAAAGACCTTCTTCGTCCCAAATGACACCCTATTCTCTATGGTGCAGTACTTTAGACCAGAACCCCATGGTCCAAAGTAGTGCATTATATAGGGAATAGGGTGCCATCTGGGGCAGATATCCTTTCTATACCTCTCAGCTAATGAGGGAGCAGGTTAGACTTTAATTGTTGGAATATTTCAGTGTGGGAATTTCTCTGAATGGTCTTCCGAGACTGCAATTCCGACGAAGTGCGTTCCTACAGTCCACAAATGACAATAACTACTTTTGTGGCATGACTACGCAAGACTCCCCAGTGGGTTTATTGTGGATGCCGTTTCTTACTATTGTTTACTGCAACATGAGAAGGATTAGTGACGAACACAAAAACAAAGATCACGGTAGCTGGGATTGGCTCCAACAACAGACTGTCCCAAATTATCGGCACAGTAAGGAACAGTTTATTGAAGGCTTTCAGTGGTCTGGGCTGGAGTCCAGTTTCTGACAGACCAATTCCGGCATCCTCTATTAGGGTGGTTCTCTTAGTCACTTATACTAGACCTGCCTTTGGAAAAACCCACACACACACCCTCCTAATGCAGTGCCAGTAAATTGTGCAGGTTGAGTAATAGAGGTCTTCCCATGATGGTGAACAGAAGAAGAAAGGAAAGTTTCTTCTTCTCTCTTTGTAAGAATGAAAGAGAGAGAGGCCATAAGAAAGTCCTCTATTGATGTTGCTTCCCTGTTGACAACAGATCTAATTCTACAGTTATATAGGACACAACGTGGCCCTAATTGATTGGTTGACAACAGATCTAATTCTACAGTTATATAGGACACAACACAGCCCTAATTGATTGGTTGACAACAGATCTAATTCTACAGTTATATAGGGCACAACGTGGCCCTAATTGATTGGTTGACAACAGATCTAATTCTACAGTTATATAGAGCACAATGCAGCCCTAATTGATTGGTTGACAACAGATCTAATTCTACAGTTATATAGGGCACAACGTGGACCCTAATTGATTGGTTGACAACAGATCTAATTCTACAGTTATATAGAGCACAATGCAGCCCTAATTGATTGGTTGACAACAGGTCTAATTCTACAGTTATATAGGGCACAATGCAGCCCTAATTGATTGCGTTTGATGCTGCAGATTTCTCTCAGCGTGAGAATGGAGAGAGTACAATCCCCCTCCTCTGGTCCTATTCATCTGACACGGAGCGGTAACTCTGGACGCCCTCGCCCCGCGCTGAATTATCGAACAAGACAACCCAATAAAAGAGGGTCATGTTTAGTGTGGGATCGAAAACAGCGGCATTTTTGCAATGTTTTTCCCACCGACAAAACCCCCCAAAATCCCATCTATATACCCGGCCTCTTTCAGGCAGTGTTATTACGGCTGAATTCTCTCTCAGTCTAGGGATGCCTCCCTCAGGCAGTGTTATTACGGCTGTATGTCCCTCTCACAGTCTAGGGATGCCTCCCTCAGGCAGTGTTATTACGGCTGAATGTCTCTCTGTCTAGGGATGCCTCCCTCAGGCAGTGTTATTATGGCTGTATGTCCCTCTCACAGTCTAGGGATGCCTCCCTCAGGCAGTGTTATTACGGCTGAATGTCTCTCTCAGTCTAGGGATGCCTCCCTCAGGCAGTGTTATTACGGCTGAATGTCCCTCAGTCTAGGGATGCCTCCCTCAGGCAGTGTTATTATGGCTGTATGTCCCTCTCACAGTCTAGGGATGCCTCCCTCAGGCAGTGTTATTATGGCTGTATGTCCCCCTCACAGTCTAGGGATGCCTCCCTCAGGCAGTGTTATTACGCCTGAATGTCCCTCAGTCTAGGGATGCCTCTCTCAGGCAGTGTTATAACGGCTGAATGTCTCTCTGTCTAGGGATGCCTCGCTCAGGCAGTGTTATAACGGATGAATGTCTCTCTGTCTAGGGATGCCTCCCTCAGGCAGTGTTATAACGGCTGAATGTCTCAGACTAGGGATGCCTCCCAAATGGTTCCCTGTCCCCTATATAGGCTAGTGCACTAGTTTTGACAAGCTCTCTCTGGTCCCAGGTCAAAAGTAGTGAACTATGTTGGGAATAAGCCTGGTCTGGGCTGTCTCATGCTCTCCTAGTACATCCTCTGTGAATTATAGTCATTCTCCCAGGCTTAGGCCAGTCTTTAGGAGCCGTATATCAATGTCCCCCCCATAGTAGCAGAACATTGAGTTTCCTGTACGCTTCGTAGCACTAAGATCATTTAAGTCCATTGTAGGCAATGGATGAAAGACGATCTTAGTAACCCCAAGCTTTGGGCGAACAGTACAGTAGATAGCTGTTCCTAACCTGTTGAGAGGTAGTGACTGTTAAGGGAACACTGCTGAGAGGTAGTGACTGTTAAGGGAACACTGCTGAGTGGTAGTCACTGTTAAGGGAACACTGCTGAGCGGTAGTCACTGTTAAGGGAACACTGCTGAGAGGTAGTCACTGTTAAGGGAACACTGCTGAGAGGTAGTCACTGTTAAGGGAACACTGCTGAGAGGTAGTCACTGTTAAGGGAACACTGCTGAGAGGTAGTCACTGTTAAGGGAACACTGCTGAGAGGTAGTCACTGTTAAGGGAACACTGCTGAGTGGTAGTCACTGTTAAGATAACACTGCTGAGAGGTAGTCACTGTTAAGGGAACACTGCTGAGAGGTAGTCACTGTTAAGGGAACACTGCTGAGTGGTAGTCACTGTTAAGATAACACTGCTGAGAGGTAGTCACTGTTAAGATAACACTGCTGAGAGGTAGTCACTGTTAAGGGAACACTGCTGAGAGGTAGTCACTGTTAAGGGAACACTGCTGAGAGGTAGTCACTGTTAAGGGAACACTGTTGAGAGGTAGTCACTGTTAAGGGAACACTGCTGAGAGGTAGTCACTGTTAAGGGAACACTGCTGAGTGGTAGTCACTGTTAAGATAACACTGCTGAGAGGTAGTCACTGTTAAGGGAACACTGCTGAGAGGTAGTCACTGTTAAGGGAACACTGCTGAGAGGTAGTCACTGTTAAGGGAACACTGCTGAGTGGTAGTCACTGTTAAGGGAACACTGCTGAGTGGTAGTCACTGTTAAGATAACACTGCTGAGAGGTAGTCACTGTTAAGGGAAGGTACTCACACCAGGCAGCCCACAATAACCACTGCTCTGTTTATGAAGCTGACAGGTTTCGTTTTGTTCCTGTATTTCATGGGAATTTTCACAAGTTCACTGATCTGAGGTCAGTTCTGGGCGTGTGCTTTTACACTTTTGTGTGTCAGTACGAGTGATGTGAGGCCTTCTGGTTTGTTTAGATCTTTTACTGGTCAGACTACAGTAGCTAACTTTAGCATCTCCAACACTGCCGTGTCTGCATTGCCTGGTGTAGGGCGAGGTTGCCCCTAGACACTGATATTGGGTCAGTTTGGCATTTTCTCCACTAAAGGTTAGGATTGGAGAAGGGGAAGCTGATCCTAGATTTATATTTTGGCGAAACTTCACCCCAGAGCACATTGCCATGTGCCACAGGAAGTAGCCATGCTTCAGTTCTTCTCTTTCTGTAGTGTAGGTAAGGATATACATTCACTCCAAGCTGCTTTACAATTAAGAGTCAGACAGGCTAATGTTGACTGAACCCACCACAAGAAACGACCAGGCACATTCTAACCAGTGGGCCCTTGGAGTTAACCAGAAGCTAACTGGACCTCCACACGGTCGACGATGACTCATGCCAACGTTGCAGCACTGCTGTGATGTCTCTTGGCCTCCGCTTGGATGAGTGGGAGCCGTTTGGAGAATGAACTTCACCGACGTAGCATAAAGCTCTTGGCTAAATGTTTACATTCCTTAATATTATGGGGGAGGAGGAGTTACAAGAGGGACATTTGGATGTAATAAAGCGTCTGTCTGAAATGGCCCATGGTGGAACCCGGTTCTTACTGGTCAGAGTGGACAGATATAAGAAATGGGTTCCAGATTTTCTGCAGTGCAAATGCCAGTATCCCGTTTCCATGGACAGAGTGCATCAGACAGTCTGGATGTGTCCCATTTAGGGTGCCATTTGGGACGCAACCTCCCTGTCAGTCTGTCAACTGTAATTATGATGAAGTTGGTGCTGGGCTGGTCTGCTCTGATAGATTAATGGTATCTGGTCTCATCTCAGCTGGGCTGGTAGAGTCCTCTAGACTAATGGTATCTGGGCTCATCTCAGCTGGGCTGGTAGAGTCCTCTAGACTAATGGTATCTGGGCTCATCTCAGCTGGGCTGGTAGAGTCCTCTGGGCTCATCTCAGCTGGGCTGGTAGAGTCCTCTAGACTAATGGTATCTGGGCTCATCTCAGCTGGGCTGGTAGAGTCCTCTGGGCTCATCTCAGCTGGGCTGGTAGAGTCCTCTAGACTAATGGTATCTGGGCTCATCTCAGCTGGGCTGGTAGAGTCCTCTAGACTAATGGTATCTGGGCTCATCTCAGCTGGGCTGGTAGAGTCCTCTAGACTAATGGTATCTGGGCTCATCTCAGCTGGGCTGGTAGAGTCCTCTAGACTAATGGTATCTGGGCTCATCTCAGCTGGGCTGGTAGAGTCCTCTAGACTAATGGTATCTGGGCTCATCTCAGCTGGGCTGGTAGAGTCCTCTAGACTAATGGTATCTGGGCTCATCTCAGCTGGGCTGGTAGAGTCCTCTAGACTAATGGTATCTGGGCTCATCTCAGCTGGGCTGGTAGAGTCCTCTAGACTAATGGTATCTGGGCTCATCTCAGCTGGGCTGGTAGAGTCCTCTAGACTAATGGTATCTGAGCTCATCTCAGAGACTTTCAAAAGAGAGATGTCACAGAGCGACAGCCGAGGAACCTGCGAGCATCAATAATCAGTGATAGATGTGCAGGGGTTGCAAGAAGCTTCAGAAGATGCCTGGCGGTGCAAACAACCATTATTTCAGCGAATGTTTTATGATCTGTCGGTTGTCAGTGCTACCGTTCCATTGGCATTCGTCTGGAGCTGGGATCGTGCACTCAGACCAGGCCGGTAAAATGTTATGTCCTTTGGAAACTACCAGTGCTGTAAATAATTTCCTTTGTTGTATATAAATATATATGTATATGTGTATTCTTCCTTAACGGGATAGCATTCTCCAAATGCTAACTTTTTAGCATTTGTGGCTCAAAACCCAAAGCAAGTCAATATCCCCAATATTTGAATGTTTTATTTGAGGTGAACTATCCCTTTATACATAGCAATTTGAAGTCAGGCTCAGCGGGAGTTCTCAGCACAGATTTGATCTTTAACCTAATTAAAGTGGTTAGTATTATACTGGAAATGAGCCTCTGATCACTCGATGTGGTGAATACGAAGTGTTTGTTTGTCTGGAGTTTTGTAGGGGCAAATCTCTGTTCTTCTGTTGTCTCCTCCCTCAGCAGCGTGTGAGAAACCGGCTAGGTTTTGTGGCGGTGCAAATCAACTTAGTTTCTTTGTGCTTAGGCCTAACCCCAGGGCCTGTCCCTCTTCACAGGAATCATGACCCTTCTCAACAGGCTAGATTTATACTTTATTTAACCTTTATTTAACTAAGAAGGTCTTATATTCTTATTTACAATGACGGCCTACCCTGGCCAACCCCGGACGACGCTGGGCCGCCCTATGGGACTCTCAATCACGTCCGGTGGTGATGCAGCCTGGAATTGAACCAGGGTCTGTAGTGACGCCTCTAGCACTGAGACGCAGTACCTTAGACCGCTGCGCCACTCAGGAGCCCTGAAAGTGTCTTTGTGCAGGTGATGAATGAGATTGTATAGCATCGCATGCAGTTTGTTTTCTTCAACAGTGTACCTCACTCATCAATGCTGTTAGGGGTGGGTTGTGGAAATGTAGCTCCCTAGTGTTTTTGCCACCAAATAAATGTTTTGGAATTCATGCAAATGTTTCTGTCTAGCACTAGTCATTATGCTAAAATTTGCCTTATTGATGTAAAATGACATCTCTGGTACTTTTGAGACTGACTGGGTTCCAACCTGGGTCTCCTGTGCACCACAACATTGTGTTAGCCCACTGAGCCGAAGCCAACGGACCACTGAATGATGCTGGGAGGTCTTCAAGTTGAGCCAGTTATGGTCATTAGAACGGCTTTTAAAGCAGATCACTTTTGCAGACCAATCTCTGGATGGCGGGTTTCCAAACCGCTCTCAAAACAACAATGTTTTTCAATGTTTGTCCTTTGACGATACTTGCAGCCCGGTCTCAAAGGTGCAATTACCTTTACTGAAATACACCTTGTGGAAGCAAACAGTAGCTATATTGCCTAGCGTTACTTAGCTTGTGTGGAAGGTCAGCAATAAGCCACTGAAGGCGTAGCTATCATCCCAGCCACTTGTCCCGTTCTCTCACACCTTCTGTTCCTCTCTAGGCACATCCCAAGCCAGATACAGGAAGTCATGCAGGCTTGTTGTTTCTATGGATGCATCACAAATGACACCCTATTCCCGATACAGTGAGGGGAAAAAAATATTTGATCCCCTGCTGATTTTGTACGTTTGCCCACTGACAAAGAAATGATCAGTCTATAATTTTAACGGTAGGTTTATTTGAACAGTGAGAGACAGAATAATAACAAAAAAATCCAGAAAAGCGCATGTGAAAAATGTTATAAATTGATTTGCATTTTAATGAGGGAAATAAGTATTTGACCCCCTCTGCAAAACATGACTTAGTACTTGGTGGCAAAACCCTTGTTGGCAATCAGAGGTCAGACGTTTCTTGTAGTTGGCCACCAGGTTAGCACACATCTCAGGAGGGATTTTGTCCCACTCCTCTTTGCAGATCTTCTCCAAGTCATTAAGGTTTCGAGGCTGACGTTTGGCAACTCGAACCTTCAGCTCCCTCCACAGATTTTCTATGGGATTAAGGTCTAGAGACTGGCTAGGCCACTCCAGGACCTTAATGTGCTTCTTCTTGAGCGTTTTCCTTTGTTGCCTTGGCTGTGTGTTTTGGGTCATTGTCATGCTGGAATACCCATCCTCGACCCATTTTCAATGCCCTGGCTGAGGGAAGGAGGTTCTCACCCAAGATTTGACGGTACATGGCCCCGTCCATCGTCCCTTTGATGCAGTGAAGTTGTCCTGTCCCCTTAGCAGAAAAACACCCCCAAAGCATAATGTTTCCACCTCCATGTTTGACGGTGGGGATGGTGTTCTTGGAGTCATAGGCAGCATTCCTCCTCCTCCAAACACGGCGAGTTGAGTTGATGCCAAAAAGCTCCATTTTGGTCTCATCTGACCACAACACTTTCACCCAGTTGTCCTCTGAATCATTCAGATGTTCATTGGCAAACTTCAGACGGGCATGTATATGTGCTTTCTTGAGCAGGGGGACCTTGCGGGCGCTGCAGGATTTCAGTCCTTCACGGCGTAGTGTGTTACCAATTGTTTTCTTGGTGACTATGGTCCCAGCTGCCTTGAGATCATTGACAAGATCCTCACGTGTAGTTCTGGGCTGATTCCTCACCATTCTCATGATCATTGCAACTCCACGAGGTGAGATCTTGCTTGGAGCCCCAGGCCGAGGGAGATTGACAGTTCTTTTGTGTTTCTTCCGTTTGCGAATAATCGCACCAACTGTTGTCACCTTCTCACCAAGCTGCTTGGCGATGGTCTTGTAGCCCATTCCAGCCTTGTGTAGGTCTACAATCTTGTCCCTGACATCCTTGGAGAGCTCTTTGGTCTTGGCCATGGTGGAGAGTTTGGAATCTGATTGATTGATTGCTTCTGTGGACAGGTGTCTTTTATATAGGTAACAAACTGAGATTAGGAGCACTCCCTTTAAGATTGTGCTCCTAATCTCAGCTCATTACCTGTATAAAAGACACCTGGGAGCCAGAAATCTTTCTGATTGAGATAATACTTATTTCCCTCATTAAAATGCAAATCAATTTATAAAGATTTTCACATGCGTTTTTCTGGATTGTTTTGTTGTTATTCTGTCTCTCACTGTTCAAATAAACCTACCATTAAAATTATAGACTGATCATTTCTTTGTCAGTGGGCAAACGTACAAAATCAGCAGGGGATCAAATACTTTTTTCCCTCACTGTATAGTGCACTACTTTTGACCAGGGCCCTATGTGACGCAGCCTCTGTCATCGTGCCAGCTAGTGTTCAGCCTGGCCCTACGTAGAAAAGTCGTAAAACAAAATGTGCTCAGTATTCTCCCCATGTGATCACAATTAGATTATGTGGAATGTAGATGTTTTTTTGTCATGACACCCCCTGAAAAAATAAGATGCCTCATTCTGTACCCTTTGAGTGTAACCCTGACTTCAAAACAGGGCCTTCAGTGTGACCCTGACTTCAAAACAGGGCCTTCAGTGTGACCCTGACTTCAAAACAGGGCCTTCAGTGTGACTCTGACTTCAAAACAGGGCCTTCAGTGTGACCCTGACTTCAAAACAGGGCCTTCAGTGTGACCCTGACTTCAAAACAGGGCCTTCAGTGTAACCCTGACTTCAAAACAGGGCCTTCGGTGTGGTCTTAAGCCCCTGACACCAGACCATGTTAGGCCCTCTGTCTATGCTCCTACTATCTGTCTCCTTTCTCCTTGAAATTCTGATCCCCTTTAAAGTATAATAAAATAAAACAGGGCCTTCACTGTCCAAGTTAAGCATTCACCATGGTTTAATCTCTCCACCGTACCTCTACCAGCTGCACGCTTTCCTCCACAGGCTTCTCTAGACCAGCCCAAATTAATGGCCTTTCCTTTGACCCAGTTGGCACTTTTCCAAGTTCAGTTGGCACTTCTTTTTTGGATTTTATGGTTGCCCCATTGATCACTTCATTGCTGGCAAATTAAAATGTATCGGGAGGAGATGAGAGCCACACTGTCTTTGTGAAACCACTTAAGACATCGTCCCCTCAACATCCCCTCATCGTCCCCTCATCGTCCCCTCAACATCCTCTCATCGTCCACTCTTAACTTGTTTTCTCTGCTGTCAGACTAAATGGAGACTAGAGAATGACCTGTGGTTTGAGGGGAAAGGTCATAGCTAAGTAGGTTAATGGAAAAGAGCAACAGAAAAAACGGAAGCATTAATGAGGCTGAAGCGAGGCTGAACACCTAGTCGGGACGGAATAACATGGTGATGGTCTGAGTCGGGTTGTTGTGTCTCCATTGGTCACTCGCTGGGGTGTTGGTTTTGCTTTTTGATGGCTGGAGAAATCAGGTGGCCTGCTGGCAGTTATTGGTGCAGAAAGGCTTGGAATGAACAGAGACACATGGTGTCTGAGACAGTGTTGTTTTGATTGTGTGCCAGCAACACAACCGACAAAAGGGACACATTAGAGAGAAGAGAGAATCAGTTACTGCAGGAAAACCAAAGGAGCTATTGAGAAAGAGAGCGCTAGCATACACAGGAAGATAAAAGGAGAGAGAGATAAACAAGGGGGAGCAGGGGGAGAGAGGGAGGGGTTGTGTGTGTACGAGAGAGCAAAAGACAGAACAGAATGCTCACCAGGGTAGCAGGGGAGAGATAGTGGGGGAGGGAGGGACTCATGCTCTCCAGCACGCTGTCTCTTGTTCCCGCTCCCTCCTCCTCTCCAGTGTGTGTGAGAGAGCTCAGTTGTTGGTCGTACCAGGGCTAGTCCTGTCACACAACAGCAGCAGCAGCCACGTCACCGCCAAGCAGCCGTCACAAGGTTTGTATTTCCTCTCCTCTCTCAGAGCAAAACTAACACTGCCTTTCTGTCAAAGAATCATAAGAAAGAACGGTGGGTGGAGGAGGTTGAAGCTTAGCGGAAGCTTTGTGTTGTCTTGGATTGATATGTCAGTGGGTGTGTTCCTCTGCTTTCTTTGTTTGCAGTTTGTATGCCACATGCCTAGAATTGTGGTTACACTAGTAATGTAATTATTATTTTGCTACTGAACAGAGTAGAGTTGAGTTGTTCCGCTGTATCTGCTTGTTTGTTGATGTACTGTGTGGGCACTGACTGCCTTCAGATCACAAACTTGGAAGAGTGCTCAGCTAGCCTAGGCATGCTAGTATGTGTACCCTGCTAGCATCTGAAGCTAAGAGATACTATCCTGTCATCTGGACAGCACAGCTGTGCGCTAACAATGTTATCAGTGTTATCTGGTAGCAACGTTATCATCAGTCCATTTCCTTTGTATGCTGTTGGGGAAATGCTGAATGGGGATGGCTGGGCTGAGAACTGATTGCCAAGAAGTTGTGGACTAATCATGGACTGAGCTTCCCTGTGGCTTGTTTACTAGCGAGGGTCATGGAATCAAGGTAGAAACAGAGAGAGTATTATACCTTCCAGAACTATCTATAAGACTAGATACTCCCAGGCACAAAGTATGTGGACCCCTGCTTGTCGAACATCTTATTCCAAAATCATGGGCGTTAATATGGAGTTGTTCCCCCCTTTGCTGCCACAACAGCCTCTACTCTTCTGGGAAGGCTTTCCACTAGATGTTGGAACATTGCTGCAAGGACTTGCTTCCATTCAGCCACGAGCATTAGTGAGGTCTGGCACTGATGTTGGGCGATCAGGTCTGGTTCGCAGTCAGCGTTCCAATTCATCCCAAAGTTGTTTGTTGGGGTTGATTCCAGGGCTCTGTGCAGGCCAGTCAAGTTCTTCCACACCGAACTCCACAAACCAGTTCTGTATAGACCTCGCTTTGGGCACGGGGGCATTGTCATGCTGAAACAGGAAAGGGCCTTCCCCAAACTGTTGCCACAAAGTTGGAAGCACAGAATCGTCTTCAATGTCATTGTATGCTGTAGCATTAAGATTTCTCTTCACTGGAACGAAGGGGCCTAGCCCGAACCATGAAAAACAGCCCCAGACCATTATTTTTCATCCACCAAACTTTACAGTTGGCACTATGCATTTGGGCAGGTAGCGTTCTCTTGGCATCCGCCAAACCCAGATTTGTCCGTCAGACTGCCAGATGGTGAAGCGTGATTCATCACTCCAGAGAACGGGTTTCCACTGCTCCAGCGAGCTTTACACCACTCCAGCTGACACTTGGCATTGTACATTGTGATCTTAGGCTTGTGTGCGGCTGCTCGGCCATGGAAACCCATTTCATGACGCTCCCGACGAGCAGTTATTTTGTTGACATTGCTTCCAGAGGCAGTTTGGAACTCGGTAGTGAGTGTTGCAACCGAGGACAGACTATTTTTACTTGCTCTGCATTTCAGCACTCAGGGGTCCTGTTCTGTGAGCTTGTGTGGCCTACCACTTCGCGGCTGAGCCGTTATTGCTCCTAGACTTTTCCACTTCACAGCATTTACAGTTGATTGGGGAAACTAGCAGGGCAGACATTTTACGAACTCACTTGTTGGAATGGTGGCATCCTATGACGGTGCCACGTTGAAAGTCACTGAGCTCTTCGGTATTACATTTTTTTTATTTAACTAGGCAAGTCATTTAAGAACAAATTCGAATTTACAATGATGTCCTACCAAAAGGCAAAAGGCCTGGGATATTTAAAAAAAAAAAAAAAAATACAATATAAATATAGGACAAAACACACATCACAACAACAGAGAACAGTACTTAAAGAGATACCTAAGACAACAACATAGCAAGGCAGCTACACATGACAACACATCACAACATAACAACAACATGGTAGCAGCACAAAACATGGTACAAACATTATCGGGCACAGACAACAGCACAAAGGGCAAGAAGGTAGAGACAACAATACATCACACAAAGCAGCCACAACAGTATGGTCCATTCTACTGCCAGCAGCGGGTGTGGCAAAATAGCCGAATCCATTTATTTGAAGGGGTGTCCACATACTTTCCAGAACACTATTTACTCTGTGTCAATCAGTTACTTTATAAGGAGTCTATCCCCATGAGGATGTAGTTTTGGGGTCTTCGTTACTCATGAGTGCTGTTCATTGGTGCTATCCCAGCAATGGCTGCTGCTAAGACCCAACCGGGAGGGAGTTTTGGCTGTGGCTCAGCAGAGACATTGGTTACCTCCAAAATGTCACTCTATTCCCAATATAGTGCCCTACCTTTGACCGGTGTCTATAGGCACCATGTAGGGAATAGGGTGTCATTTAGGACGCAGCCATTGAACAGTCTGGGTCTGAGTGCGTGTAATCAGATTGTTAGCATTAGGCCAGTTGCACTGTGTACATTGATTGGGAGCGTGAGGGGATTGACTCTTCTTTTCTGAGAGTAGGGAATCTCTGGATTGGCAGAGCAGAGCTCTTATTTTATCTTTATTTTACTAGTCAAGTCAGTTAAGAACAAATTCTTATTTTCGATGACGGCCTAGGAACAGTGGGTTAACTGCCTGTTCAGGGGCAGAACGACAGATTTGTACCTTGTCAGCTCGGGGATTTGAACTTGCAACCTTTTGGTTACTAGTCCAACGCTCTAACCACTACCCTGCCGCCCCACTAATAAGGTTGTAACAGTGACCTGGCAGAGCTCTTACGGACCAATAAGGTTGTAACGGTGACCTGGCAGAGCTCTTACGGACCAATAAGGTTGTAACGGTGACCTGGCAGAGCTCTTACGGACCAATAAGGTTGTAACGGTGACCTGGCAGAGCTCTTACGGACCAATAAGGTTGTAACGGTGACCTGGCAGAGCTCTTACGGACCAATAAGGTTGTAACAGTGACCTGGCAGAGCTCTTACGGACCAATAAGGTTGTAACGGTGACCTGGCAGAGCTCTTACGGACCGATTAGGGCCGATAATTAGGGCCGATTTTCAAGCTTTCATAACAATCAGTAATCAGCCTTTGGACGCCGATCATGGCCGATTACATTGCAAATCCACGAGGAGACTGTGTGGCAGGCTGACCACCTGTTACGCGAGTGCAGCATCAAAAGGACCTTGTGGCTGCAAGGAGCCAAGGTAAGTTACTAGCTAGCATTAAACTTTTCTTATAAAAAACAATCAATCTTCACATAATGACTAGTTAACTACACATAGTTGATGATATTACTAGGTTAACTAGCTTGTCCAGCGTTGCATATAATCAATGCGGTGCCTGTTAATTTATCATCAAATCACAGCCTACTTCGCCAAACGGGTGATGATTTAACAAAGGCGCATTTGCAACCTTTCGGTTACTAGTCCAACGCTCTAACCACTAGGCCCAGGGTTGCCAACCGTATTTCACTGAAAGAATAAACATTTTGTTTTGCGAAATGATAGTTTCCGGATTTGACCATATTAATGACCAAGCATTCATTCAAACAGCACTTTACTGCGTTTGCGAACAGCTGTTAACAATGCTTGAGCACAGCGCTGTTTATGACTTCAAGCCTATCAACTCCCGAGATTAGGCTGGCAATACTATAGTGCCTATAAGAACATCCAATAGTCAAAGGTATATGAAATACAAATGGTATAGAGAGAAATAGTCTACGCGTCATAATTCCTATAATAACTACAACTTAAAACTTCTTAACTGGGAATATTGAAGACTCATTTTAGATGGAACCACCAGCTTTCATATGTTCTCATGTTCTGACCAAGGAACTTAAACGTTAGCTTTTTTACACATATTGCACTTTAACCTTTTCTCCAACACTGTGCTTTTGAATTTTTTAAATCAAATTGAACATGTTTCATTATTTATCTGAGACTAAATAGATTTTGTTTATGTATTAAATTAAGTTAAAATAAAAGTGTTAATTGTTCATTCAGTATTGTTGTAATTGTCATTATTACATATATATAAAAATCGGCAGATTAATCGGTATCAGCTTTTTTTGGTCCTCCAATAATCTGTATCGGTGTTGAAAAATCGTAATCGTTCGACCTCTAGTTGTAACGGTAACCTGGCAGAGCACTTGCTGACCAATAAAGTCGTAAAGGTGACCATATAACTGCGGTAGTAAACACAGACCCAAGATAGGCTTATGAAACCATTTTGAAGTCATACAAAACCGACTAATGTCAAGAGGAAATGTGAACTCTGCTGAAGCTGGATGGGTAGTACTGTAACTGAACGTCTCTATATGGCAGTTTAGGGCTTTATATTGATTCCCATCTTGTGTTGACTCTGCAAAGCCACAACTGCTTCGTCTATAAGCACTCCTCTACGTTCCACTAAAGGGCGTACTTGTGCATGACAGAAACAGGTGGTGAGATGGGGTTTTGGTGTGAAGTTTCCTGTCTGATGTTTACAGCTACTTCAGGCCTTTTGTTGAGAGAGTTAACAATCAACCCAATCATCAGAAAGAACCGAGAACCAAGGGGATAGAATCAGGAAGCCTTTGACAGATATCAAGCCATTATCTCAGTTTGCATTGGATATGAGTTTGAATGCAAGACCAGAGGAAGCTCTACAGTCCAGAGGTGATAACCTGTCAGTGTCCATATCATATACCGCCTTAATCCAGGTCTTGTTCTGTTATTCACATCGCCTCGGTCATCCCCTCTGTCATCCATGGCTGTTCATCCTCTCTTCAACCTCTCCAGTTCTTCCTCCCTCGCATCTCTCTCTTATCGCTACAGCCCCTCCCATCACCCTCTACCTCCAGGGAGGAAGTGTCTGCCATCTCCAGACTGTCATTGAGCCTCTCCCTCCGGACCCCCAGCAGAGCTGAAACTCTAGTCTAATCTGGGTCTGAGACGGTCCACCTGAGAGGTTGTTCTCCCTCTTTGAGGTTCTGCCATAGGCCAGGAAATGGCGAGGCTGTCTCACTAGGTGGCGGTTTAGGGTGAAGTTGCCCCTAGATGCTGATATTGGGTCAGTTTTGAATTTTCCCCACCCATGGTTAATGTTAGGATTGGGGAGGGGGAAGCTGATCCTAGATCTGTACCTAGGGGGAACTTCGCCTCACCACGCTTTGCCAGCCTCCCTCCCTGTTGGCAATAGGCCTAAATATCCAGTTCATCTCTGTCTCCCTCCTCAGAGTAGATGGTGTGGTGCTCTCTGCTCACTCGGCTTGTCCCCTGTGTGATAGCTCTCCTCTGGGTTATCAGACGTGTGGAGTGAGATTGTGGCTGACACCTCACCACACACCATCAGTTCTCTCTTACGCCCATGAGCAGTCCCAGGTTGCATCTGAAATGGCACCCTATTCCCTTCTGTCTAGAGCCTCATGGCCCCTGGTCATAAGTAGTGCACTACGTATGGAATAGGGTGCGATTTGAAATGCAGTCCCATCACCTCAGCGCCAACACCTATCTCTCTTTTTATGGCCCTGCTTGGACTTCCTGTCTAGGCCTGCCCCCACAACACCACTGAGCACAGTGGCACAGTGTCAGAAAGCTCTTCTGAAGGTTTTAAGGGGAGCTCCTACTTCTGGACTTTCTCAGTGAGAGATTATTCAAATTCATCAGGAGTTCAATGAGTCAGCGCTTGTCGAAAACTAAAGTTGACTTGAAATGTTAACTTTTTTTATTCCTCACCATTGTGTGGGACGTTGAAATGTCATTTGATATAATGATACAGTACCGCCATGTCAAGTTGCCAAAAAGTCAAACAGATCATTTTTTACTTTGTGCGTTGTTGTGTTTTGTCAATTGTGTTTGTTGACTAGCGCTTGGCTCTGGTGGTGGCTGTGGACAGTATCTTGGCTGACGTGCTGGGTGTCGGTGACTCGGAGGGCCTCCCTGTCATGTGTGTTGAGTGCTTTTATTTATGGGGGCTGTCGGTGCGTTTCTACACCGGCTGTAAATCAGGAGAGCATCCCTTCCCCCTGCTCAGTGGCCAAGCCATCCTGAGTCAGACCCTCAAGCCTCCTCTCCCCAGGCTCCAGCCCTCCTCTCCCCAGGCTCCAGCCCTCCTCTCCCCAGGCTCCAGCCCTCCTCTCCCCAGGCTCCAGCCCTCCTCTCCCCAGGCTCCAGCCTTCCTCCACCAACAGGATATCTGTCATTTTCCCATGGAGAGAAAACGTCCCTTACATTAATGCTTGCTCTTCCACTGGTTTGTCACTCTAAAGCACTGCAGAGAAAGATGTGTGTGTGCACGAGGGTAGAGAGATCATTGGATAGTGGATGCACTGCACTTCAGTCTCTCCAAACCTTTCCAAATCAATATTATCTGGCTTTAGAGTTAGCCTTGACTATATTGACCTCAAACTTTAGAGTTCAGCTTAGCCTTTTAGATGTTCCCTTGCCTTCTAGGCTTAAAGAAATCCCTGCCCTTTTGTACCTGCTGACATAAATGGTTAGTCTGGGGGTGCTGACCAGGCTTGATGTAAATGGTTAGTCTGGTGGTGCTGACCAGGCTTGATGTAAATGGTTAGTCTGGTGGTGCTGACCAGGCTTGATGTAAATGGTTAGTCTGGTGGTGTTGATCAGGCTTGATGTAAATGGGTAGTCTGGTGGTGCTGACCAGGCTTGATGTAAATGGTTAGTCTGGTGGTGTTGACCAGGCTTGATGTAAATGGGTAGTCTGGTGGTGCTGACCAGGCTTGATGTAAATGGTTAGTCTGGTGGTGTTGACCAGGCTTGATGTAAATGGTTAGTCTGGTGGTATTGACCAGGCTTGATGTAAATGGTTAGTCTGGTGGTGTTGACCAGGCTTGATGTAAATGGTTAGTCTGGTGGTGCTGACCAGGCTTGATGTAAATGGTTAGTCTGGTGGTGTTGACCAGGCTTGATGTAAATGGTTAGTCTGGTGGTGCTGACCAGGCTTGATGTAAATGGTTAGTCTGGTGGTGCTGACCAGGCTTGATGTAAATGGTTAGTCTGGTGGTGCTGACCAGGCTTGATGTAAATGGTTAGTCTAGTGGTGCTGACCAGGCTTGATGTAAATGGTTAGTCTGGTGGGGTTGACCAGGCTTGATGTAAATGGGTAGTCTGGTGGTGTTGACCAGGCTTGATGTAAATGGTTAGTCTGGTGGTGCTGACCAGGCTTGATGTAAATGGTTAGTCTGGTGGGGTTGACCATGCTCCAATGCCTCCTGCCTTACTTCTGTTGACTTTGCAGTTGTGTGGATCACTGACCCGTGTGGATCCATTTGTCTAATGTTTGACGGAGAAGCTTCTTGAGTGTTTTTTCACGAGGCTGACAGCGGAAGTCTGGAAAGCACATGAACCTGCTGAGGGAGGGGTTTTGACTAGCGTTTAACTAGCGACCACAGTCTGCCTGCTTTGTTTGGCCTTTTGAGGTCATGACCACAGCTCTAAATGTTCTGTTAGACCACATACACAATGTACAGAATGGTCCTGGGAGGTGTTCAGGAGCCGTATGTATGTATCAAGCTTCTTACAGTAGAAGTGCTGATCTAGGATCAGGTCCCTCCTGTCTACTGAGCGCGAACTTGAGCGTTGTGAAAATTCGGTGCAACTTCCGGTGCATGTATACTGTGAACATTGAGGCTGTACCCGCTTTAAGTTACAGTTTACTGTGAACACTGAGGCTGTACCCGCTTTAAGTTACAGTTTACTGTGAACACTGAGGCTGTACCCGCTTTAAGTTACAGTTTACTGTGAACACTGAGGTTTTAACAGTGGTAAAGTAGGATACTGTGGTTATTTGATTATAATGTTGGCCTACCAGAGTGGCCTTCCATCAAAAACAATGGCGAAAAATGCATCCCATTAAATGTTTACATGGAATTAGGTGTTCTATCGTTCATCCTAAAATAGCAGCCAATGTGTGGTGTTCAATGTAGGCCTACATTCCATGAGACTTTTCAATAAAACATGCAGGGCTTGACGTTAACCTGTTCATCCACTTGTCCTTCAGACAAGGAGGGGACTGAAAATGTTGTGTTTGATGCAAGAAACCACTTTACAAATTAAAATGTATTTATATTCCCATACCATTATTACAAATTATACTACGCTCTGCCTATTGGCTACTTAGCTTATTCAAGACAATCTCAAAACACTTCCCCTTTAAGACATAAAAAACAGTCCAGTTCAAAGTGAATGGCACAGATCCATATATATGGCAATGGCTATTTGCATATAGGCCTACTGCAGCTCTGATTGGTTATGGAGCACAGGTCTGTGTAGAGGAACGGCCTGAGCCATACTGCAATAGAATCCTACTCCAATGCACTCACCCTACAACTAAATATCTTGCACAGTTAATTGTGCATGCTAAGTCTTGCATATTTGTTTTTTTTCTTTGGTATATTACATTGAAAGTGACTAATTGCGTTGATTCGATCACATTTCCCACAGTACAGCGAAACGTTGATAGTGTTAACTAAAGGGAATATAATAAGATGCCACAGAATAGCGAAACGTTGATAGTGTTAACTAAAGGGAATATAATAAGATGCCATTTGGGAAGGAGTCTTGATACTTTGATGGGGTGTGTTTTCAGGCTCCGTTGCCAGCGTTCCGTCACGCCCAAGTGGCCATGGAGAGCCAAAGGAAGCACCACAGGAAGCAGTGGAAAGTGGTCAGAACTCTGAGCAAAGGATCCTGGGATAGATAGGGTCGATAGGCCCCCAACCAACATGGCGTTCAGAACATTCAATAGGAGCGGGCGGTGGAAACCTGACCAGCAGGGCCACGGAAATGTACATCAATCTAACACTCTCACCCGCTGGCACTCTCCTGTCCCTAAGAAACCTCGCTCTCTCTCTCACATGACTCCTACAATCTCCTGGAAAATACAGCATGCTATCAAAGTTTGTTTATAACAACAAGGACATTTTTTATTTTTTAAATTTTTATTTCACCTTTATTTAACCAGGTAGGCAAGTTGAGAACAAGTTCTCATTTACAACTGTGACCTGGCCAAGATAAAGCAAAGCAGTTCGACACATACAGCAACACAGAGTTACACATGGAGTAAAACAAACATACAGTCAATAATACAGTAGAAAAAAAGTATATACAGTGTGTGCAAATTAGGTAAGTAAGGGAGGTAAGGCAATAAATAGGTCATAGTGGCGAGGTAATTACAATATAGCAATTAAAACACTGGAGTGATAGATGTGCAGAAAATGAATGTGCAACCGCGACAATAACAAGTTATTTTGACTTTGGCGAGCAGCACTGCTACTGATTAACCAAATGAAAGACACTTTGTCACAAATGTCTTCCTATCCTTTGGATGGTTTCCATGTGTTTGATAATGTTCCGATCCCTCCATTCCAGACATTATTATGAGCTGTCCTTCCCTCACCAGCCTCTGAAAGCAGTACACTAACAACAAGTACAAGATGTGCTGCTGGCCTTATTGCCTCCTTGTCCAGGAATGTTTACAGGAAGTTCATTACACATTAATGACACCAACCCAGAGGGGAACATTATCTGGCTGGCCTGGCTGCAGGCATGTGATGACTGAGTCCTCCGTTCAGAGGCATGAGAAAAGCCAGGGCCTCTGGTGTTTCAGCCACTCAGAAACTAGGGCACATTACCCTTTTCATTAGAACCTCTTCTTTTATGGGATTTAGAGGTGTTTAGGGACATTTTGGAATGAGAGAGACAGGAAGTGAACCCAGCCTTTCTGTGTTTCATCCTGAGCCATACAGCCTTGTTCGTAATCCTTGCTCTGGATAAGGTGCACGCTAGCTGTTGAGTGAAGACGCTGATCTTGGGTCAGTTTAGCATTTCCCCCACTTATGGTTAAGGTTTGAATTGGGGGAGGGGACGCTGATCCTAGATCTGTACCTAAGAGAAACTTAAACCCGGAGCATGCACAGTAATGGTGCGTGATTCCTGATAAACATCTGACAAATGACTTGTTTAGTTTCCTTGATCCTGGACGAGCCCCAAATATGTTACGGACTAAGTTATCTATGTTATAATACATGAACCACGCAACAAACGGCAGGTAGCCTAGTGGTTAGAGCGTTGGACTAGTAACCAAAAGGTTGCAAGATCGAATCCCCGAGCTGACAAGGTAAAAATGTTGTTCTGCCCCTGAACAAGGCAGTTAACCCACTGTTCCTAGGCTGTCATTGAAAATAAGAATTTGTTCTTAACTGACCTGCCTAGTTAAATAAAGGTAAAATAAAAAAAAACATGAAGAAACGCCACACAACCCTGGCTGGGTAAGATGGATGCTCCCCGGCCTTGCTCCCACACACACACTTTCTTCCCCGGAGGGACTCACACCGTTAACTTGTACACAGCCCCTGGGAGAAACAGTTGCCATGCCCTATCACTCTCACTAGCAAAAAGCTGCTGATGACTCTGCAATCTGCTGGTTGTAGAATTCTGTGTTGCTAGCGAACCCCGCACCTCTAGCGCTTCATTTGACCTACCCCGCACCTCTAGAGCTTCATTTGACCTACCCCGCACCTCTAGAGCTTCATTTGACCTACCCCGCACCTCTAGAGCTTCATTTGATCTCTCTTCCTACAGAGAAGAACTAGAAATGTTCCTTCCGTTCCTCTTTTTCTCCCGCTTTCCTTCTGTCTCTCCCTCTTTCATCCTATTCCACATAGTTTGGACTACTTCTGACCCGGCTCATATAAACAGTGCACTATATAGGAGATGTGGTGCGTCCTGGGCCACTGCTGCTGAGAGTGAGGGGTGTGTCATTGGATGGTCCGTCGTGGGTAGTCTAAGACGATTATACAATGGCTACGTCCCAAATGCCACACTATTCCCTACAAAGTGCACTATATAGGAAGGAAATCGGGTGGGATGTATCAATCCTTAGATTAGATCAACTTTATTATCCCATCAGGGGGAAATTAGTTTGTCACAGAAAGAAGACTAAAGACACAATACATAAAGACTGAAGGATGGACAATAACATTCATATGAATAGTGCAATAGGCCACATCACTCCATTGTTTACATCACACCATTGTTTACATCACACCATTGTTTACATCACTATATTGTTTACATCGCTCCATTGTTTACATCACACCATTGTTCACATCACTATATTGTTTACATCACTCCATTGTTTACATCACTATACTGTTTACATCGCTCCATTGTTTACATCACACCATTGTTTACATCACTCCATTGTTTACATCACTATATTGTTTACATCACACCATTGTTTACATCACACCATTGTTTACATCACACCATTGTTTACATCGCTCCATTGTTTACATCGCTCTGTTGTTTACCTTTTTGTTGGCGGCCCTGTCTTTGACGGTATGAACATCTTACAGCGTGACATTAAAGACCTCTCACACTGTCGGTGGATCATCTCTGTGTTCTTGTTGTAAAATCACTAGACTTGGCTTTCAGAAAAGATGTGCATCCTTAAGATACAGTGGAAAGTTGCCTCAGTGGGTGATCATAGCGAACCAAGGGAAATGGGTCAGAGATGTGCTCCGAGTCATGTTTAAACATTATGTAATATGCCATGGCGTTCCGTCTCACACAAGTGCCTGTTCATCTGTTCTGGGGCAGGATGGAGGAAAACCGTTCTAGCCTAAGCCCTGAGATATTCACTCTCTCCCTGTGCTTGGGGAAATGCTTGGCTACACATCGGGATGAAATGTAAAGTTGAAAGAAAATGTTGTGATGGAAGACAAAAAAGGCTAGAAGCTACAGGAATGTGTCTAAATAGTGTCCGTAAGCAACACCACAGGTAGAGATGATACTGTTTTCATAAGTAAGGTCACATCCCCAGGCCTAGACACTGATCTTGGGTCAGTTTTTGATTCCCACTTATGGGAATTGGGGGAGGTGAAGCTGATCCTAGATCTGTACCGAGGGGAAACTGCTCAGTAATTCTTCAATATCACTCTCTTATTTGCTGCATTTCAGTAGATGCTAAATCCTAACAAAAAGGTTAACCCAACGAGTCCTGCCGGTGCCATTTGGACGTTTTTAAAGCTACAGACTTCTGGGTACCATTGGATTAGTAACTTCCTTCTGCATCCATTGGTACCAACCGTTAATTAGTCTGTGATTAACGGGGGCTGAGCTAGAGCGGTGTTTTACAAAAACATCTGTAGTCTGAATGGTTTGAGCTACAAACTATTAAAAGCTATCTATGAAAACGAATCTCACCAACACGCACATGTAACATGTTCTGCTCTATGATGCTCACAAGCTACACGAGTGAGTAGAAGGTAAGGGAATCTTCTACATACAAGATCATAGCAAATCCCAGGACATACTGTCTATAATATTGTAATAAGCTCACATAGTTGATGTCACTGACTAGTTGGATATTCGTTTCCCACTGAGCAAACCATTTCTCTACTTATAGCATTCATATTAATTTATATTTCTCTACTTACAGCATTCATATAAATTCATATTTTGTCTGTTTTTTGCTTTGGCGGACCTTGGTTTTTAAATTGTTTGTTTGTCAATAAAACCCCTGAATGCAACTGTTTGCCAAGTTGTTTTGTGTTTTACGTGTAGCCTTGGTTCTCCTGAGATTTTGATGCTGAATAAAAATATAAACGCAACATGTAAAGTGTTGGTATCATGTTTCATGAGCTGGAGAAAAGAAAATCCCAGAAATAATCCATGTACACCAAAAGCGTATTTCTCTCAAATGTTGTGCACAAATGTGTTTACATCCATGTTAGTGAGCATTTCTCCTTTGCCAAGATAATCCATCCACCTGACAGGTGTGGCATATCAAGTAACCGATTAAACAGCATGATCATTACACAGGTGCACCTTGTGCTGGGGACAATAAAATGTGCCACTTTAAAATGTGCAGTTTTGTCACACAACACAATGCCACAGATGTCTCAAGTTTTGAGGGAGTGTGCAATTGGAATGCTGACTGCAGGAATGTCCACCAGAGCTTTTGCCAGAGAATTGAATGTTAATTTATCTACCATGAGCTGCCTCCAACGTCGTTTTAGAGAATTAGGCAGTACTTCCAACCGGCCTCACAACTGCAGATCACGTGAAACTGGAGTATATGTGGGGAAAAAACGCACTCTGATTTGCTGGACCTGGCTCCCCAGTGGGTGGACCTGGCTGCCCAGTGGGTGGGCCTATGCTCTCCCAGGCCCACCCATGGCTTCGCCCCTGCCCAGTCATGTGAAATCCATAGATTAGGGCCTAATGAATTTCTTTCAATTGACTGATTTCTTATATGAACTGTAACTCAGTAAAATCTTTGAAATTGTTGCATATTGCGTTTATATTTTTGTTCAGTAAGGGCTGGGCATGCAGATGAATGACAAGCAGGTTTAATTCTGGGGTCTCTGATAAGGTTAACAACTGACTTTATTCAGTATTTAATTTGGCATCTCTGGACTGATAGGGTTAACACCTGATTTTATTCAGTATTTAATTTGGCATCTCTGGACTGATAACAGGTTAACACCTGACTTTATTCAGTATTTAATTTGGCATCTCTGGACTGATAGGGTTAACACCTGATTTTATTCAGTATTTAATTTGGCATCTCTGGACTGATAACAGGTTAACACCTGACTTTATTCAGTATTTCATGTGGCATCTCTGGACTGATAGGGTTAACACCTGACTTTATTCAGTATTTAATTTGGCATCTCTGGACTGATAGGGTTAACACCTGACTTTATTCAGTATTTAATTTGGCATCTCTGGACTGATAGGGTTAACACCTGATTTTATTCAGTATTTAATTTGGCATCTCTGGACTGATAACAGGTTAACACCTGACTTTATTCAGTATTTAATTTGGCATCTCTGGACTGATAGGGTTAACACCGGACTTTATTCAGTATTTAATTTGGCATCTCTGGACTGATAGAGTTAACACCTGACTTTATTCAGTATTTAATTTGGCATCTGTCAGTGTCGGCACAGAATGTTGTTATTCTGCTAGTCTCTGCAGGGGATATCTTGGTTCCGCATCCTAACCCCCTTTCCCTAAATGGCACCCTACTCCCTTTATAGTGCACTACCATATGGATCCTGGTTAAAAGTAGTGCACTATATATGAAATAGAGTGCCATTTTGGACACAGTACTATTTATGACATTTCTTTCCTCGCCTGGCGGTCACTGAACCCCCCCCTCCCTCAGATGCAAGCTCAAAAAACAGAACAAGAAAATGGCACCGTGTCTGGGAAAATATGGCTTTCATGTTTTCTCTCTCACATCATATCAGGCAGGAACAAGCTTTCACTTCAGAATGAGATGGGGCGTGATTCTAGACAGATGTAATGGGTCTATTGTGGATTACTCATATACTGTAGTACCTGTTGTATTGTACATATGGGATCTGAATACATTGGCAACACCATGGGCTTATTTATATAGAGCCCACAGTGTTATTTATATAGAGCCCACAGTGTTATTTGTATAGAGCCCACAGCGTTATTTATATAGAGCCCACAGTGTTATTTGTTCAGACAGAAAAATACAGAGGTTAGTTCATGACGTCTCCAGCTTGACAGTTACAGTGGTCCCATTGTAATTCACCAGCTGGACAGCTCCAGTTACAGTGGTCCCATTGTAATTCACCAGCTGGACAGCTCCAGTTACAGTGGTCCCATTATAATTCACCAGCTGGACAGCTCCAGTTACAGTGGTCCCGTTGTAATTCACCAGCTGGACAGCTCCAGTTACAGTGGTCCCGTTGTAATTCACCAGCTGGACAGCTCCAGTTACAGTGGTCCCGTTGTAATTCACCAGCTGGACAGCTCCAGTTACAGTGGTCCCGTTGTAATTCACCAGCTGGACAGCTCCAGTTACAGTGGTCCCATTTGTAATTCACCAGCTGGACAGCTCCAGTTACAGTGGTCCCATTTGTAATTCACCAGCTGGACAGCTCCAGTTACAATGGTCCCATTTGTAATTCACCAGCTGGACAGCTCCAGTTACAGTGGTCCCATTGTAATTCACCAGCTGGACAGCTCCAGTTACAGTGGTCCCATTGGAATTCACCAGCTGCATTGTCAGTAACTCCAGTAATGTCAGTTGATGTAGTTCCCATCATTGTATTCAGGGGGGCAGCTGTGTTGTCTGCTCTCTCTCTCTCTCTCTCTTTTTTTTTCAGCTGTGCTGTGAGGTCTGGTCATCTTGGACAGTTGGCCCAGCCCTGTGGGTTGAGGTTGTGCCAGTGCTGTGCTGGTGTGAATTGGACATTGGTTAGCAGTGTTGTACCAGGTGCTGTGTCCAATGGGGCGTGCTGAGATGCCTGCTACAGTGTGAGAGAAGGAATGTGTCCAATGACGGTGATCAAGTCTGTAAAATCACAGCTGATGCTGTTTCCAACGCTCCCTAGTTTCCCTAAGGTACATATCGAGGATCAGCTTCCCCTTCCCCAATCCTAACCTTAAAGCTGGAATCCATAGCGGTAAAACCGCCATGTCCGTTTCTGATATTACAACAACAGAGACATTACCTCAAACAGCGAACACCGTGTTTTTCCTCCTGACGTCATTGCACATCATCGCACGCTCACGATAGAACACCACAATGCAGGATACTCCTCTGCCCCGATTCCAAAACAATAACAAATGTGCCTGGGGCCACCAGTGGTGCTATCTCACCTGATGTGGAACTCAGGCACCATTAGTATGCCCTGCAGTGGGAGAGCAGCAGGCACCATTAGTATGTCCTGCAGTGGGAGAGCAGCAGGCACCATTAGTATGCCCTGCAGTGGGAGAGCAGCAGGCACCATTAGTATGTCCTGCAGTGGGAGAGCAGCAGGCACCATTAGTATGTCCTGCAGTGGGAGAGCAGCAGGCACCATTAGTATGTCCTACTACTACTACTACTACTATTATTAATAATACTAATACTACTACTACTACTACTACTACTACTACTACTACTACTACTACTAATACTACTACTACTAATAATAATAATATTAATACTACTACTACTAATAATATTAATACTACTAATAATAATAATACTACTACATAATAATACTAATAATATTAATACTAATACTACTACTACTACTAGTACTACTACTACTACTAATAATAATAATACTGCTACTACTACTACTACTACTAATAACAATAATAGTATTAATACTACTACTAATAATAATAATATTATGAACACTACTGCTACTAATACTAATACTACTACTACTACTGCTACTCATAATAATACTACTACTACTCATAATAATAATATTACTACTACTACTACTACTACTACTAATATTATTAATAATAATAATATTATCACTACTAATAATATTATTTCTACTACTACTAATATTATTACTACTAATAATATTATTACTACTACTACTACTACTACTACTACTACTACTACTACTACTAATAATAATAATATTAATACTACTACTAATAATAATATTAATACTACTACTACTACTAATACTACTACTACTACTACTACTACTACTACTACTACTAATATTAATACTACTTCTACTACTACTAATATTTGTCCTGTTTCACAAGTGTGTATTCACAAGTAAAGTAGTGCACTATATAGAGAATAGGGTGCCATTTGGGACACATCCTTGCATAAAGTGTTATGAGAATGGGAAGTGTTTCAGTTGATAAAGTCTTTGTTTAGTATGGATCGTTGTCCGATGTGGTCGGTTCAGAGAGATTCTAATTTCCTATTTCATGTCTGATTAGAACGGAAGTTACGGTTGTGTTCATTAGGGAACCCCGTAGCAAAACGTTTTGCATCAGAGAAACAAAAACTAAAAATGTCTTATTGGACAACTTTAGGTGCTACTACCCTTTTAAACGTTGTTTCGGACAGTTTTATTCCGTTTCGTGCCTAATAAACGTGACCCAGGTCATGATCCATCACCCCTCTCTCTAAATGAATCACCCATCACCACTCTCTCTAACTGTATCATCCATCACCCCTCTCTCTAGCTGTATCATCCATCACTCCTCTCTCTAACTGTATCATCCATCACCCCTCTCTCTAACTGTATCATCCATCACTCCTTTCTCTAGCTGCATCATCCATCACTCCTCTCTCTAACTGCATCATCCATCACCCCTCTCTCTAGCTGCATCATCCATCACCCCTCTCTCTAGCTGCATCATCCATCACCCCTCTCTCTAGCTGTATCATCCAACACCCCTCTCTCTAACTGTATCATCCTTCTCTCTAACTGTATCATCATCACTCCTCTCTCTAACTGTATCATCCAACCCTCCTCTCTAACTGTATCATCCATCACTCCTCTCTCTAACTGTATCATCCATCACTCCTCTCTCTAACTGTATCATCCATCACTCCTCTCTCTAACTGTATCATCCATCACCCCTCTAACTGTATCATCCATCACTCCTCTCTCTAACTGTATCATACATCACCCCTCTCTCTAGCTGTATCATCCATCACTCCTCTCTCTAACTGTATCACCCATCACCCCTCTAACTGTATCATCCATCACCCCTCTAACTGCATCATCCATCACCCCTCTAACTGTATCATCCATCACTCCTCTCTCTAGCTGTATCATCCATCACCCTCTCTCTAGCTGTATCATCCATCACTCCTCTCTCTAACTGTATCATCCATCACCCCTCTCTCTAGCTGTATCATCCATCACCCCTCTCTCTAGCTGTATCATCCATCACTCCTCTCTCTAACTGTATCATCCATCACTCCTCTCTCTAACTGTATCATCCATCACCCCTCTAACTGTATCATCCATCACCCCTCTAACTGTATCATCCATCACTCCTCTCTCTAACTGTATCATCCATCACCCCTCTCTCTAACTGTATCATCCATCACTCCTCTCTCTAACTGTATCACCCATCACCCCTCTAACTGTATCATCCATCACCCCTCTAACTGCATCATCCATCACCCCTCTAACTGTATCATCCATCACTCCTCTCTCTAGCTGTATCATCCATCACCCCTCTCTCTAGCTGTATCATCCATCACTCCTCTCTCTAACTGTATCATCCATCACCCCTCTCTCTAGCTGTATCATCCATCACTCCTCTCTAACTGTATCATCCATCACTCCTCTCTCTAGCTGTATCATCCATCACCCCTCTCTCTAGCTGTATCATCCATCACTCCTCTCTCTAACTGTATCATCCATCACTCCTCTCTATAACGCTATCATTAACCACAAGACCTCCTTTGAAGTCCTCTTAGCTGGCCTCGTTGTGCTTTATCGCTAAACAGGTAGTTGATGGGACTGACTGACCATGTGGCAAAACATATTGAGCTGCAGAGAGTTGGAGACCAAGAACTCACCGCTCAGTGAGCTTTGATTGAATTAAAAAGCCAATCTAAGGCCGCTTGCCTCTAAAGCTTTATTAATCAATGCTGAGCCTCCCCTCGCCCTTCTCTAATCAGCTCTCCTTGTATGGGTCCTGGTCAACATAGTGCTCTATAATGGTAATGGGATTCCATTGGGGACGCAGCCTCAGTGTACATCTCTCAACCTATTACTGCACAGCTGTGGCCTCTCCCTGAGGCCAGAGCCAATGGAATGCACCGGTTGCTATTTGTTCTCTTTGGTGCTTAGCGGGAGACACGCCCAACCCACCCACCCAGTGCTGTGTGTTGTCTCTGGATGGCTGATCCCTCCTCATCCCTGGTACTCCTGTAATCTCTGCTAATCCATGCTGCTCCCGGTGTGTGTGGATTGTGGTCTGCGCCACTGGTGTGTGTGTGTGCGTGCATGTGTGTGTGTTAATTTGTCACTGGGTGTTATGTTACCCCACCCCTTCTGGTGACCTTAGCTGACTCCTCCTCCATTCAGTCACCGTGCTGTTGTCAGTATGGTGTTGTCAGTATGGTGTTGTGATCTGTTGTCAGTATGGTGTTGTCAGTATGGTGTTGTCAGTATGGTGTTGTCAGTATGGTGTTGTGATCTGTTGTCAGTATGGTGTTGTCAGTATAGTGTTGTTAGTATGGTGTTGTGATCTGTTGTCAGTATGGTGTTGTCAGTATGGTGTTGTGATCTGTTGTTAGTATGGTGTTGTCAGTATGGTGTTGTGCCACTGGTGTGTGTGTGTGTGCGTGCATGTGTGTGTGTTAATTTGTCACTGGGTGTTATGTTACCCCACCCCTTCTGGTGACCTTAGCTGACTCCTCCTCCATTCAGTCACCGTGCTGTTGTCAGTATGGTGTTGTGATCTGTTGTCAGTATGGTGTTGTCAGTATGGTGTTGTGATCTGTTGTCAGTATGGTGTTGTCAGTATGGTGTTGTGTGTGGTGTTGTCAGTATGGTGTTGTGATCTGTTGTCAGTATGGTGTTGTCAGTATGGTGTTGTCAGTATGGTGTTGTTAGTATGGTGTTGTGATCTGTTGTCAGTATGGTGTTGTCAGTATGGTGTTGTCAGTATAGTGTTGTTAGTATGGTGTTGTGATCTGTTGTCAGTATGGTGTTGTCAGTATGGTGTTGTGATCTGTTGTTAGTATGGTGTTGTCAGTATGGTGTTGTCAGTATGGTGTTGTTAGTATGGTGTTGTGATCTGTTGTCAGTATGGTGTTGTCAGTATGGTGTTGTCAGTATGGTGTTGTCAGTTTGGTGTTGTGATCTGTTGTCAGTATGCTGTTGTCAGTATGGTGTTGTGATCTGTTGTCAGTATGCTGTTGTTAGTATGGTGTTGTGATCTGTTGTCAGTATGGTGTTGTCAGTATGGTGTTGTCTGTATGGTGTTGTCAGTTTGGTGTTGTGATCTGTTGTCAGTTTGGTGTTGTGATCTGTTGTCAGTATGGTGTTGTCAGTATGGTGTTGTGATCTGTTGTCAGTATGGTGTTGTCTGTATGGTGTTGTGATCTGTTGTCAGTATGGTGTTGTCAGTATGGTGTTGTCAGTATGGTGTTGTGATCTGTTGTTAGTATGGTGTTGTCAGTATGGTGTTGTTAGTATGGTGTTGTGATCTGTTGTCAGTATGGTGTTGTCAGTATGGTGTTGTCAGTATGGTGTTGTCAGTATGGTGTTGTTAGTATGGTGTTGTGATCTGTTGTCAGTATGGTGTTGTCAGTTTGGTGTTGTGATCTGTTGTCAGTATGGTGTTGTCAGTATGGTGTTGTGATCTGTTGTCAGTATGGTGTTGTCTGTATGGTGTTGTGATCTGTTGTCAGTATGGTGTTGTCAGTATGGTGTTGTTAGTATGGTGTTGTGATCTGTTGTCAGTATGGTGTTGTTAGTATGGTGTTGTGATCTGTTGTCAGTATGGTGTTGTCAGTATGGTGTTAGTATGGTGTTGTCAGTATGGTGTTGTCTGTATGGTGTTGTGATCTGTTGTCAGTATGGTGTTGTCAGTATGGTGTTGTTAGTATGGTGTTGTGATCTGTTGTCAGTATGGTGTTGTCAGTATGGTGTTGTCAGTATAGTGTTGTTAGTATGGTGTTGTGATCTGTTGTCAGTATGGTGTTGTCAGTATGGTGTTAGTATGGTGTTGTCAGTATGGTGTTGTCTGTATGGTGTTGTCTGTATGGTGTTGTGATCTGTTGTCAGTATGGTGTTGTCTGTATGGTGTTGTGGTCTTAATTTTTTTTTTACTAACGTCTTTACTAATGTCAGTATGGTGTTGTCTGTATGGTGTTGTCTGTATGGTGTTGTGATCTGTTGTCAGTATGGTGTTGTCTGTATGGTGTTGTGGTCTTAATTTTTTTTTTACTAACGTTTTTACTAATGTCAGTATGGTGTTGTCTGTATGGTGTTGTCTGTATGGTGTTGTGATCTGTTGTCAGTATGGTGTTGTCAGTATGGTGTTGTCAGTATAGTGTTGTTAGTATGGTGTTGTGATCTGTTGTCAGTATGGTGTTGTCAGTATGGTGTTAGTATGGTGTTGTCAGTATGGTGTTGTCTGTATGGTGTTGTCTGTATGGTGTTGTGATCTGTTGTCAGTATGGTGTTGTCAGTATGGTGTTGTCAGTATAGTGTTGTTAGTATGGTGTTGTGATCTGTTGTCAGTATGGTGTTGTCAGTATGGTGTTAGTATGGTGTTGTCAGTATGGTGTTGTCTGTATGGTGTTGTCTGTATGGTGTTGTGATCTGTTGTCAGTATGGTGTTGTCTGTATGGTGTTGTGGTCTTAATTTTTTTTTTACTAACGTCTGTTCTCCTTTTTTGTCTTTTGTCTTCTTCTTTTTCATCATCCTCTGTTTCTGCTGCTGTGTCCTTCACCACCACCACTGCTGCACACAAACTGACCAACATCACTCTGGTCACTTGACTACCTGGATGGACCCCCTACCCCCCTCCTCTTTCCCCCTCTATCTGCCCTCTCTCTCTCTTCTCTCTCTCTCCCATCTCTCTCTCTCTCTCTCTCCCCATCTCTCTCTCTCTCACGCTCCCTCACGCTCCCCATCTCTCTCACGCTCCCTCACGCTCCCATCTCTCTCACGCTCCCTCACGCTCCCATCTCTCTCACGCTCCCTCACGCTCCCCATCTCCCTCACGCTCCCTCACGCTCCCCATCTCTCTCTCTCTCTCTCTCTCTCTCTCTCTCTCTCTCTCTCTCCATCTCTCTCTCTCTCTCTCTCTCTCTCTCTCTCTCTCTCTCCCCATCTCTCTCTCTCTCTCTCTCTCTCTCTCTCTCTCTCTCTCTCTCTCTCTCTCTCTCTCTCTCTCTCTCTCTCTCTCCCCATCTCTCTCTCTCATCTCTCTCTCACCCCATCTCTTTCTCCCCCCATCTCTCTCTCTCCCCCCATCTCTTTCTCCCCCCATCTCTCTCTCTCTCACCCCATCTCTCTCTCTCTCACCCCATCTCTCTCTCTCTCACCATCTCTCTCCCCATCTCTCTCTCTCCCCCATCTCTGTCTGCCTGTCCCCACCCTTCCCCATACCAGCTCCATGCAGAGATCAGAGAGCACCCCACCACATCAGGTAAGCCACTGACCTTTGGAAGGGACAGGAAGGAGTGAGGCAGCGGTGAGAGGGCTCACAGGGGGCAACAGGCTAACGTCCTCCAACTCAACACCTAAATAGGACAAGGAGGCATTTGAAGATCGTGTTACAGTAGCCAGTAGTTTGTGTTTGCCTTAAACGAATGTCATGATATTGTCCATCACATGTATGGCTGAACAGTGCTGATCTAGTTTCACACTAGCTTTGGTATGGTTCTACAGTGCCCTGTTTTGGTGAGCCACAATATTTCCAATAGTCACTAACTCACTGAAATGTAACTTGCAGTTGTTGAGTTCACTATCTAGGTCTACGGCTGGCTGTGCCCCGTATGGCATTGAGTTTCCTAGGGGTGGCATTGAGTTTCCTATGGGTGGCATTGAGTTTCCTAGGGGTGGCATTGAGTTTCCTAGGGGTGGCATTGAGTTTCCTAGGGGTGGCATTGAGTTTCCTAGGGGTGGCATTGAGTTTCCTAGGGATGACATTGAGTTTCCTAGGGATGACATTGAGTTTCTTTGGGGTGGTCTTGCGACGGGTATACAGAGATGAGCAGTTTACAAAAGAGTAGAGAGTGCAGTGATGTGTCCTATAAAGAGCATTGGTGGCAAATCTGATGGCCGAATAGTAAAGAACATCTAGCTGCTCGAGAGCACCCATACCTGCCGACTGGTGGACTGTAACAGTAGACTGCTGTACTAAGACTCACTGGAAACCTTATTGACTGGTGGACTGTAACAGTAGACTGCTATACTAAGACTCACTGGAAACCTTATTGACTGGTGGACTGTAACAGTAGACTGCTATACTAAGACTCACTGGAAACCTTATTGACTGGTGGACTGTAACAGTAGACTGCTATACTAAGACTCACTGGAAACCTTATTGACTGGTGGACTGTAACAGTAGACTGCTGTACTAAGACTCACTGGAAACCTTATTGACTGGTGGACTGTAACAGTAGACTGCTATACTAAGACTCAATGGAAACCTTATTGACTGGTGGACTGTAACAGTAGACTGCTGCACTAAGACTCACTGGAAACCTTATTGACTGGTGGACTGTAACAGTAGACTGCTGTACTAAGACTCACTGGAAACCTTATTGAGTGGATTTTCCATTTAAGCGCGCTACTAGGCACAATGTGTTCTCTACCTAGGATGTTATTCATTAAATATGCTGTGTGTGCTTCACATACACTAAACCAAATCTAGTTAACCCTTAGCCATGGAGGTAAGAAGTGTTCTTACTATTCGGAGATATTCTCTGCTTTAATATGTTATGACGCTGCAGGGCGACGTTTCCGCTAGGTGCAAATCTTGGATCAGCTTCCCCTTCCCCAATCCTAACCTTAACCGTTAGTGGGGAAAATGCAACTCTAGGGGCAACTTCACCCTACTCCTCGTTAGATGGAGTCTTTGCAGCCGTGCCACTAGAGGGCACCGTGTAGTCATTATCATCACCAGTGAGGGAGGAAAACCTCTACTGCTCAGCAGATAAAAATGAATCTCTCTCTCCCTCCCTTTTCTCCCCCTTTCTCTCTCTTTCCCTTTTATCTCTCCCTCCCTCCCTCTCTCTTTCTTTCTCTTTCGCTCTCCTCCAGCTGCCTTAATTCCCAGTGATGACCCCATCCTATTGACCCCAGGGAGGATGAGCCAGCGAAGCCAGGGGAAGGAGCGAGAGAAGGAGAAGGAGAGAGAGAAGAGGGAAGAGAAGGAGAGAGAGAAGGAGAAGGAGAGAGAGAAGAGGGAAGAGAAGGAGAGAGAGAAGGAGAAGGACAGAGAGGAGAAGAAGGAGAAGGATGGGAGCCTCCATACCCCCAGCAGAGATCACCTCGCCAGCCCCTCTTCCCTCAGCCCGGGGCTCAGCTACACCCATGGTAAGACCACCTTCTTCCTCCAGGCACACTTTGCCCTCTAAGCACAGACCCAGGGTCAGGGATCTCTCAACCTCTGTACTAACCTCAGTATTCCTCAACCACAGTGTCCTCTGGAGATTGGTGGGCTCTGCTAGGCACCATGCAACCTTCAGGGTTGAAGCAGATACCATGGGAAGCCCAGAGGTTACCAATGCTCTAAGCAAATCTGATGTTTTTATTAAAACATTTGAGACTTGTATATGACAAGGCATGGGTGTGTTTTAAGGAGGTTTGGAAAGGTTTTTACCCTCCAAATGTCAAAAATAGTTCCTTCTACACTACAGTACATTCCTTCTGGGATGTTCCATTATCTATCACCAGGGGGAGCAGAAGCTTAAAGGAAAAACAAACATTTTTATTCTAGAGCACCTTCAAATCAAATGTGTCTGCATTCTATCAGAACAAGCAACACTTCTCTCAAAAGAGACCTGAGTGGTGCAGTTGCGGGGACTTATACAACTGGGTAACCAGTCGTTGCACAAAAGGAAATAATTCTGGGTTAGAACCATAATAATAAAATAAATACCCTGCTTTGAATATATGAGGGGCAGATGGTTGCATTGATATTGCTAGTACCTAGGTCTCTATACAGCTCTGGGATGTAGACTGGTAAATGACAGAAATTATTTGTATTAGCTAACTGAAAGCCAATACATCCAGTGTTATTTTCCTAGTGTCAGTTTCTCGGTTGTGGTTGTTGCTGTTTTGCTCTTCTGGATATAAGAATGTAGGCCGAGCGCTTCACAGGTAATGCCGTCCCAAAGGGCAGAGAATCCAATAAGGATGAAAGGCTGGGAGGCAACAATGCTGGTGATCTGTATCCTTTATTCAGTGTGAACAGACAGGCAGTGAACACGTGTGAAGGCCATCGTGACATTTAGTCTGTTGTTGGTCCAACGTCACTATACCCTCCGTTTATCATGACACCACATTGGATGCATCTCAAATGGCACCCTATTCTCTATTTAGTGCCATAGTAGTGCACTAAATGGGACGCAGCCATTAACTCTCTCATATTGTGTTCTCCGGATATCGTTTATTCAGAGGCATCAGACTATCAGTAGAGCTAATCATGGTGGTCCTCTTAAGGTCTCACAGTTTGGAATATTTCCTGCTGTTCAAGGGCCGTTTCAACTGTTGATTCTTGACGAATAGAACTTAGAAATGCCTGTTGACCTTCATACAGCTGTCTCATCATATCAGAACCCTGCATTAAAGGTACCGTTGCTCCATTGATTGTGTTTCATTTTGTTTTCTTTGGAAACAAGCGATGTAGTCTATAGCTTCAAAGTAAGTTTCAACTATAATGCTGTGCTCGTGGACTGTCGGTCCCTGGTGGGGCTGCCGTCAGGCTGAAACATAAACTACGGATCTGGGCTTTAAAGGCCAAAAAGTCCCTCCCCTCTTTAGATTCTGCCAAGTGTTCCTACTTACTTGAAAGAGGGGATGTGAATTCCTGTCCTAGTTCCACAACAAACGTTCTCTGTGAGAAGAATATGTTTCAGATAGGTTCAACTCTGAAGCCATCGCAACTCTTAAGCCCTGGGCCAGGTTTCCATGGTAACCCCCACTGCCTCATGTAGCCTCTTTATATTGTGAGGGAAATGATGCTGTATTGGTCTCAAACAGTGTTATATTGTGAGGGAAATGATGCTGTATTGGTCTCAAACAGTGTTGTATTGTGAGGGAAATGATGCTGTATTGGTCTCAAACAGTGTTGTATTGTGAGGGAAATTATGCTGTATTGGTCTCAAACAGTGTTATATTGTGAGGGAAATGATGCTGTATTGGTCTCAAACAGTGTTGTATTGTGAGGGAAATTATGCTGTATTGGTCTCAAACAGTGTTGTATTGTGAGGGAAATGATGCTGTATTGGTCTCAAACAGTGTTATATTGTGAGGGAAATGATGCTGTATTGGTCTCAAACAGTGTTGTATTGTGAGGGAAATTATGCTGTATTGGTCTCAAACAGTGTTGTATTGTGAGGGAAATGATGCTGTATTGGTCTCAAACAGTGTTGTATTGTGAGGGAAATGATGCTGTATTGGTCTCAAACAGTGTTGTATTGTGTTTGAAATGATGCTGTATTTGTCTCACACAGTGTTGTGTGGATCAAGATTGGAAAGGATGCTGTATTTTTCTCAAACAGTGTTGTGTGGATCAAGATTGGAAATGATGCATTCCATTTCAGCTTCTCTTGACCGGTTGACTGGCCCCCAACTTGCATGTTGTCAGCATATGTTTGTCTGCTCTGGTCCTGATCATTAGTCTGGCCATTCAAATATTTCATGACCTCACTAGTTGGATATGACCAAATAATTATGTTATTTGGATTCTACACAAAACTGATATTTATTCTGAATAGTACAAACCTGGATAATCAAAGCTTAGATAGTCTATAGACAGCAATAATGCCTAAAACACATTGTATGATATGGTATAAGGCGAGATTCCCTCTGCAGATAAAGGACAGCTAAATGCTCAGCTTGGTCATGGTCTCAAACAGTGTTGTATTGTGAGGGAAATACGGAGCTGCCTGCTGTTCTGCAGCTAAGACAGTCTGTACATGGACAGCCTACTAAGCAAGGCCTTTCTCCCTGCCCTGACACTGTTACACTAAAATAGACTCGGACCCACCATGTTGACTCTCATGGCAATACAAATCTGCTTTCCAGGCACTCTCTCTTTAACTGTCTCTATCTCCTTTCTCACCCTGGCCAGGTAGACGGACAGCAGGAGAGGTGGAGAGAGAGAGGAGGAGGGAGGGAGGGAACAGGTGGGGACAACCCGGATTTAGGCTCAGCCTCAGGGATTACACCCTGTCACCCAGGGTTAACATGGACGGGGACACCCGTCTGAACCAATCGCAGCCCTTTCCTACTTCCTGCCTGGCCATCCACCAATGGGAGGCGGTGTTTGGGGAGCTCAGAGTGTTTTTGCAGGGCCAGTTGGAGATCAGGAGAACCGGATGGACAATCTGAGGGTCTCTGGGCCTGGGCTCGCCCTGGATGTCTGTAGGCTGGGAAAGCACAGCTGGTGGGGAGACGTGTATATAATAATGTAGATAGAGCGGTTTCAGTTCACTGGTAAGGACATTTGTCTCCAATTGACCTTGGTTGGCATTCTCCTTACGTCGCCACGACGGCGGAAGGCAAGTACGGCCGAGTCATATTAAGATGGTCGTGTCTCTGTAGCTAAGCAGCTGCTGACGGAGATATGCAGCTTTGGCAGTGAATATGTAGCATTAGGAGCTAACAGAGAGATGTAACATTAGGAGCTAACAGAGATGTAGCATTAGGAGCTAACAGAGATTTAGCATTAGGAGCTAACAGAGAGATGTAGCATTAGGAGCTAACAGAGAGATGTAGCATTAGGAGCTAACAGAGATTTAGCATTAGAAGCGAACAGAGAGATGTAGCATTAGGAGCTAACAGAGAGATGTAGCATTAGGAGCTAACAGAGATTTAGCATTAGAAGCTAACAGAGAGATGTAGCATTAGGAGCTAACAGAGATGTAGCATTAGGAGCTAACACAGAGATGTAGCATTAGGAGCTAACATGGAGATGTAGCATTAGGAGCTAACGGAGAGATGTACCATTAGGAACTAACAGAGTGATGTAACATTAGGAGCTAACAGAGAGATGTAACATTAGGAGCTAACAGAGAGATGTAGCATTAGGAGCTAACAGAGAGATGTAGCATTAGGAGCTAACAGAGAGATGTAACATTAGGAGCTAACAGAGAGATGTAACATTAGGAGCTAACAGAGAGATGTAACATTAGAAGCTAACAGAGAGATGTAGCATTAGGAGCTAACAGAGATGTAGCATTAGGAGCTAACACGGAGATGTAGCATTAGGAGCTAACAGAGATTTAGCTTTAGGAGCTAACAGGGAGATGTAACATTAGGAGCTAACAGAGAGATGTAGCATTAGGAGCTAACAGAGATTTAGCATTAGAAGCTAACAGAGAGATGTAGCATTAGGAGCTAACAGAGAGATGTAGCATTAGGAGCTAACAGAGAGATGTAGCATTAGGAGCTAAGAGAGAGGTGCAACTTTGTCAGTGGAGATGCAGCATTAGGATCCTTATTTTGGTCTCTCCCATGCTTCTCCATCTGAAAGATCTGCCCTTCCTTTTAGAATCTCTGTTTTGTTGTCCTAGAATACTGTGTGTGTGGCTTCAACCTGTCCGGTGGGGATAGAATGAATGGAAGCAAAGCCGAGTTAAACAAGGACTATAAAGCAGCTAATAAGATTCAGCCATGTGCGCTGAAGCATAGCATGGATCTGTTTTCCCCAGCTCATCATAGACAACTATAGATAGCCTAGTGGTTAGAGCATTGGGCCAGTATCCGAAAGGTTGCTGGATCGAAACCCGAGCTGACGAGATAAAACAAATATGTCGTTCTGCCCCTGAGCAAGGCAGTTAACCCACTGTTCCCCGGGCGCCGAAGACGTGGATGTCATTTAAGGCAGCCCCCCTCATCTCTCTGATTCAGAGGGGTTAAATGCGGAAGACACATTTCAGTTGAATACATTCAGTTTGACAACTGATTAGGTATCCCCCTTTCCCTTATATACTGTAGAAGGATACTGTAAGGTACATAGCATGGATCTATATTCCCCAGCTCAGCATAGACTACTATATACTGTAAGGGAAGGATACAGTAGGGTACATCATAGACTACTATATATTGTTGAAGGATACAGTAAGGTATATCATAGACTACTATATACTGTAGAAGGATACAGTAAGGTATATCATAGACTACTATATACTACGGTTGCGGGCGGTGCAGTTGCCGTACCAGGCGGTGGAACAGCCCGACAGGATGCTCTCAATGGTGCATCTGTAAAGGTTTTTATGAGGTCTCTTTGCGTATAAGAAGTCTTGATGATGAATACACCAATAATGATTGGCATTGTCTGTCTTTTGGGTGCTTCACTGGGTCTGGCATTCACTGGAGTGGCTTTATCTCAGTGTGGCTCTCTGTACAGAGACCCCCCAGGCCCTCTAGTAATACTAACACCAGTGTTGTGTTACTGGTCATCTCGGATACCAGACCCAAATCTTACGTGTTCTAGCCTACCACTCGATTTATAGTCTGTCATGAGAGACTATGTTGTTACTATGGCCAGGACGATACTAGTATCTCAATATTTGGCTAAAATGAAAACACGAAACAGACCTGCTGTATGTAAAATATTGTGTCCTATAGCTTGGAAAATAAATAAATGTGATTCTGGATGACAACATAATGATTGTTTCCATCATTAGATCTGTTTTCCTAAAGAAGTTAAATCCTCTTGGTGTTTTGTTTCCTTGCCACGATACTAAGGAGTATAGTGATACTGGTATGGCCCTGATACACTCCGGGGCTACGGCCCTAATGGAACCCTATTAGAACCCTACCTATATAAAGTACTACTTTTGACCAGGGCACATGGGGCTCTGGTCAAACGTAGTGCACTTTTCTAGGGAATGGGGTGCCATTTGGGATGCAGTCTAGAGGATGCAGGTATCGGAACAGAGCAAGGCACTTAACCCTAATTGCTCCATGGTCGCGGGCAGTAATGGCTGATCCCTGGCCCTGACCCTACTCTCCAAGGATGTCTCAGGGGGGATAGGATATGCAAAAAATACATTTCTATTTCACACTACACAGGTTGCACACTTGTACATGTGTGAAACAGCAAAAATATAAGCACCCTCTATTTGACCTTTGACTTTGCTGTGACTACTACATAGCGACTACATCAAGTGAACTGGGCCGTAGAGGTTGTATTCAGAGAGGCTTGAGGTGACAGGACTCATTGTCTAGAGAGGGACCAAAGTTGTGGGGACTAACGTTGCTTTGAGAGGAAGAGTCATAAGCCCCCTTGTTCATTCCAGGAACATAGCTGAATAGATTTGACAAAATGTCACTTAATCTCAGTTTGGCTTTTACATGTTCCCATTCAGAAAGAGAAAATGTCACTATTTCTGCTCTGAAATCAGTGGTTATTTAGTCAGACTGTAGTGAGTCTGAGTGCTACAGATGTAGGATCTTAATTTGATAACTCTTTTGTTGCTGATAATTTTCCTGCCCAGCAGGAAATGCAAACTTGTAGTGTATTCGAGGGTTAAAATGGCTTCTAATGATTCTAAATTCCACTTTAAAATGTCAGACTTGATTTGCCCTAATGAATAATGTTTCAACCCACACAAAAAATGTCCATTAATTATAATCCAGATAATAATTCACATTATGAATTTACTGTTGCTGCAGGATTATGTTCTTGCTGTAACAAACTGGCTCAAATTAAGATCATACATCTGTAGTTAAAAGCACGGAACTGAAATGGATGTTAATTGATGACAGCACTGTTGACCTATGAGGAGATTAAAAGCCTGTCGTAAAGTACTTGATAGTGGATATTGCGTCTATGCATCTCAAAACTAGTGTTAATGAATAGCATATCAATTTATAGTGTGCTCATACGGCCATATGCCTACACTTTACCATAAATATCTATAGTGTTGATTCTTTCTTCTTCAGTGATATATCTACCTGCACATTTTGCAGGCTATAGCTAGAGTTCTTTTTTTAGTTCTTTTTTCTTTTTGAGTTCTTTTTTACCATGTTTAACTGGCCTTTCTGTTGGCCTGTTAGCCTGGGGGCTGGGTGGGGGGGATCATCAAGCACCCAAAGAGCTATGCATGCATGCTGCTAATATCTTCCTTCTCCGGAAGCTGTGGCATATGAGCCTGCCCCACTGCCCAGCTTTACTTGATTAAAGGGTTAGGTCACTCAAAAACTGCAAAGTGCATCATCACAGTTTATGCTCTGTACTGAAAGTACTCTAACTTGACTGCTGACCTGAAACATTTCCCGGGGGTTGTATTTACAGTGGACTAATGAACAAAATACAAAAATATAATTTTTGAGTGAAATATCCTTTTAAGTAAGAACAGCATACTGTTATTAACCCTTCCCCATTTCCCCCACCTAAACCTGTACGCTATGGAAACTCTTTCGGCTAGCCGGCATTACATTACAGTAATTAGCGAACAATGCAAATACCAGGCCAAGACTTCAATCAACGTTTGTTGACATTAGACATTAGTTAATGTAGCCTGAATGTAAACATAGCAGAGCACTCTACCCAGGAAATGCCCTATTTACTCAGGATTGCATTGCCCATCCAACTTGATACAGTATTTAGCTATTAGCTAGCATGAATATGACCATATATATGGTCATGGGTGTCAAGATGGTTGATGTTGAGTTCTTTGAGGTAAGTACCAGAACGTATCCATTGTTGCCACACCGTTTCCTATTAAGTACCAGGTAAGTACCCGTGGAAACATTACCTACTGTAAAATAAAGTGCTCCCTGTTGTTGCTCTACTTCCTGATATGCAGATTCCATGTGTTGTACTGTAATGGAGAACCATTGTTTCGTTCATCTTAATCCTGCATAAAGGGGCTAGTGTTACACACAGGGAGATGTGATAGCTATCCGTCTGTGTAAAAATACAGTGGACACTGTGGTCCGGTCACAGTGTAGGGTAGTTGCTCTAGATGCTGATCTTGGGTCAGTTTTGCCTTTATCCCACTATCTGGCTAAGGTTGGGGGAAGGGGGAGCTCAAATCAAATCAAATTTTATTGGTCACATACACATGGTTAGCAGATGTTAATGCGAGTGTAGCGAAATGCTTGTCCTTCTAGTTCCGACCGTGCAGTAGTATCTAACAAGTAAACTAACAATTTCACAACAACTACCTTATACACACAAGTGTAAAGGAATGATTAAGAAAATGTACATATAAATATATGGATGAGCGATGGCCGAACGGCATAGGCAAGATGCAGTAGATGGTATAGAGTACAGTATATACATATGAGATGAGTAGTGTAGGGTATGTAAACATTATATAAAGTGGCATTGTTTAAGTGACTAGTGATACATTACTACATTCAATTATTAATTATTAAAGTGGCTAGAGATTGAGTCTGTATGTTGGCAGCAGCCACTCAATGTTAGTGATGGCTGTTTAACAGTCTGATGGCCTTGAGATAGAAGCTGTTTTTCAGTCTCTAGGTCCCAGCTTTGATGCACCTGTACTGACCTCGCCTTCTGGATGATAGCGGGGTGAACAGGCAGTGGCTCGGGTGGTTGTTGTCCTTGATGATCTTTTTGGCCTTCCTGTGACATCGGGTGGTGTAGGTGTCCTGGAGGGCAGGTAGTTTACCCCCGGTGATGCGTTGTGCAGACCTCACTACCCTCTGGAGAGCCTTACGGTTGTGGGTGGAGCAGTTGCCGTACCAGGCGGTGATACAGCCTGACGGGATGCTCTCGATTGTGCATCTGTAAAAGTTTGTGAGTATTTTTGGTGACAAGGCACATTTCTTCAGCGTCCTGAGGTTGAAGAGGTGCTGTTGTGCCTTCTTCACCACACTGTCTGTGTGGGTGGACCATTTCAGTTTGTCCGTGATAGTACGCCTAGGAACTTAAAACTATTCACCTTCTCCACTACTGACCCCTCGATGTTGATAGGGGGGTGCTCCCTCTGCTGTTTCCTGAAGTCCACGATCATCTCCTTAGTTTTGTTGACGTTGAGTGGGAGGTTATTTTCCTGACACCACACTCCGAGGGCCCTCATCTCCTCCTTGTAGGCCGTCTCGTCTTTGTTGGTAATCAAGCCTACCACTGTAGTGTCGTCAGCAAACTTGATGATTGAGTTGGAGGTGTGCATGGCCACGCAGTCATGGGTGAACAGGGAGTACAGGAGAGGGCTGAAAAGGCACCCTTGTGGGGCCCCGGTGTTGAGGATCAGCGGGGTGGAGATGTTGTTTCCTACCCTCACCACTTGGGGGCAGCCCGTCAGAAAGTCCAAGACCCAGTTGCACAGGGCGGGGTCGAGACCCAGGGTCTCAAGCTTAATGACGAGTTTGGAGGGTACTATGGCGTTAAATGCTGAGCTGTAACCGATGAACAGCATTCTTACATAGGTATTCCTCTTGTCCAGATGGGTTAGGGCAGTCTGCAGTCTGATTGCGATTGCGTCGATCTAGCTGATCCTAGATCTGTACCTATGGGAAACTTCACTCCAGGGCGACTATTGTGGTCAGTCGCTAAAATGCTAATCTGTTCAAGGCACATTAGCTGATGACTGTCCAGTCACTTATGTTTCTGTACACATGCATAGCCTTGCATCATGTATTATGTGTTGGCCTGGACTATCTTTATCTCAGACGGCAAAACTGACGAAAGATCAGCATCTAGAGCAACTTTACCCTACACTGTGACCGTGAAGCATCTGTTTCTCAAACTAGACACTCTAATGTACTTGTCCTCTTGCTCAGTTGTGCACCAGGGCCTCCCACTCCTTTTCTATTTTGTTTAGAGCCAGTTTGCGCTGTTCTGTGAAGGGAATAGTACACAGCGCTTTACGAGATCTTCAGTTTCTTGGCAATTCCTCGCATGGAATAGCCTTCATTTCTCAGAACAATAATAGACTGACGAGTTTCAGAAGAAAGTTATTTGTTTCTGGCCATTTTGAGCCTGTAATCAAACCCACAAATACTGATGCTCCAGATACTCAACTAGTCTAAAGAAGGCCAGTTTTATGGCTTCTTTAACAGCAAAACAGTTTTCAGCTGTGCTAACATAATCGCAGAAGGGTTTTCTAATGATCAATTAGCCTTTTAAAATGATAAACTTGGATTAGTTAACACAACGTGCCATTGGAACACAGGAGTGATGGTTGCTGATAATGGGCCTCTGTACGCCTATGTAGATATTCCACCGTTTCCAGATACAATAGTCATTAAAATAAAATATAATAATAATATTTAACCAGGTAGGCTAGTTGAGAACAGGTTCTCATTTACAACTGCAACCTGGCCAAGATAAACATTAACAATGTCTACACTGTATTCCTGATCAATTTGATTTTAATGGACAAAACATTTGCTTTTCTTTAAAAAACAAGGACATTTCTAAGTGGCCCCAAACCTTTGAACAGTAGTGTAAGTAGACCCAGGCTATTGACCTGGACTATCTTTATCTTCTGATATGTTTACCCAGGCTATTGACCTGGACTATATTTATCTCCTGATATGTTTACCCAGGCTATTGACCTGGACTATCTTTATCTCCTGATATGTTTACCCAGGCTATTGACCTGGACTATTTTTATCTCCTGATATGTTGACCCAGGCTATTGACCTGGACTATCTTTATCTCCTGATATGTTTACCCAGGCTATTGACCTGGACTATTTTTATCTCCTGATATGTTGACCCAGGCTATTGACCTGGACTATCTTTATCTCCTGATATGTTGACCCAGGCCAGTAGTGTGGATATGGTGGACACGTGTAGAATGCCTGGGGACTTTGTTTGGCTGACCCAATATTTGTCTGCAAACACTGACCTAATGTGGGTACTCCCTTAACACTGACCTAATATGGGTACTCCCTAAACACTGACCTAAAATGGGTACTCCCTAAACACTGACCTAATATGGGTACTCCCTAAACACTGACCTAATATGGGTACTCCCTAAACACTGAACTAATATGGGTACTCCCTAAACACTGACCTGATATGGGTACTGCCTAAACACTGACCTAATATGGGTACTACCTAAACACTGACCTAATATGGGTACTCCTTAAACACTGACCTAATATGGGTACTCCCTAAACACTGACCTAATATGGGTACTCCTTAAACACTGACCTAATATGGGTACTCCCTAAACACTGACCTAATATGGGTACTCCCTAAACACTGACCTAATATGGGTACTCCTTAAACACTGACCTAATATGGGTACTCCCTAAACACTGACCTAATATGGGTACTCCCTAAACACTGACCTAATATGGGTACTCCTTAAACACTGACCTAATATGGGTACTCCTAAACACTGACCTAATATGGGTACTCCTTAAACACTGACCTAATATGGGTACTCCCTAAACACTGACCTAATATGGGTACTCCCTAAACACTGACCTAATATGGGTACTCCCTAAACACTGACCTAATATGGGTACTCCTTAAACACTGACCTAATATGGGTACTCCCTAAACACTGACCTAATATGGGTACTCCTTAAACACTGACCTAATATGGGTACTCCCTAAACACTGACCTAATATGGGTACTCCTTAAACACTGACCTAATATGGGTACTCCCTAAACACTGACCTAATATGGGTACTCCCTAAACACTGACCTAATATGGGTACTCCTTAAACACTGACCTAATATGGGTACTCCCTAAACACTGACCTAATATGGGTACTCCTTAAACACTGACCTAATATGGGTACTCCTAAACACTGACCTAATATGGGTACTCCTTAAACACTGACCTAATATGGGTACTCCTAAACACTGACCTAATATGGGTACTCCTTAAACACTGACCTAATATGGGTACTCCTAAACACTGACCTAATATGGGTACTCCTAAACACTGACCTAATATGGGTACTCCTTAAACACTGACCTAATATGGGTACTCCCTAAACACTGACCTAATATGGGTACTCCTTAAACACTGACCTAATATGGGTACTCCCTAAACACTGACCTAATATGGGTACTCCTTAAACACTGACCTAATATGGGTACTCCCTAAACACTGACCTAATATGGGTACTCCTTAAACACTGACCTAATATGGGTACTCCCTAAACACTGACCTAATATGGGTACTCCTAAACACTGACCTAATATGGGTACTCCCTAAACACTGACCTAATATGGGTACTCCTTAAACACTGACCTAATATGGGTACTCCTTAAACACTGACCTAATATGGGTACTCCCTAAACACTGACCTAATATGGGTACTCCTTAAACACTGACCTAATATGGGTACTCCTTAAACACTGACCTAATATGGGTACTCCTAAACACTGACCTAATATGGGTACTCCTAAACACTGACCTAATATGGGTACTCCCTAAACACTGACCTAATATGGGTACTCCCTAAACACTGACCTAATATGGGTACTCCCTAAACACTGACCTAATATGGGTACTCCCTAAACACTGACCTAATATGGGTACTCCCTAAACACTGACCTAATATGGGTACTCCCTAAACACTGACCTAATATGGGTACTCCCTGTTGTTTGATTCGTTTCTTAAAAAGGTCATTTATTAATTTGCACCAGCTGAACTTTCCTTTGAGGGAGCAGGGTTAATTAGGCCTAGGATTTTGAATTATACATACTTCAGAACGTCTTAATTACCTGTGTTAATTAGCCTGTTTGCGTCCCAAATGGCTCCCTATTCCCTGTAAAATGCACTACTGTTGATCTGTCCCTATAGGGGTCTGGTCAGAAGTAGTGCACTATGTCAGAAATAAGGTAACATTTGGGACACGCTTTCTTTCCTTCCAAGGGTCGCCGAGCACCGCTGTGACATCAGCGCTCGCTTACAGGACTCGGGAGCTGTTATCAAAGCGGTTGTTTGCCTCGTCTCTAAACAGACAGGGATGGAATGACGCCGTCCATTCGAAAATATAGATAACAAGCCTTAATTGGCCAGAGGGCACTGAAGGGCCGCAGCTGTTGACAGAACAAACAAGGAAACATTAGGAGGGAAGGGTCAGTTGAATGGGATTGGAGGATGCCAGGAATCTTGTGGATGGAAAAACAGCAATGCTCTGGAGATTCTATTTCGACAATAAGGACCAGGTGGGGCCTATTGGTTTTCACAGAGATAACCATTGGTGCTCTTTGAGACTCTTTTTCTCAATGCACCTACTTCTCTTGTACCCTTTTGTTCTGGGCCTGCAACAGACCTTTCTTCTGGACTAAATGTTCTTACAGCATTGTCAGGGTGACTGGGGCAGCACAATCTTCTTAACCTGTTCCTGGTGCCAGTCTTCTCCTAGCTGAGCGTCTGAACTGTCCCCTTGAGATTGCAGTCCCAGAGATCAATATCTTGAGCGGGGGAAATATTGATCAACTGTCCCATAGCCATTTCTGTTGTGTGACCTGGGTTATACAGTATCATTATGAGAATTGGTATTAACAGCATGTTATTTAGTTGACTTTATTACACGTTTACTGGGTGTCCCTGAGGGTATTGTCTTGAAGACGCTGTTTCACAGTGTTCGTTATCCATTAGTTCACTCCAAATGCTACTCATGTCATGCTGGTTGCTAGTGGACTGACCAAATGGTAAACTACAGGTCAGAAAATAGTTTTTGGATCCTTCAACATACAATGTTTTTGACAGGTAGAATGGACTGTGGTCCTGAAACATAAACGGCCTTGATTGCAGTGCACAGAGCTACAGATGAGAAAAATAGGGAAGTAAATAATAGCCACTTATGGCTCAGGATTTTACAGTAACAGGCTTGGTATTCTACCTGAGGGGCTCAGTAACAGGCTTGGTATTCTACCTGAGGGGCTCAGTAACAGGCTTGGTATTCTACCTGAGGGGATCAGTAACAGGCTTGGTATTCTACCTGAGGGGCTCAGTAACAGGCTTGGTATTCTACCTGAGGGGCTCAGTAACAGGCTTGGTATTCTACCTGAGGGGATCAGTAACAGGCTTGGTATTCTACCTGAGGGGATCAGTAACAGGCTTGATATTCTACCTGAGGGGATCAGTAACAGGCTTGGTATTCTACCTGAGGGGCTCAGTAACAGGCTTGGTATTCTACCTGAGGGGATCAGTAACAGGCTTGGTATTCTACCTGAGGATCAGTAACAGGCTTGGTATTCTACCTGAGGGGCTCAGTAACAGGCTTGGTATTCTACCTGAGGGGCTCAGTAACAGGCTTGGTATTCTACCTGAGGGATCAGTAACAGGCTTGGTATTCTACCTGAGGGCTCAGTAACAGGCTTGGTATTCTACCTGAGGGGCTCAGTAACAGGCTTGGTATTCTACCTGAGGGGCTCAGTAACAGGCTTGGTATTCTACCTGAGGGGCTCAGTAACAGGCTTGGTATTCTACCTGAGGGGATCAGTAACAGGCTTGGTATTCTACCTGAGGGGATCAGTAACAGGCTTGGTATTCTACCTGAGGGGCTCAGTAACAGGCTTGGTATTCTACCTGAGGGGATCAGTAACAGGCTTGATAGTCTACCTGAGGGGATCAGTAACAGGCTTGGTATTCTACCTGAGGGGCTCAGTAACAGGCTTGATATTCTACCTGAGGGGCTCAAAGGAATTTATTGGCCAGACAAGCGTTGGGGAAATCAACCAGCCAGTTTGGTCTTTGTGTCAGTGTCAGGGGAATACGATAGGGCATGCGGAGAGTTTGTCGAAGAGAGGCTTCATTCCGTCCTCACAGGCAGGGTCAATAGAGACTGGCTTTATTACAAGTAGACGTGTCACTAATGTGGGTGTGTGTGTGTTAGTGTCTAGTGTGTGTGTTTAGTATGTGGTAGCAGGTTTCTGAGTGCTGTAGCTGGAGTTGTCAGTCAGATGTGCAGGATTATGCCGCACACACTCACACACTGTGAGAAAGAGCGTGAGCAGGAAGAGAGGGGGAATATTCATCTGAGCTGTGTTGTTCAAGAAGAAGGGAAAGTGATTTAGGAGGAGATACCATGAGAGGAGATACCACGAGAGAGCGGCAGATAGCCTAGCGAGTAAGAGCGTTGGGCCAGTAACCGAAAGGTCGCTGGTTCGAATCAACGAGCCGACCAGGTGAAATGGTTTGACAAAGTGCCCTTGAGCAAGGCACTTAGCCTATATTGCTTCTGTAAGTCGCTGTGGAAAAGAGCTTCGGCCAAATTATTACAATGTAAAAATTAGGAGATACCACGCAGAGAAATACAAAGTGTACAGAGAGGAGAAAATTAAAGACTTACAAAAAACGAGAGGGAAAGAGAGGACAAGGAGAGGGAGACAGGAGGAGGGAGACAGTGGTTGGCAGTGAGAAAAGTAGAGCTGTTCATTGATAGAAGCAAAGAGAAAGAGGGGTAACAGGCTGTTGCATGGAGTAGGCTAGATAATATGCAACTCTTCTGTACACTGCTGGTGCATGGAGTAGCAGGGGGAGGGACTCTGTTGATTCGTCAGCGTAGTACTCAGAGCCTTCTCCCCTTGCACTCACTCTCTCACACACACACAGACAGGAGAGAGAGCGAGAGGGAGAAAGAGAGGGTGGGAACAAGAGTGAGGGAGGGAGAAAGCGATAAATTGTGCTGCACTGGTTTGAGGGCCTTGAGACTGAGTTGCTGTGCTTGCTGTGTCCTGTGTGTGTGCCTGGCTGCGGGCGATCAGATCTGAGCATTTCGCGGTCAGCGGCTTCGCCCTCCTTGGCCCCCGCTGATCCCCAGCAGGCCCTCCTCAGGCCCCCCCCCGGGCTCTCGCCGGCCCAATGATGAAGGAGGGAGCGCTGTGCCGTCGCCGCTTCTCAACGTGCGGCACGACCAGCTCGCCGCGGCCCCCACACCCCGACGGACGCAAGCTCATCCGCAACGCTTCTTTCGGGGGCTACAACGAGCTGTCGCCCCTCTCGCTGCCAGGTGGGTGTGGTAGTTGAGTTGGTTTTGGACCCCTCACCCTTCCCCTCCAGTCTGATGAGGAGCCTGCCCTGCCGCGGGCTCTTCTACACCCAGCTTGTTGTAGGCTAGCTGTTGCTTTGAGTAGTACCCTCTGTTCTGTAGCTACCCCTAGATACTGGTTGTGGACGGTAACTGTGTTGTTATTTGAAGGTCTATTGTGTTCTGGATGCACACTTGTAGCAATATTGGAACTACAGGTATACTGTTGCTGTAGTGGTGTCTCTGTAGCAGAGTTACCTGTGTGCTTGTTCCCTATAGAGTCGTAACCCCTAGATACTGGTTGTGTACTGTGACTGTTATTTCAGATACGAATGTGCGGAAGGTTATTGTTTTCAGTATACTGAGTTTCTTAGAGTTTTGAATTCTTATATTTGAGTATACTTTTAATACATATTTTTCCTTGTATAGAAATGTACTCAGGCATATACAAATGTATTATATCGTACTCGGTAGCCCGAGTAACTGTGCGCTGCTTTAGAGTGGCCGTCCACCTGAGCGTGAGATCGACAGGGCTTTCACAGAACGTCAAGTGAGTGTCATGTTTTTAGCCTGTCAGCCTGTCAGCCACCGAGCCGGCACAGCCTCCATTCATCTCTGTTGAAGACTGTCTGAGAGGCTCTCTCCCTGCCAGGAGCGCTGCAGGTTTTTCACAAAGATTGCCTATTCACCGGAGACGGCTGGTACAGGCTGGTTGCATTCTCTCTTTCTCTTCAGCCAAATGTAATCTCAATAAAAATAGGTACGTGATACTTTTTCCTTATTATCAACGAACATTACATTTCAGCGTCAGGTTCATCAGGTTGTATATAGCTTAACCTATCAAAAGTTTATCTGCCATTTTGGAGACGATCTCCACACAGTTTCATCGGTGCTCCAGCTTCTCTGCCCATAGATCATTGTGACTGTACGGCTGGGGCCTGTTGGCTGGGCTCTGGTCCCCCCCTCTTTCAGGGCTACCTGGGGCTAGCTTCTCCACAGGAGGTGCCAGTGAGGGGCCAATGACTCAGCAGATTAACCTGGGCGGCAGCCTATTAATAGACCAATCACGTGCACCAAAAAGATAGCTCCTAGCCCACGACCACTCGTTTGAAATATTATCCATCCCAAAGATTAAGCAGCTTTGTCTGGCCAGCAGCACTGGCAGCGTAGCCAAGGAGGATCCGGTCCATGCCGACTGCCAATGAACACTCCCCTGTTTTTGTGTTGTTGTTGCTAGCCGTTGTTTGCAGGCTGAACATTAATTGGTTTTGGAGGTCAGGAATGGGGAAATGGAGAAAGGGTGGAATTGTGGTGCTCTGCTAGCTCTGTTGACAACGGAATGGCAGTACGGATTTATTTTTAATGAACCTTTATTTAAGCAGGGAGTCATGCTGAGACCACGGTCTCTTTCGCAGATGAGCCCTGCAGCAGATGAGCCCTGCAGCAGATGAGCCCTGTAATTTGGATCACCCCTGGGTCAGAGTAACCATTGCAGCACGTCATTACAAAGTGATTACAGGGGTTGCATCCCAAATGGCTCCCTATTAATTGGTCAAAAGTAGTGCACTATATAGGGAATAGGGTGCCATTTGGGACCATTGCCAGTCTCGCCATGTGATGACAGGCTGCATCGCTTGCTTCCTTAAAGGGGCAATCTTCAGTTCAAACCGTAACAAACCACTGTTTTGGTCAGAATGCTGAGGGATGGGTCTGGAGAAATGTAACCACTCTCAAATTAATAGACAGAGCTACCGATTCAACAGACCATCCATGAGATCAAAATGATAGTTTTAACCTCTGGAGATACATCAGAACCCAAAAGCTTATATTTGTGGAGTTCTGATGGGGTAAGAAGGTTGAACTATGCTCAAGAGGCATTTGTAAATGTATATCCTTCAACAATCAATGGACACATACTCATTCAAGGGTTTTTCTTTACTTTTACTATTTTCTAGATTCTATAATAATAGTGAAGACATCAAAACTATGAAGTAACACATGTAGTAACCAAACAAGTGTTAAACAAATCAAAATATATTTTATATTTGAGATTATTCAAAGTAGCCACCCTTTGCCTTGATGACAGATTTGAACATTCTTGGTGTCTTCACTATTATTCTACAATGTAGAAAATAGTCAAAATAAAGAGAAACCCTTAAATGAGTAGGTGTTTCCAAACTTTTTACTGGTACTGTATATATTTAATTCAAAAGTCAAATAATGGGTGTAGCAATCCAGCAGATTACCCGTCTGTTGTCCGTCTTGCAAAGGAAATGTGTATTTTGACCCCTCCCACTGTCCTGTGGACGTGGCAAAATGACTTCTGAAGTAAATGGTACAACAGGTTTTAGGAGTAATACCGGTCTCTTTAAAAACTCCAGAGATAGTTACAGGCCCGCCTCACACTGTAGCACTGCACTATGCTTTCCCACTGGGCAGAATTAAGAACATTACCTTTTAATGATGTCATTTTCTGTTTGTAAACTGGTTTTCTGATTGAGAATGTCTAATGATGTCATGCAGATTATAGCCAACTGGTCTCTGTTACAACCAGGGAAAGATGTCATATTTACTTTGTTATCTGGTCAGGTAACCAGATTACAACCAGAAAGAGATGTCTTTTTCTGGTTGCTAAATAGACTGTTTACCAAAAGATGTCTTAATGACATCATTGCAACCACTTTGGCACACAGTTCCTTTTCTGCTCCATGCTGCACCGTGCTGCTCCATGCTGCTCCGTGCTGCTCCATGCTGCTCCGTGCTGCTCCATGCTGCTCCGTGCTGCTCCATGCTGCTCCATGCTGCTCCGTGCTGCTCCATGCTGCTCCGTGCTGCTCCATGCTGCACCATGCTGCTCCATGCTGCACCGTGCTGCTCCATGCTGCTCTGTGCTGCTCCATGCTGCTCCATGCTGCTCCATGCTGCTCCGTGCTGCTCCATGCTGCACCGTGCTGCTCCATGCTGCACCGTGCTGCTCCATGCTGCTCTGTGCTGCTCCATGCTGCTCCATGCTGCTCCATGCTGCTCTGTGCTGCTCCATCCTGCTCCATCCTGCTCTGTGCTGCTCTATCAGACCCAGAGTCAAAATGGTTATGGTGACCTTGTTGCCATGGCAAATGAAAAGCAAACAGCATACCTGCCTGCACACAGATTTATGCCCCCAAAACTCAACATTGAGGCTTTATCCTAGTGCGTATAGCAGGCAATGTTTTCACCCTTCCCCAATTGTCGTCAAGCCAGCTGTTGCTAGGGAACCTTTCAGTTCTTCCCGAAAACATGGCGTCAGTGTTCGTCAAAGCTGTCATGCCTTGTGTGTGTGTGTGCACTCCATCCATAGACATGGCAAAAACACACACACACACAGAATGTACATGCTCCTCTACCAACACTTGACTGTCTTATATAATAATCCATCCCTAAAGAACATCATATCTGTTGTTCAGGGTGCAAGTACGGTGCCATGCCCCCCCCCCCTCACAGCATCATGGTACGGACCATCTCACTGGGACTGGATGGAAAACGGATGCTTGTGGTTGGTTCCACATCATCATCCTCAAAGGGGTGTTTATATTCACTTTAGTTATGGAGAAGAGGGAACAAAGAACTCTGACTGTTGAAATGTTATTTTGGTTAGCATTGGTACACCCTCAGTGGGTAGTCAGAAACCACAAGCATCCGTTTTTCAGGGGAAAAGCAGAGAACAGGTGAAGCCTGAAAACTTTTGTCTTCCGTTTTTAGCTGACCCGCTCAGGCGTTTCCTTTTACGCCTGCTACGTTAGGTTAGACAAACGACAAACAAACAAATCTCACTGTTGAAAGGCCATTTTGGTTAGCATTGGTTTGCGTTGGTTAGCATTAGTGTTCAGTGACGAGACTTTCTTGTTTTCTTGTCAGCCTAAGTTCTAGGTTTATCTAGGGAGAATGTTGAGTGTTTCTTTGGAGGAAAAGTAGAGAGAAATGTGAAGCATAAGCATAAGGCCTTATAAACCAGTGGTTTATGCTCCCTTTGCAATCACTGGGGCTTGTCTCTCTCCCCAGTTTTATTTCTAGTCAGATTGACTTTTCATTACCAAATTCATTAATATTCACATGATTTTACCTGCAAGGTGTTTGTTAAAGCGTCATCAATCTCTTTACAATCTAAACGATTGAATGACATCAGTAGGATTTCAGACAAAAACTGCGAATTTGTTTGTGTGCTCTCATCCAGCATTAGATATGTTCAATCATAATGACACACACACCAGGGTTTCCGTTAGCCAGTAATAGCCGGCTTTTATCCCCCCCAAAAAACTATTAAAAGCCGAGAAATAAAATTGGTGCCGGCCAATTGTCCCCCAAAAATATAATGACCCTATTGTGAAATAATGAATTTTATCCTATTCAATGGCGATTATAGCATGTCAATCTTGGTGGGTCAAACTGCCAGCAAAGCCATTACACAGCACAGCACAACAATGAACAATACATTAATTGCACTACAACGGTGACAAACAGTTCCCACCAACTTCTTCTTTTCAGCACCATGGAGTGAATCCTTACCACTACTACACCTGGCTATCAGCGGAGCCTTGTCTGGCAGCCAAACAGTTCATTCAGCCTCATTTACTGTCTTTAAAAAAAACATAGCTGATAAGTTGATGTACAAACTATGGAGTAAGGGGACGATGAGTGTATAAGAGGCAATCCGTAATTTCGATTTTAAGACATTCATTAGCGAGCTAGGACGGACGTAGTCAATATAACTATTTGTTCAGCACTTTTGAAATGTACACCAACAGAATTCAGAACATGAGCTGTTTTACAGTATTCTCCCTGTACAACAAGTCAGAACCATAGGATAAATAAAGGGAGCATATCAGCAGACAATGAAAGGTCTTACAATATTCAATGATTACATATCTCTAAAACAGGCTATAGGCTACATGTGGACCACCAAGTCAGAACAGTAGGCTGTTATGATGGGGAAAGGGACCAAATTATTAGGGTGAGGCACATTTGCTTCTAACAGCTTACTACACAACATACACTTAGTATTACTTTCTTAGCTACAGTATACATATCTCCCTGGCGTGTTACATCATTTATGCAGCAGCATACAAGACATTTTTGGACTCCCCTTGTTGTGCTGTCCTCACTTGAACAAGAAGGTGGCGCAGCGGCCCTTTGTGGGCAAATTTTGTCATCAAACTTGTAACTCTATGGCAGCACCCAAGGGGCTTGAATTTTCAAGCTCTACCCGTAGATTTTGCGGTGATTTAGTGTCCCCATGAGTGACAGAACACTAAGGCAATCACGGCGCAACTAGAGAATGTTGTGTTGTGCAGTGGCTTTGCTGGCATGCATCTAAAAACAATTGGGGGAGTTTGCCCCACCAAGATTTACATGCCAAAATCGCCACTGTAATAAGATATAATATAATGGTTTGAAACCTTGAACGTTTTACTACATATTATGAGGCATGTCTTGCCTTGCTTCAAAGTAGCCAAAATCCAACCAAACGTGCAGGCAGTTATTGTATAGACTTCCATATGCCATTGCAACCAGTAGCCTATTTCTCTCATGTTCTATTGTTTTTCAAAGCATCTTTCTTTCATTGTCCTGTAGCCAAAGACACAATCCTGGTCATATTAGCAACCCAGGCTAGTTGTCTTTAGATCTCCCGCCTTTCAACATTTCTACCAGATATTTTCATCTCGGTCTCATGAAACCGCTTGCATGTGCGGTGTGCTTTTGACTGTTTTCCGCTAATTGCGTTATGGAAGGAACATTCGCGCATAGCCTACTGCCTTGTGTTTATAATGTGTAGAAATAATATATAATAATCCATCCCTAAAGATCTGTTGCATGAACCTCATTGCTTGTTAACGTTCTTGGGGGATGTAGCCTAGGCCTACTGGTTGGATGAATTTGGGATCTATCGTCCCACAACGGCCCCAGTCTGTTTAGAATAGGCTATTTCTTTCTCACACAGAACAACAAGCTGACCATTATAATAGGTAAACCTTTCCACTATGGGGGGATAGTAGATTAACATAGGCAAGTGATTCTGCTGTTCATTACTGGTCTTGTTTGCTGAGGAAAAGAAATATCTCCAAAGTGCACATTCCAATTCGGTAAGAAGGACGCACGCCATTGCATCCTGAAGCATGTTCTCTTAAGATTAATTACCATAATGTAAATGTGATTTCTGTCATTCTGAGCACTGTGTGTCGACGCCCTAATCAGGTTAGCACCGCACCCAATGCATGTCTGGTAATTTAAAATGCTGCCGGTCAAAAACCCTGACACACACAAAGATGCCTCATCAGAAACTCCTCAGCCAAATAACCTAACATCCCTCTAATGTCCCATATCCTTAAAGGGAGGTGATATATCAAATGGATTTAATTTGAATGAATAAACATTGTCTGGCCCTGCTAGACAGTTGGCTCAACCTATCCAGACAGATAGTCGTCATTTAACAAAGTAGATGGATGACAGTAAGGTTTACAGAGAGCTTTGTGTCAACCAGTCAGCCATTCTCTCTAGCACATCTCTCCATAGAGCCTTCAGAATGAGAGCTTCCCAAATGACACCCTATAACCGATGTAGTGCACTGCTTTTGACCAGAGCTCTATCAAAAGTAGTGCACTACGTAGGGAATAGGGTGTCCTATCTTTTTCTTCTCCTTCCCTTTGCTTCTCTTTTTCTCGATCCCTTCTCTGTTTCTCTCAGAAGTTTGTCGCAGAGCAAGATGACTGTAGTGCTAGTCAGTCAGGGCACTGCTTGCGTGTGTGACTGTAGGTGTTCACACTGTTTACATCAACTAACTCAACTATCAACACTTGATGACATACTGTAGGGCACATCCAATCAATACATTCAAGAGGTGGATTACATTCAGATATGACAGACATTCATCTTGGTAGCTACAACAAAGTACAGGACACCATTCATTCATCACTACTCACACCAAAAAAATCATTGTGGTAATTAGGGCACACCTTAGCAAAACGTTTCAAAATTGCCATTTTTTACCAGACTTACCCTGGTAGTTCATTCCGTTTGGTGCCTACTGAGCAGGACCCAGCCAGGTGCACACCTAACAAGGACGCTGTATAGCCTTCTATAATCAATCCTCAGGGATAGAAGAGAAACCAATGATAAACATTTCAGTGAATCACTGCCATGACTCAGCCTTTCCAACATCAATAACATTTTAATAGGACCATGGCACTCTGTTCCCTTTGCACTGCGCTCCTCTTGACTAGGGCCCACAGGGTATGGGGTGCCATTTTGGGACAAACGCCATCTCTTCTTGGTGAGACTGACAGTGCAAATTTGATTTGCAGCTGTAGGCACACTGATCGCCCTCTGACTTCCGACCTTGTTAGAACCAGGAAAAGACCTAGGTGGACCTGGCAAGAGATCAGCAGGAAGTAGTCAGCGTAAACACATTAAACAAGAACACAGTACATTAAAAACAGTTACAATGATCAATGACATGTTCTGCTATAAGAGCTTTACTCTACTCAGCAAACTGGATGCAGTCTATCACAGTGCCATCCGCTTTGTCACCAAAGCCCCTTATACCACCCACCACTGCGACCTGTATGCTCTAGTCGGCTGGCCCTCGCTACATACTCGTCGCCAGACCCACTGGCTCCAGGTCATCTACAAGTCCCTGCTAGGTAAAGCCCCGCCTTATCTCAGCTCGCTGGTAACCATAGCAGCACCCACCCGTAGCACTCGCTCCAGCAGGTATATCTCACTGGTCACCCCCAAAGCCAATTCCTCTTTTGGCCGCCTTTCCTTCCAGTTCTCTGCTGCCAATGACTGGACTGAAGTACAAAAATCGTTGAAACTGGAGACACTAGTTTTAAGCACCAGCTGTCAGAGAAGCTCACAGATCACTGCACCTGTACATAGCCCAACCAACTACCTCATCCCCTACCGTAGTCATTTATTTATCTTGCTCCTTTGCACCCCAGTATTTTTACTTTGCACATTCATCTACTGCACATTTACCATTCCAGTGTTAAATTGCTATACTGTAGTTACTTTGCCACAATGGCCTATTTATTGCCGTATGTTCCTCATTTGCACACATTGTATATAGATTTGTTTTTTTCCCTACTGTATTATTGACTGAGTGTTTGTTTACTCCAATGTGTAACTATGTGTTGTTGTATGTGTTGAACTGCTTTCCTTTATCTTGGCCAGGTCGCAGTTGTAAATGAGAACTTGTTCTCAACTTGCCTACCTGGTTAAATAAAGGTGAAATAAAAAAAAAAAAAACTCAGACAGTATACTGCATGTAGCTTACTGACTAGCCTTTTATAGGACTAACATCATGTAGCCTACTGACTAGCCTTTTATAGGACTAACATCATGTAGCCTACTGACTAGCCTTTTATAGGACTAACATCATGTAGCCTACTGACTAGCCTTTTATAGGACTAACATCATGTAGCCTACTGACTAGCCTTTTATAGGACTAACATCCTGTAGCCTACTGACTAGCCTTTTATAGGACTAACATATAGACTACTGACTAGCCTTTTATAGGACTAACATCATGTAGCCTACTGACTAGCCTTTTATAGGACTAACATCATGTAGCCTACTGACTAGCCTTTTATAGGACTAACATATAGACTACTGACTAGCCTTTTATAGGACTAACATCATGTAGCCTACTGACTAGCCTTTTATAGGACTAACATCATGTAGCCTACTGACTAGCCTTTTATAGGACTAACATATAGACTACTGACTAGCCTTTTATAGGACTAACATCATGTAGCCTACTGACTAGCCTTTTATAGGACTAACATCATGTAGCCTACTGACTAGCCTTTTATAGGACTAACATCATGTAGCCTACTGACTAGCCTTTTATAGGACTAACATCATGTAGCCTACTGACTAGCCTTTTATAGGACTAACATCATGTAGCCTACTGACTAGACTTTTATAGGACTAACATCATGTAGCCTACTGACTAGCCTTTTATAGGACTAACATATAGACTACTGACTAGCCTTTTATAGGACTAACATCATGTAGCCTACTGACTAGCCTTTTATAGGACTAACATCATGTAGCCTACTGACTAGACTTTTATAGGACTAACATCATGTAGCCTACTGACTAGCCTTTTATAGGACTAACATATAGACTACTGACTAGCCTTTTATAGGACTAACATCATGTAGCCTACTGACTAGCCTTTTATAGGACTAACATCATGTAGCCTACTGACTAGCCTTTTATAGGACTAACATCATGTAGCCTACTGACTAGCCTTTTATAGGACTAACATCATGTAGCCTACTGACTAGTCTTTTATAGGACTAACATCCTGTAGCCTACTGACTAGTCTTTTATAGGACTAACATCATGTAGCCTACTGACTAGCCTTTTATAGGACTAACATCCTGTAGCCTACTGACTAGTCTTTTATAGGACTAACATCATGTAGCCTACTGACTAGCCTTTTATAGGACTAACATCATGTAGCCTACTGACTAGCCTTTTATAGGACTAACATCATGTAGCCTACTGACTAGCCTTTTATAGGACTAACATCATGTAGCTTACTGACTAGCCTTTTATAGGACTAACATCATGTAGCCTACTGACTAGCCTTTTATAGGACTAACATCATGTAGCCTACTGACTAGTCTTTTATAGGACTAACATCATGTAGCCTACTGACTAGCCTTTTATAGGACTAACATCATGTAGCCTACTGACTAGCCTTTTATAGGACTAACATCATGTAGCTTACTGACTAGCCTTTTATAGGACTAACATCATGTAGCCTACTGACTAGCCTTTTATAGGACTAACATCATGTAGCTTACTGACTAGCCTTTTATAGGACTAACATCATGTAGCCTACTGACTAGCCTTTTATAGGACTAACATCATGTAGCCTACTGACTAGCCTTTTATAGGACTAATATACAAATGTTGTCCCACTTCTACTCTGTTATAAAGCAATATTTCCCAGTCCCTTAGTGAGGACATGTGATGGTATGTGATAAGACATCAATATTACCCAGTCCCTTAGTGAGGACATGTGATGGTATGTGATAAGACATCAATATTACCCAGTCCCTTAGTGAGGACATGTGATGGTATGTGATAAGACATCAATATTACCCAGTCCCTTATTGAGGACATGTGATGGAATAGCCCCCGCGATATGCAACTTTTCAGGGAAGTTAGGAACCAATATACACAGGCAGTTAGGAAAGATTTTTCTATCCTGTAGCAGAAACTCAAAAAAGTTCTGGGACACTGTAAAGTCCATGGAGAATAAGACACCTCCTCCCAGCTGCCCACTGCACTGAGGCTAGGAAACACTGTCACCACCGACAAATCCACTATAATTGAGAACTTCAATAAGCATTTTTCTACAGCTGGCCATGCTTTCCACCTGGCTACCCCTACCCCGGTCAACAGCCCTGCACTCCCCACAGCAACTCGCCCAAGCCTCCCCCATTTCTTCTTCACCAAAGCCCCATATACTACCCACCACTGCGACCTGTATGCTCTCATTGGCTGGCCCTCACTTCATACTCGTTGCCAAACCCACTGGCTCCAGGTCATCTACAAGTCTTTGCTAGGTAAAGCCCCGCCTTATCTCAGCTCACTGGTCACCATAGCAGCACCCACCCGTAGCACTCGCTCCAGCAGGTATATCTCACTAGTCACCCCTAAAGCCAATTCCTCCTTTGGCCGCCTTTCCTTCCAGTTCTCTGCTGCCAATGACTGGAACGAACTACAAAAATCACTAAGCTGGAGACTCATATCTCCCTCACTAGCTTTAAGCACCAGCTGTCAGTGCAGCTCACAGATCTCTGCACCTGTACATAGCCCATCTGTAAACATCCCATCCTACTACCTCATCCCCATACTGTATTTATTTATTTATCTTGCAACTTTTGCACATCTACCATTCCAGTGTTTAAATGCTATATTGTAATGACTTCGCCACCATGGCCTATTTATTGCCCTACCTCCCTTATCTTACCTCATTTGCACTCACTGTATATAGACTTATTTTTATATTTTTCTACTGTATTATTGACTGTATGTTTGTTTATTCCATGTGTAACTCTGTGTTGTTGTATGTGTCGAACTGCTGTGCTTTATTTTGGCCAGGTCGCAGTTGTAAATGAGAACTTGTTCTCAACTAGCCTACCTGGTTAAATAAAGGTGACATTTAAATGGTATGTGATAAAACATCAGTATTACCCAGTCCCTTATTGAGGACATGTGATGGTATGTGATAAGACATCAGTAAAAGGGGCGAAAATAAGTGATTGTACTGTCCTTGCGTCTCCTCACTCACTCGCTCTCTCTAAGACACACACACACACACACACACACACACACACACACACATACTGGGTCTCTCTCCGTCCCCATTGTTCTTCATCACAGAAGAAAGCTGCTGTGGTCAGCACCTCTGAATTTAATGCTTGCCGCTAAACCACAGCTCACTTTAATCTCCGATCCACGTCACACACACAGACCACACACACACCTTACACAGACTAGCACGCCCATCCCAATTCAGCCATTATTTTAGGGCAAGCTTCTCCAAAAGAGGGCAAGATATAGGCCCAGTCCCAAATAAACTCGATATAGGCCCAGTTCCAAGTCAACTCCTAGATATAAGCCCAGTCCCAAATCAACTCCTTGATATAGGTCCAGTCCCAAATCAACTCCTTGATATAGGTCCAGACCCAAATCAACTCCTAAATATAGGCCCAGTCCCAAATCAACTCCTAGATATAGGCTCAGTTCCCAATCAACTCATGGATATAAGCCCAGTCCTAAATAAACTCCTAGCTTCCAGTCCAAGATATATGCCCAGTCCCAAATCAACTCCTAGCTCCCAGCCCATGACACATTACCCCTTATAGATCTGAAAAGTTTGGATGGGTGTATGCAACAGGGTTAAAGTGATGTAGGGGCTAGGGATTGAATTGGGATTGTGCTTCCGAGGGGCGCAGCGGTCTAAGGCACTCGGTTTGCACAGTATACAAGCAGCCTTTTAATTTGCTGTTAGTTTGTTTGTTGTCGGAGCTTTGTGTTATAGTTACCAGCCGTTTCTGCCCGTTTCTGCCCGTTTCTAAATGTAGAATCGGTTTGCACTCAGGTTTGCAAGTTATGGCCGGCACTCTGTTAAGAGGTGCTGATTACTCTTGGCCGATAGACGCTCGACAGTCCTAGCGCTCTGTCCGTGCCTTTAGTGTGTGTGTGTGTGTGTGTGTGTGTGTGTGTGTGTGTGTGTGTGTGTGTGTGTGTGTGTGTGTGTGTGTGTGTGTGTGTGTGTGTGTGTGTGTGTGTGTGTGTGTGTGTGTGTGAACTGTCTGTCTGCACAATAAGGCAGGCAAGATAGCAGTGAATAGGCTTTGAGTAGCCTGATTACCCAAGAGCCTCTCCTTCAAGCCTAAACTCATCTCTCTTTTTCTCTCTCTCTCCCCTTTCTCTGGGTTTTGGTAATGAGATGGTGTTCATTGCATAACCAATTTCCTTTTTGAAGATGGAGGAGACAAACGGTAGAGAGTGTCACTGAGTGTGCCCTGACCCAACCCTAGTGCCCTAGACGATATATTGGAAATAGGAAGGGTCCTTCGAAGTGCACTTGGGGCCATTTATCTACCTTGTCTCCACGGAGATGAGCTTGTTGAGTGGGTTCTGAGGATGTGTGGGGCCTGGAGGAGCCTCTCAAGGGCCCCTCTCCAGTCTGTCGTCTTTTCATCCCACGACATTGTCCTCGGATCTCCACAAAACGAGACGTGTTGTTTGAAACGTCCATATATATTACATAACGTGTAGTTTTTGAAACCCAACTGCAGCTTTTGATTGTGCTTGTGCAACGATCAATCTTGTAATAAGCGTTCTATTTCATAGGCCTAATATATATTGTAATTGTTGCTGCGTATGTTGAGGTGGTTGTGGTAGAAGATCTCAGGAGACCTATCATATGCCCTTATGTCTAATAGAATTGGTAGTCCGAGAATCGTCTTAAGTAATTTATATTTATGGTATTGATGGGTATGAGTAGAATCCATACCAAGGCATTGGCCTCTGATGCTCAACGTGTCCCTTCTCCACTTGTTAATGACATAACGTGCATTTTACAGTGGGCACTAAGACAGGGGCCCTGTCTCTGTTTTATAGCAGGAGAGCTGCTTCGTACTGGAGCCAGCCCAATTATTTGAAGCTTGTTACCACACTGATTTATCCTTGTAATACAGCGGTGGAAAGCTCAGAACAAGCAGTAAATCTCTCTTCGTCAAATGTAATATATAGCATTGAGCGGTAGCTGTGATACCCTGCTGCTTTCCAGCCCGGGACTACAGTATGCTATGAATGATTATCTACACCGCTGCAGTTCGTCTTTAAAAGCTTTAGCATTTCTCACTAATGGACACCTTTTCACTTAGTAACAGATTGAGTACTTAATAATCCCGTTAGTTTGAAGTTTAGGCATTTAGCGATAAATCCAGGACCTGTCTAGTTCGACAGAATCTGTTAATGTCAGATCTCAGATCAGATGTTGATTGATCTAGGCACTGTTTGGATCCAGGCTGGTTGTTTGAGCAGCTTAACCTTGGATGTCTCTCATAGTCGTCTCTTAATGGCTGCAGTGAGTACAGCAGATTGAGAACGTCCTCTCTGACTCAGTGGCTATGTTCCTCCTGTTAGTGTTCTGGCAATCTGCTTTGGCACAGACAAGGTCCTATTTCTCTCTCTCTCTCTGTGTGTGCGTGCGTGCGAGTGATTGAGGTTGGCACCAGGGGGGCTGTGTCAATCACAGCTCATTTTCTATCAGATGTTGTCAATCTCACACCAGTGAATCTGAAACAACACTTTAAGACAGCTGTCATACTGATCTGATTTTCAGACTGCTGAGATCTAGGATGCATCCCTACTCCCTATATAGTGCACTACATTTTACCAGAGTCATATGGGCCCTAAAGAGAATTTGGGACACAGTCCTAATGAATTATTCACAAGCTCCCTTGCTGTGCAACATGCAGGTGATTGAAGTCACACATGTGGTGAACACACTTGAACTTCCCCTACTTTCATCTTAGTGGGAGCATTTAGACATAAGGAACCTGGATTAGAATTAGTGGGCTATTTGGTTCTATTATCAGGGCCAGGTGTTCAGCCCCTGAGAGAGAAATCCCATGAAATCCCACATCCCATCTCTCAAAGTGCAGTAACTTTCCAAATGCCAATGTAACTTGAGGACTTGGTGAAGCCTGTCTCCTGTGGGCATCATGTCACTGTGTGTACCATCTGCATCCTAAAATCTGGTACCCTGTATGTAGTGTGTAGGGAATAGGGTGTGATTTGGGACTTAGCCTGACTATCTGACTCATAAAACCAAACTAGGGCTGGGAACTGACCTCACAATACAATGTTATCACTATACCAAATATCTCTTACCTCTGCACATTAATCTGGTATTGGTACTCCCTGTATATAGCTCCACATTGATCTGGTACTGGTACTCCCTGTATATAGCTCCACATTGATCTAGTACTGGTACTCCCTGTATATAGCTGCACATTGATCTAGTACTGGTACTCCCTGTATATAGCTGCACATTGATCTAGTACTGGTACTCCATGTATACAGATCCACATTGATCTAGTACTGGTACTCCCTGTGTGTAGCGCCACATTGATCTGATACTGGTACTCCCTGTATATAGCTCCACATGAATCTGGTACTGGTACTCCCTGTATATAGCTCCATTCTTGTGTATTTCTTTATAATTATTATCATTTTTTAACTCTGCATCTTCAGGAAAGGTTCGTAAGCAAGCATTTCACTGTAAAGTCTACACCAATTATATTTGTTGCATTTGATTTGATTTGATACTTATGTGCAAGTATACTACCGGTCAAAAGTTTCAGAACACCTACTTATTCAAGGGTTTTTCTTTATTTTTACTATTTTCTAAATTGTAGACATCAAAACTATGAAATAACACATATGGAATCATGTAGTAACCAAAAAAAGTGTTAAACAAATCAAAATATATTTTATATTTGAGATTTTTCAAATTGCCATCCTTTGCCTTGATGACAAAATTTCAAGAACTTTGTAAGTTTCTTCAAGTGCAGTCGCAAAAACCATCCCGTGCTGTGATGAAACTGGCTCTCATGAGGACCGCCATAGGAATGGAAGACCCAGAGTTACCTCTGCTGCAGGGAATACGTTCATTAGAGTTACCAGCCTCAGAAATTGCAGCCCAAGTAAATGCTTCACGTAGTTCAAGTAACAGACACATCTCAACATCAACTGTTCAGATGAGACTGTGTGAATCAAGCATTCATGGTCGAATTGCTGCAAGGAAACCACTACTAAAGGACACCAATAAGTAGAAGAGACTTGCTTTGGCCAAGAAACACTCGCAATGGACATTAGACCGGTGGAAATTTGTCCTTTGGTCTTGAGTCCGAATTGGAGCGTTTTGGTTCCAACCGCCGTGTCTTTGTGAGACGCGGTGTGGATGAATGGATGATCTCTGCATGTGAATTTCCCAACGTAAAGCATTAAGGAGGAGGTGTTATGGTGTAGGGGTGCTTTGCTGGTGACACTGTCTGTGATTTATTTAGAATTCAATCTCACGCACTTAACCAGCATGGCTAGCGATACGCAGCGATACGCCATCCCATCTGGTTTGGGCTTAGTGGGACTATTATTTGTTTTTCAACAGGACAATGACCCAACACACATCCAGGCTGGTTAAGGGCTATTTTACCAAGAAGGAGAGTGATGGAGTGCTGCATCAGATGACCTGGCCTCCACAATCCCCCGACCTCAACCAAATTGAGATAGTTTGGGATTAGTCGGACCGCAGAGTGAAGGAAAAGCAGCCAACAAGTGCTCAGCATATGTGGGAACTCCTTCAAGACTGTTGGAAAAGTATTCCAGGTGAAGCTGGTTGAGAGAATGCCAAGAGTGTGGCTATTTGAAGAATCTCAAATATAAAATATATTTTGATTTGTTTAACCCTTTTTTGGTTACTAAATGATTCCATATGTTTTATTTCATAGTTTTGATGTCTTCACTATTATTCTACAATGTAGAAAATAGTAAAAAAAAAAAAAAAAAATGACCGGCAGTGTATATGTATTGTGATTCTATATGTAGTGTGATTCGATACTATTCGATACTATATGTAGTGTGATTCGATACTATTCGATACTATATGTAGTGTGATTCGATACTATTCGATACTATATGTAGTGTGATTCGATACTATTCGATCTATTTGATATTCCAAACATATTGCTCACCATATGTCTGCTGCAGAGACAAGAGAGGGCATGAGAAAATGAGTTTCGATTGGTCAGGGAAATAAAAGTGATGGAAACATGTTGGCTCACTATTTAAAAAGAAGATGGAGAACAAGCAAAGGATGAAAAAACTCTTCCTACAGTAGTTCTATTTTGAGTCAAATGTTGAGATATCATCCCAAAATAATATTGTGATTTGTAACTATACATTTTTTCCAACATCATTAAACCAAATGATATTATCAATCTATAACTGTGTGCCTCTGTCTGTCCTTCCTGACTCTGCGCTCATTACAAAATGGGCTGTGACGATGGAGGCACTGGCCATTAAATATTCAGAGGGACTGGAGCCTTCTGGTAAAGAGCAAGGGGACTGCTGCTGTTCTCTCACAACAGCCACTGGGATTTTAAAGGAGGAGCTCAGCTGTGTTTGGCTTGCTGGAAAGTACTCTCCTTTTAGTCTGACCTTGCTGCCGGACGGTGTTAGGTGGCTCTGGGGTAAAGTTTCCCCTAGATACAGATCTAGGATCAGCTTCCCCTTCCCCAATCTGAACCTTAACCATTAGTGGGGAAAATGCAAAACTGGCCCAAGATCAGCGTCTAGGGGCAACTTCACCCTACACCATTTCAGTGTCTCAGGGACACATGGAGGACTTTGGGCTGATTGGTTTCTCTCTTTTCAGGTTTCGACCGGGGGAAAGAAGATTCCCTGCCTCCGAAAGAGGACTCCTCTCACTCCATATCCAAGAGCAAGGTACAGTCCCAAAATACACCCCACACTTCCTCTCCTCTCCCAGCTCTCCTCTTCTTTTTCTCTTTACAGGACGTACAAGGACAGAAAACATGCCCATCCATTCGCTCTGAAACTTTTGAAATCGAGGAGAGTATGAGAGTTGGAGAGGAGAGGAGAGTAGGAAGGGAGGGTGCTGATGAAACCCCATTTCTGTGTGTAAGACATAGTTCTAGTGAGACCAGAGAGTAAGGGAGTTACTGTAAAAGAACAAGCCAACAACTTCAACCTCGCCACGGGTGTGAGCTTCGTTCATTATTAATCACATGTGCATCAAATGTTCATCAAACACAGAAACCCAACCATTCCAGACCAGGCCTCTCTCAACAGAACCCACTGTTCAACTTCCAATGAGAACTATAAGGCCTAGGGTTGCACAATTCTGGTTACTTACCCAAACATCCAAGGTTTTATAGAGATCCTGGTTGGTGGATTCCATTGAATAGGAGAGAGAAAGAGAGGAGAGTGTGCTGAAATAGCAGTGGGCTGGTTTTGAACCCACGCTACAGCGGTATATTTGTTCCATAGGTTCTGTTTTTCCAATAATAAAACAGTGACAGCATAAACATATACATAAATACAGACATGCCTATAGACAACCACAACACAGGACAATAACAAAACAAATACACCAACCAGAAAAAGGTTTACATTGTGCACATCTCAAACTAGGAATGAGATGGACTAAGTTCAGTATATCTCCTTATTTTGGATGTTATGAAGGAGATGTCTGAGGACCAGGTGTATATTACTGTAGTGGCTTTATCTCTGTGGATTCTAGCTCTGGACCTCTCCAGAGTTAAGATGTCTCTGCCTCAAGACACCATGTTGAGTTAGCCAGCTGAAGTGCTTGGGTTTTGGTGCAGCATTCACATTATGAGCACCCCACGTAGGCTGATCAAATGCCGCTGACAAGGGTGACTAGATGAAAATGCAAAGAAGTTTGACTAGTTGAAAGACTTGCTGTGTCATGATCTTCAAAGCTATCAACTGACAGTTTTCTGTTGGTTCTAAACTGTCCTCAGTGTAATTCGGCCTCCACTGAAAACTTTGCTTAACTTTTTAAAAACTTTGGGTTGATTTTTAGTCTTTAGAACCTGCAGTGGCACGTCCCACCTTCTTAATACAGTACCTAATCAAGGTCGTCCTCAACATTTTCAACAAAGCTTTTTCCTCAAGTATTTCCTGTTCTTATTTTCAAATGAGTTCAGACTGAAGAGAAAATCACCAGACCAATCAGTTCGTGTCAGACAGAGACAGTCAGACAGACAGACAGAGAGAGAGGCTGTTTACCCAATGTTAGGCACTGCTGTTGAATTTAGAGTTTGGTGTTAGAATAGGCCTCTCCTCTCCTCTCCTCTTTACTCCAGTCCTCTCCTCTCCTCTCCTCTTTACTCCAGTCCTCTCCTCTCCTCTTTACTCCAGTCCTCTCCTCTCCTCTTTACTCCAGTCCTCTCCTCTCCTCTTTACTCCAGTCCTCTCCTCTCCTCTCCAGTCCTCTCCTCTCCTCTTTACTCCAGTCCTCTCCTCTCCTCTTTACTCCAGTCCTCTCCTCTCCTCTTTACTCCAGTCCTCTCCTCTCCTCTTTACTCCAGTCCTCTCCTCTCCTCTTTACTCCTCTTTATTCCAGCCCTCTCCTCTTTACTCCTCTTTATTCCAGCCCTCTCCTCTTTACTCCAGTCCTCTCCTCTTTACTCCAGTCCTCTCCTTTCCTCTTTACTCCCGTCCTCTCCTCTCCTCTTTACTCCAGTCCTCTCCTCTCCTCTTTACTCCAGTCCTCTCCTCTCCTCTTTACTCCAGTCCTCTCCTCTCCTCTTTACTCCTCTTTATTCCAGCCCTCTCCTCTTTACTCCTCTTTACTCCAGTCCTCTCCTCTTTACTCCAGTCCTCTCCTCTCTTCTTTACTCCAGTCCTCTCCTCTCCTCTTTACTCCAGTCCTCTCCTCTCCTCTTTACTCCAGTCCTCTCCTCTCCTCTTTACTCCAGTCCTCTCCTCTTTACTCCTCTTTACTCCAGTCCTCTCCTCTCCTCTTTACTCCAGTCCTCTCCTCTCCTCTTTACTCCAGTCCTCTCCTCTTTACTCCAGTCCTCTCCTCTTTACTCCAGTCCTCTCCTCTTTACTCCAGTCCTCTCCTCTCCTCTTTACTCCAGTCCTCTCCTTTCCTCTTTACTCCAGTCCTCTCCTCTCCTCTTTACTCCAGTCCTCTCCTCTCCTCTTTACTCCTCTTTATTCCAGCCCTCTCCTCTTTACTCCTCTTTACTCCAGTCCTCTCCTCTCCTCTTTACTCCAGTCCTCTCCTCTCCTCTCCTCTTTACTCCAGTCCTCTCCTCTCCTCTTTACTCCAGTCCTCTCCTCTCTTCTTTACTCCAGTCCTCTCCTCTCCTCTTTACTCCGCTTTACTCCAGTCCTCTCCTCTCCTCTTTACTCCAGTCCTCTCCTCTTTACTCCAGTCCTCTCCTCTCCTCTTTACTCCTCTTTACTCCAGTCCTCTCCTCTCCTCTTTACTCCAGTCCTCTCCTCTTTACTCCAGTCCTCTCCTCTTTACTCCAGTCCTCTCCTCTCCTCTTTACTCCAGTCCTCTCCTCTTTACTCCAGTCCTCTCCTCTCCTCTTTACTCCAGTCCTCTCCTCTCCGCTTTACTCCAGTCCTCTCCTCTCCTCTTTACTCCAGTCCTCTCCTCTTTACTCCAGTCCTCTCCTCTTTACTCCTCTTTACTCCAGTCCTCTCCTCTCCTCTTTACTCCTCTTTACTCCAGTCCTCTCCTCTTTACTCCAGTCCTCTCCTTTCCTCTTTACTCCAGTCCTCTCCTTTCCTCTTTACTCCCGTCCTCTCCTCTTTACTCCAGTCCTCTCCTCTCCTCTTTACTCCCGTCCTCTCCTCTCCTCTTTACTCCAGTCCTCTCCTCTCCTCTTTACTCCAGTCCTCTCCTCTCTTCTTTACTCCAGTCCTCTCCTCTCCTCTTTACTCCAGTCCTCTCCTCTCCTCTTTACTCCGCTTTACTCCAGTCCTCTCCTCTCCTCTTTACTCCAGTCCTCTCCTCTTTACTCCTCTTTACTCCAGTCCTCTCCTCTCCTCTTTACTCCAGTCCTCTCCTCTCCTCTTTACTCCTCTTTACTCCAGTCCTCTCCTCTCCTCTTTACTCCAGTCCTCTCCTCTTTACTCCAGTCCTCTCCTCTCCTCTTTACTCCTCTTTACTCCAGTCCTCTCCTCTCCTCTTTACTCCAGTCCTCTCCTCTTTACTCCAGTCCTCTCCTCTCCTCTTTACTCCAGTCCTCTCCTCTCCTCTTTACTCCAGTCCTCTCCTCTCCGCTTTACTCCAGTCCTCTCCTCTCCTCTTTACTCCTCTTTACTCCAGTCCTCTCCTCTCCTCTTTACTCCAGTCCTCTCCTCTTTACTCCAGTCCTCTCCTCTCCTCTTTACTCCTCTTTACTCCAGTCCTCTCCTCTCCTCTTTACTCCAGTCCTCTCCTCTTTACTCCAGTCCTCTCCTCTCCTCTTTACTCCAGTCCTCTCCTCTCCTCTTTACTCCAGTCCTCTCCTCTCCGCTTTACTCCAGTCCTCTCCTCTCCTCTTTACTCCAGTCCTCTCCTCTCCTCTTTACTCCAGTCCTCTCCTCTTTACTCCTCTTTACTCCAGTCCTCTCCTCTCCTCTTTACTCCTCTTTACTCCAGTCCTCTCCTCTTTACTCCAGTCCTCTCCTTTCCTCTTTACTCCAGTCCTCTCCTTTCCTCTTTACTCCGTCCTCTCCTCTCCTCTTTACTCCAGTCCTCTCCTCTCCTCTTTACTCCAGTCCTCTCCTCTCCTCTTTACTCCAGTCCTCTCCTCTCCTCTTTACTCCAGTCCTCTCCTCTTTACTCCAGTCCTCTCCTCTCTTCTTTACTCCAGTCCTCTCCTCTCCTCTTTACTTCAGTCCTCTCCTCTCCTCTTTACTCCAGTCCTCTCCTCTCCTCTTTACTCCTCTCCTCTCCTCTTTACTCCAGTCCTCTCCTCTTTACTCCTCTTTACTCCAGTCCTCTCCTCTCCTCTTTACTCCTCTTTACTCCAGTCCTCTCCTCTTTACTCCAGTCCTCTCCTCTCCTCTTTACTCCCGTCCTCTCCTCTTTACTCCTCTTTACTCCAGTCCTCTCCTCTCCTCTTTACTCCTCTTTACTCCAGTCCTCTCCTCTTTACTCCAGTCCTCTCCTTTCCTCTTTACTCCAGTCCTCTCCTTTCCTCTTTACTCCCGTCCTCTCCTCTCCTCTTTACTCCAGTCCTCTCCTCTCCTCTTTACTCCGCTTTACTCCAGTCCTCTTTACTCCAGTCCTCTCCTCTCCTCTTTACTCCAGTCCTCTCCTCTCCTCTTTACTCCAGTCCTCTCCTCTCCTCTTTACTCCAGTCCTCTCCTCTTTACTCCAGTCCTCTCCTCTCCTCTTTACTCCCGTCCTCTCCTCTCCTCTTTACTCCAGTCCTCTCCTCTCCTCTTTACTCCAGTCCTCTCCTCTCCTCTTTACTCCAGTCCTCTCCTCTCTTCTTTACTCCAGTCCTCTCCTCTTTACTCCAGTCCTCTCCTCTTTACTCCAGTCCTTTCCTCTTTACTCCAGTCCTCTCCTATCCTCTTTACTCCAGTCCTCTCCTCTTTACTCTAGTCCTCTGCTCTCCGCTTTATTCCAGTCCTCTGCTCTCCTCTCCCCCCTCCCCCTCTCCTCTACCTACCAGTTTTCTCTGAGCCGTTAAGTGGCCCTGCCTCGTGAAGCTCTCACCCTGCTCTCTCTGCCTACTCTCTGCCTACGCTCTGCTAATGGAACTCTATTGGGCCCTGGCTTCAGATGAGAGTCATGCCTGTGTAGAATCCAGCTCCTTCGTTAATGTTAGCCGAGCTAGCGCAGGACTAAACAAAGGGCTTGACAGGCCGAGCAGGGCATAAGGTAAGGCCCACAGCGTTGTTCGTGGTAGCCTCAACCGAGACTGCTATTACTATTGCAGGACTCCCATTGGGGGGCTGTTATCATGGTGGTGTTAGAGGCCTGTTGTTGTCTTCCAGTTGTTCCTCAAGGCTCCTTTATTGGGATTCACTTCAGAAGCCAAAAAAGGGGGTTGTCTTAAACCAAGGGTGCCTCTGGACTCCAGATGAGTGTGTGTGTGTACCCAGAATAATTGCATAAATGCTCCATTGACATCAATCTGGCTGGTGCTAAATGTTGAGTGGCGCCCAGCCATCTCTAATAAAGCAGTCTATTGGATGGGAATAATGGTTTCCCAGGGACTCAGTGTTTTACATAGTAAGAGGGGTAACTCACCTCATCCAACCGCCAATCTGTAGCACACACCCACCCCAGTTTAGGCCAGACAGCTCCCCCCGTTTGGACCAGACAGCTCCCCTCATGCTCATCACATCCAGTAATACAGTAAGACTTATGTCCTAGTGTGACCAGATGGAAACTGTTGGTCTCACAGGTTAGAAGGGTACTAGTGAGCCATTCCCAGCCGACTATAAGCTTACTTTCTCCTCCATGTCTCCACAGTCTGAGTCCAAGCTCTACAATGGCCCCGACAAGGATGTCTCGTCGTCCGGTAACAAGCTCACCAAGAAGGAGTCGCTCAAGGTAAGTAGGGAGACTAACAGCAGAGACCAGCCTAAGGATGATCGTATAGTAAGTAGCTTGTCAGAATGGCCCTTGGGGCAGGAGCCTGTTTCTGTAGCGTGAGGCAGCTTGATGTAGAAGTACAACCCCTGGACAGGACGCTAGACGTTAGGGGAAATAGTGTAGAGTGAAGTTTGTGTGTGGCCCCTGCAGTTACAGATAGGGGAAACAGTGTAGCATGATGTTTGTGTGTGGCCCCTGCAGGTACAGCTAGGGGAAATAGTGTAGCATCATGTTTGTGTGTGGCCCCTGCAGGTACAGCTAGGGGAAATGCTGTAGCAGGATGTTTGTGTGGCCCCTGCATGTACAGCTAGGGGAAACAGTGTAGAGTGAAGTTAGTGTGTGGCCCCTACAGGTACAGCTAGAGGAAACACTGTAGCAGGATGTTTGTGTGTGGCCCCTGCAGGTACAGCTAGGGGAAACACTGTAGCAGGATGTTTGTGTGTGGCCCCTGCAGGTGCAGAAGAAGAACTACCGTGAGGAGAAGAAGAGAGCCACCAAGGAGCTCCTCAGCACCATCACAGACCCTTCTGTTATTGTCATGGCTGACTGGCTCAAGGTTCGACTTACCCCTGCTTCTCGTTTCTGGACTGTACACAACGTGGGCCATGTGCTGCAATTACTAGAATATTACTGTACACGCAACAAACTATAAAGCCATAAGATTCTGCTATAATCTATTGAAGTTTCTCCAGAATTTTCAAAAGTGCCCTTGTTGATAGAAGTTTAAAAAGAATGTAGATATATTTGAACATAGTTTATTAGACATGATGATATATTATATGATGATATGATGTGTATTTTATGTCTGAGTGTGCGTGTTTGTCCACGTGTCTGCACCTCAGATCCGGGGTACTCTGAAGAGCTGGACCAAGCTGTGGTGTGTGCTGAAGCCGGGGGTTCTTCTCATCTACAAGACCCATAAGAACGGCCAGTGGGTGGGCACGGTGCTGCTCAGCGCCTGCGAGCTCATCGAGAGACCCTCAAAGAAGGACGGCTTCTGTTTCAAACTCTTCCACCCGCTGGAGCAGTCCATCTGGGCAGTCAAGGTAATGATGATAATATTTATTTTATATAGAGCTTTTCATTAGAACAGCGTCTCAAAGTCGCTTTAAAAACAACAAAACCTAAGTCAAGGTGATCTGTCAGACTGTTGGGCGATGGCTTCCACAACTTCAGATAATTATGATAAGATGGAGAGTGATGTAGTTTCTAGTCAGACCTGCACCATGGCCTTAGGTAAGGGAGACATCATTTCATTTAATGGAGTGGTATGTGGACATCCATAAAAGCCCCTTGTTGCTGGATCAGACAGGATAATGTAGAACAAAAACATAAATCTGTCTGCACACTGGTATAATACTCTGGTATAATACTGCCTAAGTACATTTTTGTTCAGACATCATTAAATGACTAACCCAGTCTCTTTAGCTAATCCACTCCCTACTCCATGACGTGCCAAAGAGACTGGCCTTTCTGCCATCTTCAAATATGAACATTCTATCATTAATCAGCTCTTGATCCTGATTCCGAGTTTGTATCCTGTTGCTAAGCAACCGTGTTTTGTTTGTCCAAACAAAACCAGTCTTTCAAAAGTTGCTAGCTCACATCTAAATTCTCCAACTAAATACATACTGCAATTCCAACCACAACAACTTGCCTAGCTAACAGCTAAATGTTTGTTTTTGACTTTGTTATAAATTCAAATTCTATTTTTGAGGCTCCACATTTTTCATGGAAAATATTCATGTTATTTCCAACAACCAATAGATGGGTTGGTTGTTTAGCATGTTAACTAGGTTTCAGCTCCAGTGTTTATTGAAAGAAAATACATTTGCACAATGAGCACTTGTCTCTCATATATATTGTTAAAGTTGTTGGGTAGCTAGATATTATTTGTGCCCTATTAGCATTGCCATGAAATCAGTCAAAACAAAACAAGACATGGCATCAAGAACAAGATGGAACTAGCTGAAACGAGCCACTTACGATTCCCCACATGGCAGCTTCTTGTCACTGTTGCAAGCTATTTGGCCATCCAGAATCTCAACAACTCACAGACTTCTGCCCCATTGAAGCGTGCGCATTGTTTTCGTGACGTTGTCAACTACCCCGTCTATGAGCAGCCCTGCTGTAAATCCAGCACATATTGAACGTTGAGATTGCCGAAAGGCCAATCTCTTTGGCAATGGCAAGGAGTGGAATGTTGGCTAAAGAGACTGGTGCTCAAGTCTATTCAATTACCACAAGATAAAACCTTTGGTTAGCCAGACGCGCTTCAGCCTTCACATCCTGGTCAAAGTTCTCATCTGGTTCTTTCAATTAAATACAATTAAATATGACATCTTTCCTCCCCTGTCAATGAGAATGTTAACATAATGATCATCTGCCATGTAAATATGTTGTGAGGGTAGTAGTGACAGTATAAGGATACCCTCTAAACCCGGGATCATCCACTAGATTCAGCCGCGCCATGCTTTTTTTGTTGTTGAGCGACTGGTCAAATTCCAAATAATTTGTAGACTGCAAATTGACCGCAAGAAGCCCAAACAGATATAATATTTGACTAAAATATAATCATTTCAAACCTTGCTTACATTTGCTTACGATCACGCCTCTATATTATGCGAGGAGATACTTGAGAACAGATTTCCAAAATAAAAACCAATTGGAGCTGATTTCCAGTATTTTATGTCCAACAATAATTTTGGCCAAGAAAACATGGGAGGCCAAATAAAACCACCGGCTGGCCCCAGTTGGGGAACCCTGCCCTAAACCCTTTGTCTTTAGTAGGGACAACATCACACCCCCTTACCACTGTAAAATTGACTATGGGTGCATCCCAATTGGCATCAATGGGCCCTAGTCAAAAGTAATGCACTTAAAGGGAATATCAAATCAAATTGTATTTGTCACATGCGTCGAATACAACAGGTGTAGACCTTAAAGTGGAATGCTTACTTACAGAATAAGAACCACAGTATGGTGCCATTAGGATGCATGCACGCCATATGAATGACCCTCCAACCAATCAATAAAGGGATTGTTAAACAGAGCACCCTCCCTATTGGACGACCAAACTGGACATCAGTGTCATCAAAAGGACTTGCCAACAGGACCCATTCTTTCACCCTTGGGGAATGTGATGAGTCATGTTCAGCTGGACACACACACAGTCACACACACACACACACACACACCTTCCCATGGGCTTTGGCTTGGTGATAGCTGTCAGTGCCATAGTGGTTGTATAATGTTCCACTGTGGATGTTTACCAACCCTCCTCCTCTCTCTCCGTGTGTCAGGGTCCTAAAGGAGAGACGGTGGGTTCCATCACACAGCCATTACCCGGCAGCCACCTCATCTTCCGTGCCACCTCTGAGTCAGACGGTAAGAGACAGGACGCTGATGGGTTTTCAGATTTGTTCAATATAGTTTTTTCCCACCAATTTGTGTTTAAATGATTGCAGACACTAAAGCATTCAATCTATGCTGTGTGTGTCCGTGTGCGTGTGCGTGTGTGTGTGTGTGCGTGCAAGTGTTTCCTGTTCTTCCATGTGGGTGTGGTTATCTGTATGTGTTTCCTGTTCTTCCATGTGGGTGTGGTTATCTGTATGTGTGTAGGACTCTAGTGTAGCCTGTCAACTCCCCTGTCTCCTCTCCACCAGGCCGCTGTTGGATGGATGCTCTGGAGCTGGCTCTGAAGTGCTCCGGCCTCCTGAGGCGCACCATGAACCGCGAGGGCAAGGAGGAGCTGGCCAGCACGGCCGGGGAGAGCTCCCAAATTAACTTCTACAGCCTGCTGCGAGCCCACAACATGCAGGGTTTCCAGTGAGTCTGCCCAGCCTACTGTACGGTCTCTCCACTCTAGCCCAGCCACGGCTCTACAACTCTATTCGGCCAACCCTAGTCAAACTGTGCTGGCTCAGATGTTTTAATACCAAACTGTCCTCCTCAGCAGGGTTCAACTAAGTTGGATGTGAAACCAGGCCAGCGCGGTACAGCTCGGTTCAGCTCAGTAGTGTGAAAAGTCTTCTGTAGAGCTCCTGGGTGTGCAAGCTTTGGTTCCAGCCTCTGCAGCAACACCCACGACTCAGTTCAGACTGAAGACCATGTTAGTTGTATATTTGAATGTGAAGCTGTTTCAAGCCTGGCCCTAACCCATCTCTCTTGTATCTCTAAGTGGAGCAGCAAATCTTTATTCTACCCTCGTCTGCAGCCTGTTTGAGCTCTGTGCTTTGTGAGGTTACATTTCCCCTGAGACGACTGGTTGTCTGACTGGTTGTATCTGTTATCTGTGAATGCGTCGGAGTTGATTGTAGTTTGTAAAGATTGCATGTGTTCCCCTTTTTGAGAGGAGAGCACTGCCTTCTTGAGGCTTTGAACTTTCAAAGGATCTGTGTTGTACTGGGGGATTGGGCTGCTGTGGAGAATTTCTGTACTTTTGTCAACTCTGCAGGGATTGCTCCAAAATACTTTGATGCAGTAAGGCATGAGGAGCCCTGTATTAATACACTATGCTATTGGTAGTGGTAATGGCAAGTTATCTTTTAGTATTTTGTTCATTAGTCCACTTGTTAGTACAATACCAATTTGTTTTGCATGTCAGCAGCAGTCAAGTTTTCTTGATGCACTTCACTTTCAGTGCAGAGCAAAAACTGTAATGATTGTGTTTTGGAAAAAAAGGGTTTAGTGTGAACTATCCTTTGAATCCATCCTCCTTGTTATTCCCGCTAGGTTCAACGACAGTGACCAGTTCAAGGACCCTGACCTGTACTCAGACAAGTCGGACCGGGAGGGGGAGCAGGACCACGAGGAGTCAGACGTGGAGGGTCTGGAGAAGAGCGAGGAGAGTGACAGTGACACGTCGGAACGTCAGGATGACTCCTACATTGACCTTGACCCCAACGAGGCCTTGCGGGAGACTCCGTACCTGGAACAGTCCCACGAGGAGTTAGGAGAGGTGAGGATACACATTTGTTTTAAATGCTTTCACCTTTATTTAACCAGGTAGGCCAGTTGAGAACAAGTTCTCATTTACAACTGCCACCTGGCCAAGATAAAGCAAAGCAGTATGACACAAACAACAACACAGAGCTACACATAGAATAAACAAACGTACAGTCAATAACACAATAGAAGAAAATCTGTATACAGTGTGTGCAAATGAGGTAAGATTATGGAGGTAAGGCAATCTATAGGCCGTAGTGGCGAAGTAATTACAATTTAATAATTAAACACTGGAGTGATAGATGTGCAGAAGATGAATGTGCAAGTAGAGATACTTGGGTGCAAAGGAGCAAAAAATAATTTATAACGGTATGGGGATGAGGTAGTTGGATGGGCTATTTACAGATGGGCTGTGTACAGGTGCAGTGATCTGTAAGCTGCTCTGACAGCTGATGCCTAAAGTTAGTGAGGGAGATATGGGTCTCCAGCTTCAGCGATTTTTGCAATTTGTTCCAGTCATTGGCAGCAGAGAACTGGAAGGAAAGGCAGCCAAAGGAGGAATAGGCTTTGGGCGTGATCAGTGAAATATACCTGCGGGTGGGTGAAATATACCTGCGGGTTGGTGAAATATACCTGCGGGTGGGTGCTGCTATGGTGACCAGTGAGCTGAGATAAGGCGGGGCTTTACCTAGAAAATAATTATAGATGACCTGGAGCCAGTGGGTTTGGCGACGAATATGAAGCGAGGGCCAGCCAACGAGAGCATACAGGAATGATGATGAGTGTCGTCAGTACCGCTGGCTCTTATTGGTCAGGGGGACTGAGCCCAGCTTACTCTGTATTAATGCATCTGATTGGACAAGCGGTGTGAGAATTTTCCCCCAAGGAAAGTTAGACTCAGTAACATTGAAGAGAATCAGCTTGATTTGTTATTTTTTAAGATTCAAAGCCTCAGAGAATATACTTAAGATAAAACAATTGGCATTTCCTTGAACACAGTGGGAACACTTGATAAACCTTAGTTTAAAATGAGGAAGAGTTAGATGATACTGGGAACTGAATGAATTCAACCTAAATGAAATGTGTCTTCGGCATTTAACCCGACCCATCTGAAACAGAGAGGTGCGGGGGGCTGCCTTAATCGACATCATCGGCGCCGGAGAGCAGTTGTTGTTGGGGGTTAACTGCCTTGCTCAAGGGCAGAACGGCAGATTGTTCCACCTTGCCAGCTCGGGGATTCGAACCAGCGACCTTTTGGTTACTGGCCCAACAGTCTTAACCGCTAGGCTAGCTGCCGCCACACTGGTTGAAAGAGAAATGAAAAGAGCAGAGTCGAGGCATCCATCAGGAGTGGTGTGTGTGTGTGTGTGGGCAGCAGTCATCAGAGTGAAGCCTCAGACAGCCCTTAAATCAACCTGTCTGTGATCTCTCTCTCACCCACTATCTCATGTCTTATTGTCTATTGTATTTTATTCTGACACGTTGGAACCTAAATTGCAATAGACAAGTAATCAGGACGTCCATCTCTTCTGCCACAGTTCCGGTGCAGTGTGTAGAATTTTATACGTGACAAGACCGTACTCTATTAGGATTAGAGTTGTCAACAATTCTTTAGAGGTTTGATGGAGCTCTGTTAATCATTTGTTCATGATTATGAAATCCTCATCACTATTAATATAGCCTTAGCCAAGTGCCACAGAAATTAGATTTGAGGGGGTTGCGCATGTATGAAATCCCTCCCAGCTGTTCTGTGGTGAAGCCAGCAGATACTAAAATGGGAAGACCAAAGATGTGAATAATGAACTGATTGATAACTGATGAAAATTTTCAGACCGGAGAGATGTTCATACTGAATAATATCACGTTGGAGCAACTCCATAATGTGCTTGTATCATGTAGTTATATACTCCAACCCTATGTGAATACTGTGACCTTACACAGCCCATCACCTAGCAACCTCATCAAGAGGTTTGGATCTCTTTGCGTAACAGCTACGATTTTGGCTTGACAGTTGCTGAAGCGGCTACAAGACCCAGTCGGGACTAACCCCAGAATTCATTGCAATATGAAAGTGTGTGTGGTGTGTACAGTAAATCACCAAACCTTTATGTGTTTGTGTCCCAGGCTGGTGAGGCGTCCCAGACAGAGACGGTGTCGGAGGAGAATAAGTCTCTGATCTGGACGCTGCTGAAGCAGGTCAGGCCTGGGATGGACCTGTCTAAAGTGGTCCTGCCCACCTTTATCCTGGAGCCACGTTCCTTCCTGGACAAGCTGTCCGACTACTACTACCATGCTGACTTCCTCTCTGAGTAAGTGCTACTACTATGCTGACTTCCTCTCTGAGTCAGTACTACTACCATGCTGACTTCCTCTCTGAGTCATTACTACTACCATGCTGACTTCCTCTCTGAGTAAGTACTACTACCATGCTGACTTCCTCTCTGAGTCAGTACTACTACCATGCTGACTTCCTCTCTGAGTAAGTACTACTACCATGCTGACTTCCTCTCTGAGTAAGTTCTACTACCATGCTGACTTCGTCTCTGAGTAAGTACTACTACCATGCTGACTTCCTCTCTGAGTAAGTACTACTACCATGCTGACTTCCTCTCTGAGTAAGTACTACTACCATGCTGACTTCCTCTCTGAGTAAGTGCTACTACCATGCTGACTTCCTCTCTGAGTAAGTTCTACTACCATGCTGACTTCCTCTCTGAGTAAGTTCTACTACCTAGCTGACTTCCTCTCTGAGTCAGTACTACTACCATGCTGACTTCCTCTCTGAGTCAGTACTACTACCATGCTGACTTCCTCTCTGAGTAAGTACTACTACCATGCTGACTTCCTCTCTGAGTAAGTACTACTACCATGCTACTACCATGCTGACTTCCTCTCTGAGTCAATACTACTTCCATGCTGACTTCCTTTCTGAGTAAGTACTACTACCATGCTGACTTCCTCTCTGAGTAAGTACTACTACCATGCTGACTTCCTCTCTGAGTAAGTGCTACTACCATGCTGACTTCCTCTCTGAGTAAGTTCTACTACCATGCTGACTTCCTCTCTGAGTAAGTTCTACTACCATGCTGACTTCCTCTCTGAGTCAGTACTACTACCATGCTGACTTCCTCTCTGAGTCAGTACTACTACCATGCTGACTTCCTCTCTGAGTCAGTACTACTACCATGCTGACTTCCTCTCTGAGTAAGTACTACTACCATGCTGACTTCCTCTCTGAGTCAGTACTACTACCATGCTACTACCATGCTGACTTCCTCTCTGAGTCAATACTACTTCCATGCTGACTTCCTTTCTGAGTCAGTTCTACTACCATGCTGATATCCTTTCTGAGTCAGTACCACTACCATGCTGACTTCGTCTCTGAGTCAGTACTACTACCATGCTGACTTCCTCTCTGAGTAAGTACTACTACCATGCTGACTTCCTCTCTGAGTAAGTACTACTACCATGCTGACTTCCTCTCTGAGTCAGTACTACTACCATGCTACTACCATGCTGACTTCCTCTCTGAGTCAATACTACTTCCATGCTGACTTCCTTTCTGAGTCAGTTCTACTACCATGCTGATATCCTTTCTGAGTCAGTACCACTACCATGCTGACTTCGTCTCTGAGTCAGTACTACTACCATGCTGACTTCCTCTCTGAGTAAGTACTACTACCATGCTGACTTCCTCTCTAAGTCAGTACTACTACCATGCTACTACCATGCTAACTTCCTCTCTGAGTCAGTTCTACTACCATGCTGACCTCCTCTCTGAGTAAGTACTACTACCATGCTGACTTCCTCTCTGAGTCAGTACTACTACCATGCTGACTTCCTCTCTGAGTCAGTACTACTACCATGCTGACTTCACCTCTGAGTCAGTACTACTACCATGCTGACTTCCTCTCTGAGTCAGTACTACTACCACGCTGACTTCGTCTCTGAGTCAGTACTACTACCACGCTGACTTCGTCTCTGAGTCAGTACTACTACCACGCTGACTTCCTCTCTGAGTCAATACTACTTCCATGCTGACTTCCTTTCTGAGTCAGTTCTACTACCATGCTGATATCCTTTCTGAGTCAGTACCACTACCATGCTGACTTCGTCTCTGAGTCAGTACTACTACCATGCTGATATCCTTTCTGAGTCAGTACTACTACCATGCTAACTTCCTCTCTGAGTAAGTACTACTACCATGCTGACTTCCTCTCTAAGTCAATACTACTACCATGCTACTACCATGCTGACTTCCTCTCTGAGTCAGTACTACTACCACGCTGACTTCCTCTCGGAGTCAGTACTACTACCATGCTGACTTCCTCTCTGAGTCAATACTACTTCCATGCTGACTTCCTTTCTGAGTCAGTTCTACTACCATGCTGATATCCTTTCTGAGTCAGTACCACTACCATGCTGACTTCGTATCTGAGTCAGTACTACTACCATGCTGACTTCCTCTCTGAGTCAGTACTACTACCACGCTGACTTCGTCTCTGAGTCAGTACTACTACCATGCTGACTTCGTATCTGAGTCAGTACTACTACCATGCTAACTTCCTCTCTGAGTAAGTACTACTACCATGCTGACTTCCTCTCTAAGTTAGTACTACTACCATGCTACTACCATGCTGACTTCCTCTCTGAGTCAGCACTACTACCATGCTGACTTCCTCTCTGAGTCAGTACTACTACCATGCTGACTTCCTCTCTGAGTAAGTTCTACTACCATGCTGACTTCCTCTCTGAGTCAGTACTACTACACTGGCTCCTGGGTGAAGGTTCCCCTAGTTAAAGATCTAGGATCAGATTCCACTCCCCCAATCCAAACCTTAACCATGAGTGTGGAAAATGCAAAACTAATCCAAGATCAGTGTCTAGGGGCAACTTCACCCTACACCAAGTAGTACGCTTATGAAGCCTCCGTTATCAAATCAAATTTATTTATAAAGCCCCCCTTACATCAGCTGATGTCACAGAGTGCTGTACAGAAACCCAGCCTAAAACCCCAAACAGCAAGCAATGCAGGTGTAAAAGCACGGTGGCTAGGAAAAACTCCCTAGAAAGGCCAAAACCTAGGAAGAAACCTAGAGAGGAACCAGGCTGTGAGGGGTGGCCAGTCCTCTTCTGGCTGTGCCGGGTGCAGATTATAACAGAACATGGACAAGATTTTAAAATGTTCATAAAACAGGCAGAACAGTTGAAACTGGAGAAGCAGCACAGCCAGGTAGACCTTGAGGAATGGTCCTAATGCTCAGGTCCTCAGAGAGAGAGAGAGAGAGAGAGAGAGAGAGAGAGAGAGAGAGAGAGAGAGAGAGAGAGAGAGAGAGAGAGAGAGAGAGAGAGAGAGAGAGAGAGAGAGAGAGAGAGAGAGAGACAGAGACAGACAGACAGACAGACAGAGCTGCATTTCCTGACAACATGTCAAAAATATAAAACAATTAGAGAGTGTCATTTCCCCAAATTTGAAACCCATATTCAAGGTTTCAAAGACCTCCCTGATGAGAGTAAGCTACCCATCCTGTTGGGGGAGGAAGCAGAAAGCTGTGGGTTGGCAGCGCACTACATTGCTGCCTGCCATAAGATGAGGGACAGTGTCTGACAGACCAATCAACCTGCACATGTCTTCTACTATATGCTTATTGTTGTTGTTCAATGTGGTTATTGTTGTTACTGTTGTCCTGTTGACAATTTTGATTATTAATTATGTTCATATTATAAATATCAAATGTAAGCTTTGGCAATATGTACATTGTTACGTCATGCCAATAAAGCGAATTGAATTGAATTGAATTGAGAGAGAGAGAGAGAGAGAGAGAGAGAGAGAGAGAGAGAGAGAGAGAGAGAGGAAGAAAAAAAAAGAAAGAGATAATTAGAGAGAGCATACTTCGCACAGGACACCAGATAAGAGAAGAAATACTCCAGATATAACAGACGGACCCTAGCCCCCCGACACATAAACTACTGCAGCATAAATACTGGGGGCTGAGACAGGAGGGGTCGGGAGACACTGTGGCCCCGTCCGACGATACCCCCGGATACCCCCGGACAGGGCCAAACAGGCATGATATAACCCCACCCACTCTGCCGAAGCACAGCCCCCACACCACTAGAGGGATATCTTCAACCACCAACTTACCATCCTGAGACAAGGCCGAGTATAGCCCACAAGATCTCTGCCACGGCACCAGTAAGCCAGTGACTCAGCCCCTGTAATAGGGTTAGAGGCAGAGAATCCCAGTGGAGGGGAACCTGCCAGGCAAAGACAGCAAGGGTGGTTCGTTGCTCCAGTGCCTTTCCGTTCACCTTCACACTCCTGGGCCAGACTACACTCAGTCATAGGACCTACTGAAGAGATGAGTCTTCAATAAAGACTTAAAGGTTGAGACAGAGTCTGCGTCTCTCACATGCATAGGCAGACTATTCCATAAAAATTGAGTTCTATAGGAAAAAGCCCTGCCTCCAGCTGTTTGCTTAGAAATTCTAGGGACAGTAAGGAGGCCTGCGTCTTGTGACCGTAGCGTACGTGTAGGTATGTACCGCAGGACCAAATCGGAAAGATAGGTAGGAGCAAGCCCATGTAATGCTTTGTAGGTTAGCAGTAAAACCTTGAAATCAGCCCTTGCCTTAACAGGAAGCCAGTGTAGAGAGGCTAGTACTGGAGTAATATGATCAAATTTTGGGGTTCTAGTCAAGATTCTAGCAGCCTTGTTTAGCACTAACTGAAGTTTATTTAGTGCTTTATCCGGGTAGCCCGGAAAGTAAAGCATTGCAGTAGTCTAACCTAGAAGTTACAAACGCATGGATTAACTTTTCTGCATCATTTTTGGACAGAAAGTTTCTGATTTTTACAATGTTATGTAAATGGAAAAAAGCTGTCCTTGAAACAGTCTTGATATGTTCGACAAAAGAGAGATCAGGGTCCAGAGTAACGCCGAGGTCCTTCACAGTTTTATTTGAGACGACTGTACAACCATCAAGATTAATTGTCAGATTCAACAGAAGATCTCTTTGTTTCTTGAGACCTAGAACTAGCATCTCTGTTTTGTCAGAGTTTAAAAGTAGAAAATTGTCCGCCATCCACTTCCTTATTTCTGAAACACAGGCTTGCAGGGAGGGCAATTTTGGTGCTTCACCATGTTTCATCGAAATGTACAGCTGTGTGTCATCCGCATAGCAGTGAAAGTTAACATTATGTTTCCGAATGACATCACCAAGTGGTAAAATATATAGTGAAAACAATAGTGGTCCCAATACAGAGCCTTGGGGAACACCGAAATTTACAGTTGATTTGTCAGAGGACAAACCATCCACAGAGACAAACTGATATCTTTCCGACAGATAAGATCTAAACCAGGCCAGAACTTGTCCATGTAGACCAATTTGGGTTTCCAATCTCTCCAAAAGTATGTGGTGATCGATGGTATCAAAAGCAGCACTAAGGTCCAGGAGCACGAGGACAGTTGCAGAGCCTCGGTCTGACGCCATTAAAAGGTCATTTACCACCTTCACAAGTGCAGTCTCAGTGCTATGATGGGGTCTAAAACCAGACTGAAGCGTTTCGTATACATTATTTGTCTTCAGGAAGGCAGTGAGTTGCTGCGCAACAGCTTTTTCTAAAATTTTTGAGAGGAATGGAAGATTCGATATAGGCCGATAGTTTTTCATATTTTCTGGGTCAAGGTTTGGCTTTTTTAAGAGAGGCTTTATTACTGCCACTTTTAGTGAGTTTGGTACACATCCGGTGGATAGAGAGCTGTTTATTATGTTCAACATAGGAGGGCCAAGCACAGGAAGCAGCTCTTTCAGTAGTTTAGTTAGAATAGGGTCCAGTATGCAGCTTGAAGGTTTAGAGGCCATGATTATTTTCATCAATGTGTCAAGAGATATGGTACTAAAAAACAGAGTGTCTCTCTTGATTTTATGTCCTGGCAAAGTTGTGTGGACTCGCAAAGTTGTGTGAATACGCAGATTTAAAGAGGAGTCCGTAATTTGCTTTCTAATGATCATGATTTTTTCCTCAAAGAAGTTCATGAATGAATCACTGCTAAAGTGAAAGCCATCCTCTCTTGGGGAATGCTGCTTTTTAGTTAGCTTTGCGACAGTATCAAAAATAAATGTTGGATTATTCTTATTTTCCTCAATTAACTTGGGAAAAATAGGATGATCGAGCAGCAGTGAGGGCTCTTCGATACTGCACGGTACTGTCTTTCCAAGCTAGTCGGAAGACTTCCAGTTTGGTGTGGCGCCATTTACGTTCCAAATTTCTGGAAGCTTGCTTCAGAGCTCGGGTATTTTCTGTATACCAGGGAGCTAGTTTTTTATGGCAAATGTTTTTGTTTTTAGGGTGCGACTGCATCTAGGGTATTGCGCAAGGTTACATTGAGTTCCTCAGTTAGGTGGTTAACTGATTTTTGTACTCTGACGTCCTTGGGTAGGTGGAAGGATTCTGGAAGGGCATCTAGGAATCTTTGGGATGTCTGAGAATTTATAGCACGACTTTTGATGATCCTTGGTTGGGGTCTGAGCAGATTATCTGTTGCGATTTCAAACGTAATAAAATGGTGGTCCGATAGTCCCGGATTATGAGGAAAAACATTTAGATCCACAACATTTATTCCACGGGGCAAAACTAGGTCCAGAGTATGACTGTGGCAGTGAGTATGTCCGGAGACGTCGATGATGGCTCCAAAAGCCTTTTGAAGTGGGTCTGTGGACTTTTCCATGTGAATATTAAAGTCACCAAAAATTTGAATATTGTCTGCCATGACTACAAGGTCCGATAGGAATTCAGGGAACTCAGTGAGGAACGTTGTATATGGCCCAGGAGGCCTGTAAACAGTAGCTATAAAAAGTGATTGAGTAGGCTGCATAGATTTCCTGACTAGAAGCTCAAAAGACGAAAACGTCGTTTTTTTGTTTTTTGTAAATAGAAATTTGCTATCGTAAATGTTAGCAACACCTCCGCTTTTGCGGGATGCGCGGGGGATATGGTCACTAGTGTAACCAGGAGGTGAGGCCTCATTTAACACAATAAATTCATCAGGCTTAAGCCATGTTTCAGTCAGGCCAATCACATTAAGATTATGATCAGTGATTAGTTCATTGACTAGAACTGCCTTGGAAGTGAGAGATCTAACATTAAGTAGCCCCATTTTGAATTATCTTTCAATAATGGCAGCAATGGAGGAGGTCTTTTTTATAGTGAGATTGCTAAGGTTATGATGTGTACAACTACTTCAGTGTGTACCACTACTTCAAAGATCTTATATAGTAGGACAGTACTACCAAGCTGACCAATCAAAGATCTTATATAGTAGGACAGTACTACCAAGCTGACCAATCAAAGATCTTATATAGTAGGACAGTACTACCAAGCTGACCAATCAAATATCTCATATAGTAGGACAGTACTACCAAGCTGACCAATCAAAGATCTTGTGTTGTAGGACAGTACTACCAAGCTGACCAATAAAATATCTTATATAGTAGGACAGTACTACCAAGCTGACCAATCAAAAATCGTATATAGTAGGACAGTACTACCAAGCTGACCAAACAAAGATCTTATATAGTAGGACTGTACAGTTAGACCTGCCAAATATTTAAAGATGTATCTTTAACTTGATTTATGTCCTCATTGCGATTTGATGTTGATCATTTCCAGGGCGGCTGTGGAGGAGAATGCCTACAACAGGATGAAGAAAGTAGTGAAGTGGTATATCTCTGGATTCTACAAAAAGCCACAGGTGATTAGAACATTCATTTAAAATCACTGTTTCAGCAGGGTCATGTTCATTAGGAAAGCAGTGGAAAACATTTTGCCCCAACATTTTTTGTGTGTTTCTTACTGGATAGGTCCTGGTAGTCCCTTTATTTCAGTCCATTTCTTCTATTAGGTGCCTAATGAACACAACTCTGTTGTGGATGTGACAAGATGTCCCTCGGTATCACTGCCATTCAGCGGACGTATCTAAAGCTCAGTTTTTCCTCCTTCTGAAACCCAGGGACTGAAGAAGCCATATAACCCCATCATCGGTGAGACCTACCGTTGCATGTGGCTCCATAGCAAGACCAACAGCAAGACCTTCTACATTTCTGAACAGGTAACAGAGCCAGGAGGGGAGACTGCTCCCTAATATGTGATTGTCTGATTGGGATTTTTAATATGACATTTGAGTAATTGATTCACCTTGTAGTTAGTATGTAAATTATGGATGTGTGGGGGAGTGGATGGATGGATCGACGGGTTGGTGGATGTATAGATGGATCAACGGGTTGGTGGATGGATGGATGGATCGACGGGTTGGTGGATGGATGGATGGATCAATGGGTTGGTGGATGGATAGATGGATCAACGGGTTGGTGGATGGATGGATGGATGGATGGATCAACGGGTTGGTGGATGGATGGACGGGTTGGTGGATGGATAGATGGATGGATCGACGGGTTGGTGGATGGATGGACGGGTTGGTGGATGGATAGATGGATGGATCGACAGGTTGGTGGATGGATGGACGGGTTGGTGGATGGATGGACGGGTTGGTGGATGGATGGATAGATGGATGGATGGATGGATGGACGGGTTGGTGGATGGATAGATGGATCAACGGGTTGGTGGATGGATGGATGGATGGATCGACGGGTTGGTGGATGGATGGACGGGTTGGTGGATGGATGGACGGGTTGGTGGATGGATAGATGGATGGATGGATGGACGGGTTGGTGGATGGATGGATGGACGGGTTGGTGGATGGATGGATGGTTTGACGGGTTGGTGGATGGATGGCTTGATGGGTTGGTGGATGAATGGATGAATCAACGGGTTAGTGGATGGATGGACGGGTTGGTGGATGGATAGATGGATGGATCGACAGGTTGGTGGATGGATGGACGGGTTGGTGGATGGATAGATGGATGGATGGATGGATGGATGGATGGACGGGTTGGTGGATGGATGGACGGGTTGGTGGATGGATGGATGGTTTGACGGGTTGGTGGATGGATGGATGGGTTGGTGGATGAATGGATGGATGGATGGGTTGGCGGATGGATGGATGGGTTGGTGAATGGATGGATGGATTGATTGATGGACGGGTTGGTGGGTGGATGGATGGATGGATGGATGGACAGGTTGGTGGATGGATGGTTTGGTGAATGGATGGATGGATGGGTTGGTGAATGGATGGATGGATTGATTGATGGACGGGTTGGTGGATGGATGGATGGATGGATGGTTTGATGGGTTGGTGGATGAATGGATGGATGGATGGACGGGTTGGTGGATGGATGGATGGGTTGGTGAATGGATGGATGGATGGATGGATGGGTTGGTGGATGGATGGATGGATGGATGGATTGATTGATGGACGGGTTGATGGATGGGTTGGTGGATGGATGGATGGGTTGGTGGATGGATGGATGGGTGGATGGATGGGTTGGTGAATGGATGGATGGATTGATTGATGGACGGGTTGGTGGATGGATGGATGGATGGGTTGGTGGATGGATGGATGGATGGGTTGGTGGATGGATGGACTGGTTGGTGGATGGATGGACGGGTTGGTGGATGGATAGATGGATGGATGGATGGACGGGTTGGTGGATGGATGGATGGACGGGTTGGTGGATGGATGGATGGTTTGACGGGTTGGTGGATGGATGGCTTGATGGGTTGGTGGATGAATGGATGAATCAACGGGTTAGTGGATGGATGGACGGGTTGGTGGATGGATAGATGGATGGATCGACAGGTTGGTGGATGGATGGATGGGTTGGTGGATGGATGGACGGGTTGGTGGATGGATAGATGGATGGATGGATGGACGGGTTGGTGGATGGATGGACGGGTTGGTGGATGGATGGATGGTTTGACGGGTTGGTGGATGGATGGATGGCTTGATGGGTTGGTGGATGAATGGATGGATGGATGGGTTGGCGGATGGATGGATGGGTTGGTGAATGGATGGATGGATTGATTGATGGACGGGTTGGTGGGTGGATGGATGGATGGATGGATGGACGGGTTGGTGGATGGATGGGTTGGTGAATGGATGGATGGATGGGTTGGTGAATGGATGGATTGATTGATGGACGGGTTGGTGGGTGGATGGATGGATGGATGGACAGGTTGGTGGATGGATGGTTTGGTGAATGGATGGATGGATGGGTTGGTGAATGGATGGATGGATTGATTGATGGACGGGTTGGTGGATGGATGGATGGATGGATGGTTTGATGGGTTGGTGGATGAATGGATGGATGGATGGACGGGTTGGTGGATGGATGGATGGATGGGTTGGTGAATGGATGGATGGATGGGTTGGTGGATGGATGGATGGATTGATTGATGGACGGGTTGATGGATGGGTTGGTGGATGGATGGATGGGTTGGTGGATGGATGGATGGGTGGATGGATGGGTTGGTGAATGGATGGATGGATTGATTGATGGACGGGTTGGTGGATGGATGGATGGATGGATGGATGGGTTGGTGGATGGATGGATGGATGGGTTGGTGGGTGGATGGATGGGTTGGTGGATGGATGGATGGATGGGTTGGTGGATGGATGGATGGATGGATGGATGGATGGGTTGGTGGATGGATGGATGGGTGGATGGATGGATGGGTTGGTGAATGGATGGATGGATTGATTGATGGACGGGTTGGTGGATGGATGGATGGGTTGGTGGATGGATGGATGGGTTGGTGGATGGATGGATGGATGGGTTGGTGGATGGATGGATGGACGGGTTGGTGGATGGATGGATGGTTTGATGGGTTGGTGGATGGATGGATGGATGGATGGATGGATTGATGGGTTGATGGATGGATGGGTTGGTGGATGGATGGATGGATGGATGGACAGGTTGGTGGATGGATGGATGGATGGATGAAAGAAGGAATGTGAGGTTTTCAGGAGGTCTAGACTCTACAACATGACATCTTCTGGTAGACTGGCTATGATCAGGGCTAGCTTCCAGTACCTGTCCTCCTGACCTTTGACCAATCACCTTCTCTCCCTGTCAGGTGTCCCATCATCCTCCAGTGTCTGCGTTCTACGTCAGTAACAGGAAGGACGGCTTCTGTCTCAGCGGAAGCATCCTGGCCAAGTCCAAGTTCTACGGTAGAACACACACTCATGTACACACGCATGCACACACACACACACACACACACACACACACACCCATGCACACACACACACACCAAACAGCAAATGCATATAGATAGATACTTAGGGCCTGTCTCATTATCAGTGGGAAGTTAATATTTGGTAACACATTTCTGCTGTAAAAAGAAAAGAAAAAAACATTTTAAAGGCGCACCCAACACATGTTTTATCTGTGTTAACACCTTTTCCTGAGTGTTGTCATGACGATGTGTCTCTTTGCAGGAAACTCCCTGTCGGCCATATTGGACGGAGAGGCTCGGCTCACCTTTCTCAACAGAGGAGAAGACTACGTCATGAACATGCCCTACGCCCACTGCAAAGGTCTGACCTCTTACTGGCTGGAGTCTTACTGTGAAAGCAACACACATTGCATTAAGGTCTGACCTCTTACTGGCTGGAGTCTTACTGTGAAAGCAGCACACATTGCATTAAGGTCTGACCTCTTTTACTGGCTGGAGTCTTACTATGAAAGCAACACACATTGCATTAAGGTCTGACCTCTTTTACTGGTTGGAGTCTTAGTGTGAAAGCAACACACATTGCATTAATACCCATAGATTTATATATGCCCACCTAATGTTCTTTGAAGGCATACCAGGGTTGGGCTCAATTCAAATTGAAGTCAGTCAATTCAGGAAGTAAACTGAAATTCCAATTCAATAATTAAAAAGATTCAATCTATTTTTAATGACTTCTTAATAAACTGAAAAGGAGAAGCTGTTTATGTCAGAAGTGTTAAACAATTTGGATTTTAAATTCTAATCACTTCCTGAATTGACTCCTGTTAGTATACACTCCTGTAGGGTACCATCTCTACTGTAGTGTATACTAACTATCCTCCCTCTGTAGGGTACCATCTCTACTGTAGTGTATACTAACTATCCTCCCTCTGTAGGGTACCATCTCTACTGTAGTGTATACTAACTATCCTCCCTCTGTAGGGTACCATATCTACTGTAGTGTATACTAACTATCCTCCCTCTGTAGGGTACCATCTCTACTGTAGTGTATACTAACTATCCTCCCTCTGTAGGGTACCATCTCTACTGTAGTGTATACTAACTATCCTCCCTCTGTAGGGTACCATCTCTACTGTAGTGTATACTAACTATCCTCCCTCTGTAGGGTACCATCTCTACTGTAGTGTATACTAACTATCCTCCCTCTGTAGGGTACCATCTCTACTGTAGTGTATACTAACTATCCTCCCTCTGTAGGGTACCATCTCTACTGTAGTGTATACTAACTATCCTCCCTCTCTCAGGCATCCTTTATGGCACCATGACTCTGGAACTGGCTGGCCAGATCACCATTGCCTGTGAGAAGACGGGCTACAGTGCCCAGCTCGAGTTCAAACTCAAGGTAGGAGGAAATAACTTGTTCTATAGCTACAATCATTTAGCTTTTAGTCTTTAATGAACAAAAGCTTCAGACTGCATTAGGCAGTTTTAGTGCTTGAAACTCTAATCACGCTCTAGATGGGGTGGGGGGGGGACCCTCTTCTTGGAGAGCTACGGGACCCACCTGCAGGCTTTTGCTCCAGCCCCAATGGAGCACAACTGATTCTACTAATTAGCTGCTCAACAGGACCTTGATTAGCTGAATCAGGTATTTTAAAGTGTTGGAACGAAAGCCTGCATTCCCAGTAGCTATCCAAGAGGAGGGTTGCCTGACCCACCCCTGTGCTACGTCTTGAACTGCAAAACAAACACCAATACCTATGTGACGTATACTCCTTTCTGGAACACTTTATTTTACAGCCTTCTACTTACCAGGTAATACTTAGATAGTACTTGTTGAAGTGGTAGCTACCTACAGTAATAGTATAGTTAGATTAGTCAATGTGTCCCATTTGGTACCAGGTAGTTACCAAGACTGTTGGATTCTATGAGGTCATTACCAGAAATGATCCACTGGTGCCATGTAAATACCAGGTAAGAACCAGGTGAAACAGGGCTGTAACATAAAGCGTCACCCTCCCCCTCTCTTTTCAGCCGTTCTTGGGTAACAATGACAGTGTAAACCAGGTCTCTGGGAAGATCAAGCTGGGGAAGGAGGTGCTGGCTACGCTGGAGGGACACTGGGTAAGTTCATTATGTATCCAACAGAAGGCAAACTGACTGAAACAGGTAGGGACTAGAAATGCTTATTTTCGTTTTCCGTTGCGAACGTGGGTGCCCTAATGAACACGACCCTACACTTCTCTTTAACTACCACATGCATTGAAAGAGGATGCATCTTTTTTTGTTAAGGTTTGAAGTATGGAAAGTTGTTATTTTCCACCAGGTCAAACTGACTTTAATTATGTCAGGAGACCTGACCTTGATGACGTTTTAATGGAGGCCCCTGAACATGCACTTTCACCTACCTGCTTAATGCATCCAAACTGTATGTAGATTTAAGTCACCAATTAAATGTAAAATGGGTTGTTTTCTGCACCAAAGGCCAGAGACACGTGCTGAGACTGAGGGTGACAGGCTGCTTACACATTATCATCATCAATCTCTGTTAGTTTGTCAGGGTGACAGGCTGCGTACACAGTATATCATCATCAATATCTGTTAGTTTGTCAGGGTGACAGGCTGCGTACACAGTATATCATCATCAATATCTGTTAGTTTGTCAGGGTGACAGGCTGCGTACACAGTATATCATCATCAATATCTGTTAGTTTGTCAGGGTGACAGGCTGCATACAGTATATCATCATCAATATCTGTTAGTTTGTCAGGGTGACAGGCTGCGTACACAGTATATCATCATCAATCTCTGTTAGTTTGTCAGGGTGACAGGCTGCGTACACAGTATATCATCATCAATCTCTGTTAGTTTGTCAGGGTGACAGACTGCCTACACAGTATATCATCATCAATCTCTGTTAGTTTGTCAGGGTGACAGGCTGTGTACACAGTATATCATCATCAATCTCTGTTAGTTTGTCAGGGTGACAGGCTGCGTACGCAGTATATCATCATCAATATCTTTTGTTATTTGGGTTTCTGCTGGATCCAGCTAGCTTTTACTGTGTTCTCTCCAAGCTGGGCCTCAGACAGACAGACAAGCAGACAGACAAGCAGACAGACAGACAGACAGACAGACACAGGCCGACAAACTGACAGACACAGACCGACAGACACACACACACATACAGGCAGACAGACTGACAGACGCAGACCGACAGACGCAGACCGACAGACACAGGCCGATAGACACAGGCCGAGAGACACAGGCCAACAGACACAGGCCGACAGACCGAGAGACACAGGCCGACAGACCGACAGACACAGGCCGACAGACACACACATACAGGCAGACAGACTGACAGACACAGGCCGACAGACTGACAGACGCAGGCTGACAGACGCAGGTCGACAGACGCAGGCCGACAGACCGACAGACACAGGCCGACAGACACAGGCCGACAGACACAGGCCGACAGACTGAGAGACACAGGCCGACAGACTGAGAGACACAGGCCGACAGACTGAGAGACACAGGCCGACAGACTGAGAGACACAGGCCGACAGACTGAGAGACACAGGCCGACAGACCGACAGACTGACAGACACAGACCGACAGACACAGGCCGACAGACTGACAGACGCAGGCTGACAGACGCAGGCCGACAGGCCAACAGACACAGGCCGACAGACCGACAGACACAGACCGACAGACACAGGCCGACAGACACAGACAGACTGACAGACACATACAGACTAACAGACACAGACAGACACAGACAGACTGACAGACAGCCACATACTGACCGCCACAGACTGACAGCCACAGACAGCCACAGACGTACAGATGGTCACCGACTGACTGACAGCCACAGACAGACATACAGTCACAGACAGACAGACAGTCACAGACAGACAGACAGTCACAGACATACAGACAGCCACAGACAGACAGCCACAGACAGACAGACAGCCACAGACCGACAGACAGCCACAAATCGACAGACACAGACAGACACACACAATGGCAGACACACACACACTGGTAGACACACACACACTGACAGACAGACAGACACACACACTGACAGACACACACACACACACTGACAGACAGACAAACCGACAGACACAGACCGACAGACACAAACCGACAGACACAGACAGACTGACAGACACATACAGACTCACAGACACATACAGACTCACAGACACAGCCAGACTCACAGACACAGCCAGACTGACAGACACAGACAGACTGGTAGACACACACACACTGACAGACAGACACACACTGGCAGACACACACACACTGGCAGACACACACACACTGGTAGACACACACACACTGACAGACACACACACACTGACAGACAGACAGGCTGACAGACACAGGCCGACAGACCGACAGACACAAACCGACAGACACAGACAGGCTGACAGACACATACAGACACAGACAGACTGACAGACAGCCACATACAGACAGCCACATACTGACAGCCACAGACTGACAGCCACAGACTGACAGATGGTCACCGACTGGCTGACAGCCACAGA